>HG992201.1:11225000-11784867 GCA_905220545.2 Melitaea athalia
CCGCCAATAGATGATAAAAATGGTGACTGACTAAATCAGAAAATTAGTATTAACTATTCGGAAGATGGCGTCTTTAATTTTACGCTCTTTCGGTACTTCGACAAATAATATTAGTTAAAATATCGTGTAAGATATATCGTGTAACAAACACAAAAAAATATTCGGGTAATCGGAAATACTCAAGCTAAGACGATATTAACACTTTATCACAAACAAGTGGGTAACCACAAAAACTTTAACAACCTAAATACTACAACTACGCTCGCAGCATTTAATATTTTAACTTTGAACTGAGTTCAGAATACTACAAATTACAATTATTTAAAACTACCCTATGGAAACAGATATGTTCTAGTTTCCGAAAAATAGCTTCGATACCGTAAGCGAAGAGAGTCATTAAAGTGAGGGTGGACCTTGTCGCGAAATATGAAAAATGAGTATTCACTCTTAAAAACTCGAATAGTACGCAACGAATCGGTTCGATACGCTTTGCCTTTCGCTAGATCTGGACCTAGAACGCGCTGCAAGCTCGCACTACAATCACACTCACAATCTAATATTGTAACTGAATCGAAATAAAAACAGAATCGCAAAATCTATTAGCAAAAATCATTAACTATAAAATTAAATTCAACAAACAACACTGAATAAAACCCTTGTACACCGATAAGAACACAACAGAACGACCGAAAAGAACTAAAATAGCGATGTACCTACTTATCACCACGAAATATTGCAACTTAATTGCACACTGCTTATTGTTCGGCGCACGGCTTTCGCGATGTGGGTCGTTAAGGTTGCATCCCACTTCTGATGTAGGAATCAGAAGTGAGGAGAGGATGACGGATGGCCAGAATGGTTAATTAACAATGTAATTTAACAAAGTAACTATCTTGTGTTGTTACTTAGTATTCAATGTACTCACCGAGCGGGCGCCGGATCTATCGCGTGGCAGAGGGACAGCTCAGAGTCAGTGAATGGGACTTGCGACCCAAGTGTAGGGTTAAGGAGGGCCCTCCAAAGATACGTATCAAACGCTCCCCATCCACTGCTCGAGCTGCCCACGCTGTCTAACTAAATAAGTAACAATTAATTCGTGTACACAAACTAACTATATTATATGACGGTAGTCATACAATTTAACAGCTGCGAAAGACGGCGGCTACATGGCGCTAAGTGGAACGTGCACCGGACGCAGTCAACCGTAACGATGCTCCCCACCGAGCGATCGCCTTTATAAGCAACCGCGCTGTTGAGTCGGCACGCATTTCAAGCGAATGCGTCCTGGTGCACGGACCACTGTCTTTCGACAGTCAGTACTGCCCAGCAGGTCGTGGAACGTTGTCCCAGACAATTAGTACTGTCCTTATTGCGGTGGGTGTGGGGAAACTCTGTCTATGACAGTCTCACTCACTTTACTAGTTATTCAATTAGTCTTATTTTATTTCTGTATTTCTAGATTATAACTGATTGTTCGACTGAAATAAATTGCCATATGCGAGTTTCCCTTCTGATGTCCGAGCCAAACCCGACATCAGAAGTGGGATGCAACCATAACGACCCACATCGCGAAAGCTGTGCGCCGAACAATAAGCAGTGTGCAATTAAGTTGCAATGTTTCGTGGTGATTAGTAGGTACATCGATATTTTAGTTCTTTTCGGTCCACAAGGTTTTTGTTCAATGTTCGATTACGTAATTCGATTTACCGGTTATTTGTTTAATTTAATTTTTTTGTGATACGTAGGTAGTTGTGTAGTGATTAATTTTGCTAAGTTTTTAAGAGTGAACATTCATATTTTTATATTTCGCGATAAGATCTACCCTCACTCTAATGTTATTCTTTGCTTGAAACTAGCTGAAGTTATAGGCCTGCCTCCTGGCAATGCATCTGTTTCCATAGGGTAGCTTATTAATTCTAGATATCGTAATGTGTAGTATTATGTCAAAATAATCATTTAAACTGATACTGTTGGTTTTCGTTGGTTGATAAGACAGTGACATCCGGACCAGATATTAAGATGTTGGATAGATTTTTGTCAGGATAGTCGAGCGTCGTGTACCAATTTTGAGCTGGTTTAATAGTAGTAGTAACCTGTCTCTTCATAAACTTTTACTTGATATGACTAAGGAATAGACTAAGTTCAAGGTTAAAATATTAAATGATGCGACCGTAGAAGTTTTTGTGGTTACCCACTTGTGTGTGATAGTGTTAATATCGTCTTAGCTTGAGCATTTCCGATTACCCTCCTTACATGATATTTTAACTAATATTATTTGTCGAAATACCGAAAGAGCGTAAAGTTGCAGACGCCATCTTCCGAATATTTAATACTTGCTAATTTTTGTATTGAGGCGAATATTGTAAGTGAATAAGCAATTATTGTTTAATTTTTGTGCGGCAAGCGTTGCTACAAATACGCGGCGAATGAGTGATTATTTTGACAACTTATTCAATATAGTTAGAAATTGTGTATCGTGAATGGATAACTATAGATTTGAAATTAGTGTTTCATTGAGAGTTTTTAGTCTTTTTCTACCTTGGACTGATTTATTTAAACTGTTTAGAAGTCTTTTTTTTGGTTGTTCTGTTTAAGAACGTTTAAATTACGGAGAGTTAATTGATAACACCTTGGTACAATCGTAAGTCTATTACAGCAATAGTTGTAGGTAACCTCAGATTAATAATTTTGTTTATGAGTAGGTAACTATTAAAAATTCTTACTGTACTCTGTCCATTCGTTTGTTCTCTTTTAACAGTTCAAGATTTGAAATTAGTGACTCCCTCGCACGTTACCAATTTGATTTGAAATAATAATCGATTTTGTTTAAGAAGAATTTTCAATCGATTTAATGAAATATTTTTAGTTTAAAAATATTAATTATTCCTTTATTAGTTATTTTAGTTAATTACGTAGCTAGTTTGTTAATTAAATAAGTAGACAGGTGAACTTGATTTAGACTTTGACACTAACGCGTGAGTAGTTACATTTTAAGGCAGTTGCCAAGGAGTGAATAGATTAATTAACTGTTCTTTACTATTGGTTTGAAATTAAATAGGGGTATAATAGATTTCAGTGAGGGAGGTATATTTCTTAACTCTAGGAAACAAAGCTTGCAAATAAAACTAAAGAATAAAGTGCTAGTGAAACAGAATAAGTATATCATCGTCTCATGATTTATCAGAACTTATGGCTATGATCCGATAGTTCCGTCAGAGAGACATGCTTTTTAATATCCTATCGGCGATTTTGTTTTGTTACAAAATGAGGGGCGTAAATCGTAATCAAACTAAGCTTGATCCGAAGTATCGAGGCCCTTTTCATGTAATAAAAGTTCTCGTAGGAAATCGGTATACCCTTAAAGCTTTAAATTGTAAACGTACCTACAAATTTGCTCACGAAAAGTTAAGAAAAACGCCAGCACGTCATGTACCAGACGATAGTGATGTATTTTATTATCTTGTTGATAATGATAATGTTCAAGTTTATGTAGATAGTGAATGACTCTGTCAATCGTAATGTGTTCAAGCGTACCAGTGTAGTTATTCATAGTCGTAGCCCGGTAGAATTGTCTCTTGGGGCAACCCAAGAGTCCAGGGTGTGCGGTGTGCGTTTAACTCTGGCGGAGGTCGTGGTCTGTTGAGAGCGTAGCGTGTAGTCACAAGAGGTGACTGACACGGGTGATCCATTCGATTGATATGCGTACTGAGATGCATGTGACTGACACATGTACTGTGATTACTCTTCGCCTAGAGTCGTGGTGTTAGAGGTCTTTACTCGAGGATTTTGCAAGCTTGGTTGTAACTTGTTGTAGAAGTAAACGTGTGTGTATAGTTTTGGTTGTGATGACGTCGATGGTACATGGCTGTGGTATTTGTGTAAAGTAATTAGTTATAATTGGTTTAACGACATTTATGATTCAGATTAAAGTTCTTGAAACAAACTAAACTTAGATCCTAAATACGAGCACAGGGAACCGTTTAAAGTTGTGGAATTGCTTGAAAGCGATCGCTATCTGTTAAAACAGTTGTCTGGTAATAGAACCTATAAGTAGGTATGTTCACGATCGTTTACGAACCTCTTACTGATGTACCTGCTGAATTAGATTTGTTTGATGTTGATGAGTAAATAGAGCACATACCATGCTATTACTATTTGGTCGTATCACATGAGGTGATGACGATTTGTGATGTTGATCGTATCACATGAGGTGATGATGATATGTGTTGGTCGTATCATATGAGTTGATGACGATATGTGTTGGTCGTATCACATGGGGTGATGACGATATTGGTGGCAATAGTAGTTGTCACTAGCTGCCGAGGCAGCCGGGCCGTGAGCGTTGTATGTGATCTTACTGTGTCAATAATAAAACTTTATTTTTTTAATTACAGTTAGAGAAACCTTTCGTCTGTGAACGAATAGGATAGATTGGTAGTTTTTTTTTTGTGATGAAAGTTAACTGATAAAGCAATGTAGATTGTAGACCACTATACGACCAATTTTATTGAGATAAATTTTGGTGGTGCAATTGTTTTTAAGTATCCATTACTGAAGGGATGATAAAAAAAAATATGTATGGTCTCTCCTGCTGTTGTGGGAGACGATCCATTACTGAATTAATGATGAGAAAAAAAAAATAGTAGGGTCTCTTCTGCTGTTGTGGGAGACGATTCATGATACGCTGTTGATAGGGTCTCTTCTGCTGTTGTGGGAGACGATCCATGCTACGCTGTAGGGGTCTCGCCTGCTTTAGTGGGCGACGATTCCGACCAGCCTGTTTTACATTAGTATGGTCTCTTCTGCTGGTATGGAAGACGATCCGTGATTCGCTGTAGGGGTCTCGCCTGCTTTTAGTGGGCGACGACTCAGACCAGACTGTTTGTAATGATGAGTGATGCGCTGCAGGAATCTCACCTGCTTTAGTGGGTGACGATTTAGACCAGCATGTTTAAACTGTAGGGGTTTTCCTATTGTAAACCTAGACCAGTGATATATAATGATGATATGTAATGATGACGTGTAATGTTGATATGTAATGACGATGATGATATGTAGACTGTTTGTAATGATGAGTGATGCGCTGCAGGAATCTCACCTGCTTTAGTGGGTGACGATTTAGACCAGCATGTTTAAACTGTAGGGGTTTTCCTATGGTAAACCTAGACCAGTGATATATAATGATGATATGTAATGATGACATGTAATGTTGACATGTAATGATGAAATGTAATGGTGACATGTAATGTTGATATATAATTATGACATGTAATGATGACATGTAATATATAATGATGACATGTAATGTTGATATGTGATGATGATGATGATATGTAATGATGATAATGATGGGAATTAATGAGTCCTTTTCTTTTTAGATTAATGAATGCACTCGAGGGCGAGTGATGTGTCAGAATGGCCGTGACGGTAGTCATACAATTTAACAGCTGCGAAAGACGGCGGCTACATGGCGCTAAGTGGAACGTGCACCGGACGCAGTCAACCGTAACGATGCTCCCCACCGAGCGATCGCCTTTATAAGCAACCGCGCTGTTGAGTCGGCACGCATTTCAAGCGAATGCGTCCTGGTGCACGGACCACTGTCTTTCGACAGTCAGTACTGCCCAGCAGGTCGTGGAACGTTGTCCCAGACAATTAGTACTGTCCTTATTGCGGTGGGTGTGGGGAAACTCTGTCTATGACAGTCAGTACCGCCCTATGTGACCGCCCTTACTCTCACTTTACTAGTTATTCAATTAGTCTTATTTTATTTCTGTATTTCTAGATTATAACTGATTGTTCGACTGAAATAAATTGCCATATGCGAGTTTCCCTTCTGATGTCCGAGCCAAACCCGACATATATATATTATTTATAGTTTGTTGTATTGTATATATTGTAGTATTGTTGTATTGTATATATTGTAGTATTAGTATTATATTATATTATATTTATATATTGTATTATACATTTATGGATTATATTATTTGTATGTATGTATTATTATTATTATTATTTTTTTTTTTTTATTGTGCACCTACTCACTATATATACTTTCTTGCACATACCAAGGTTGGCTGGTAGAAAATGCATGAATTAGCATTAAGCCCGCCTTTTGTACACACTTTTTCTTTGTACAATAAAGAATTTTAAATAAATAAATAAAATAAAATAACTATTAGAAGAGTCGAGGTTAAGCTACTAGCAGGATACACAAGTGCACTGCGCCACGCCAGAGCCAAGAATGCCTTAGCCGACGACAGAATGACTCGAATAATCACAGGTACTGACATACACGTCAGAACGACTCGAATAATAGAATGATTGAGGGTAGGTAAATATCAAAAACAGCGTAGGTAGCCTACATATATAAAGCTGAAGAGTTTGTTTGTTTGATTGTTTGTTTGTTTGTTTGTTTGTTTGTTTGTTTGAACGCGGTAATCTCTGGTTCTACTGGCCCGATTTGAAAAATTCTTTCAGTGTTAGATAGCCCATTTATCGAGGAAGGCTATAGGCTATGTATCATCACGCTAAGACCAATAGGAGCGGAGTCCACGCCGACGAAGTCGCGCGCAGAAGCTAGTATAATATATATATTTAAAATTATATCACTAACATTTTCTGAACGGAAAAGTTGCAGTTACAAGGTTATAGGTACCTACTTGTAATTTAAATGGACTGCCATTTAAACAGAGGTAACTAAATGTTTTCGTTAGATTATTAGTGGAATTGATGAGGTAGAGAGATGCTGATTTAATAGAACTATGAATATAGAACAGTACCTATCCGTTTCGAGTAGTTAATTTAATAATAGCATTTTTTGAAGCAGGGATCAGCGGTTTTTGTGTAATTGTGTGTTATTTAGCCCTGTTTTTATTGTTTAACGATATAATTATGCAAACCTCTTAGGCTCACTAAAATTTAAGATGTTAATTGTTTCTAATAAACAAAGATAATATTATGTTATTATTATTTAACTGTACGATAGTTAAATATATGGAAAACAAAACAACAAAAAAGCGCATAATTATAATAATGATTAAGATTTAGGTTCTCTACCCAGAGGAATAAATATTTGTACCGCTGCAAATGTATACTAATAAATAAAGAGCAGGTTTTTTGTTCGGTTATACTGCGAAAACTACTGAACTGATCGGAATAATACTTATACCATAAAAGGCAGCGTATTTCGGTGAAGGTTTTAGTATATAATTTATTAGTAATTACATATTGTAATTCTTATTACATTTCGAATTCAACACACACATTCAATTACATTTCGAATTGTAATTGTAATTACATTTCGAATTCTCACTTTCTTTGGTCACGTGATTAGACGTGACAATGTCTCTATCGAACGTCTAGTCGTCCAGGGAAAAGTAGAGGGAACCAGACCTCGCGGCAGATCGCCTATGAGATGGACGGACCAAGTAAGGACTGCAGTCGACGTTCCATTGCATGTGTGCTCCCGAAAAGCAGCTGTCCGGAAAGAATGGAGACGGATCGTCAAGAGTGTGACTGGGAAGTGATGACCACGACCGCTCTGACAAGAGCGTAACGAATGAGATGAATTACATATTGTGTAAAAAAATGTAGACGGGACGGACAGAGGTCGCTAGTCCTCTCTAAGCTGAAATTTAACGTTCTTGACCATTGCACCAAAACGTCTACAATATGATAATATGAATAACAAATAATTGCAATTTTGTTGCAGGTATATCGACCTTGTATAACAAATATGTGTTTGATAACTTTTAGCAGAACATTAGGTAATAGTATAATGATATACCTGTAGTAGAAGATTTTATATGCACTATTGGAACAAACCCTATAATTTTCATAAATTGAGAGATAGCATCGAAGTAATAGCATAGCATAAGTTATATTTTCGTTTTGTGCTCGGTCAAAATAAGGTCTATTAGTCTATTCATTAAGTGGCTACTGGTTTATCGAGTAAATTCAAAAACGAATGTTGCAGGACTGCCAGAAAAGGAGACATAATAGCAGATATATAATATATGCTAAGTTTTATTAAGGGGTACTGAAAATAAAAAAGGTTGAGAAGCACTGCTACACCATTGTTCACGACTCACTACGGAACGGAACGGGACGAAGTACCGATACATCACTCTTGAGTCGGAACGGAACGATGCATCACAGCCTGTCTTGAAACGGGGTTTGTGTTAGCTTATCTCATTTTCACTTGAATTAGGATAATTTATATTCTAATATATAAGGTGCTTTGTAAAAAAAATCTGAGTAAGAGTTGGTTTTCATTTAGGTTTGTTTTTTGTTTAGCTAATTTTTCCACTTAATTTCCCTTTAACCTTTTATTCAGTAAAAAACGAACGTAGAATACATTTAGGATTAATATCAATGGAGATCTCAAATACATTTTGAAAAAACTCATCTCGAAAAATGTTATGGAGTATATTTGGAGTATAATATTTATGTTTTAAAGTTGAATTTTATTTCTTAAATTATACAACTAGGTCGGCAAACAAGCGTACGGTTCACCGGATGGTAAGCGATTACCGTAGGTTATAGACGCCTGCAAAATCAGAAGCATCGCTAGCGCGTTGTCGAACCTAAACCCAATTCCCCCCACAGGAGCTCTGGTCACCTTACTCACCATAGGTACACAACACTGCTTGAAAGCAGTATTATTTAGCTGTGATCTTCTGTAAGGTCGAGGTACCCTCAGTCGGGCTGCTTCAGATTTCGAGCAGGATATCCCCTGCTGTTAGTTAGCTGTGCCTTACCCCAGCTTAAGAACATTGAAAAAAAAATGCCTTTTTAGTTGTTATAGAAACGACACGACTTTTTAAATGTAATATGAAATGTTATGAGAAACTATATATATAGACGAAGAAACTGTAAACAATATTTTATTACGTATGAGAAGATAATGTATTTTTTATACTTTATTGTATATATTATTATTTTATTTTGTATACACTATGATTACATAATACACATTAAACATAGTTTTAAGACAGTAACAGATTGTGTTGTACAATTGGCTTATGGCTTATTAGCCGTTTCTTCTAGACAACTCAAATAATGTAACAATGTAACTTCATGTAATGTAATAATAAGAACTTATAGATAATGTGCTATGTAAGTGACGTACCGACCTTGCGTCGCAAGCGCATGCACGGTTGCCGGCTTTACGCCACGCAACGCCGGGTGAGCGTGCAACATTCCACCAAGCACGGGACTACTCAGGCCCAGGATGTCACCCCCACCTGGTTTAGTTATTAGTAAGTTAGTTGGTTATTTAGTAAGGACTGTCGAGGCAATATAAGTTTCAGTATCTAGCATTTGTATAAGTTACAAAAATATAATAATTATTTTGATTTTTATGTTAATAAAAATGTAATATACTTATTAATTTTATGCAATAAAAATATTAGTATGAAGAAATACAGTCGAACATACACAATTTTGTTATTAATAAACGGGGATGCTCAAGCCCTCCTGACATCCTTGTCACCCCCGCCTGCTTTAGTTATTGGTAAGATAGTCGATTATTTAGTTAGGAATGTCGAGGCAGTAAAAGCCTTTAGCGACATAGGAATATTTTAAATATAGTAAGTACTTGTTTTCTTAGTTAAATAGTAAGAATTATTATATAGGTTATACACAATAATAATGAGTGTGATTTTAAATGTGTAATTTAATTAATATTATAGCATTATACAAAATTTTGTGCAATAATAATTATAAAGAAAAGCATTTAAAATACACAATGAAGTAAAAAATAGGTAAATATATAATGTAAATTTAGTATAAATATACAAACCCAATATGGAGTTCTGTGTGAGCAAATGATGTGTAGGTGGCTGTTGTATCACGCCACCCCCCACCAGCACTCCATGGCCGGCGTGACTGGGAGCCAGCTGCTAAAACACAAAGTTTATAAGATAACCTTATTTTTCCAAGGCACACCTATTAACGACCACGGTACACCAGTGTGCCGCGGTACACATTTTGCGGAACACTATTAAGAGGGCGCATAAAGCAAAATTATCAATCTGCTTTTTGATTTTACATGAAAAATTCCGGACCAAATCTTAAAATAAAAATATATGACAAACTACGTGATATTTTCAAAACTACAGCCTAATCAAAAACATAAATAATGAAATTTCCTCGATAAAATATAATCACGAAGTAACCTCTAATTTTTATATTTTTTCTTTTTATACTCGATATGGTTATGACCATTAAGACAAAAATTTGATAATTAATTACATTTAAATATGAGTAAAGGCTATGCCTAGGCATTTAATGTAATTACTTTTAGTTTCGGAATTATATATAAAATAACATATTTGTCGTTTTTTACATTCGTAATGCACTCAAAACTATATCGTCTATCGCACTCTGACACGAGGCTTTGTGTATATTTTGTTTCATCAATTACTCAAGGGCGCGCGGTTGAAATCTGATTTTTTGCTCGGGTTATGCGCCCTCTTAAGCTACCGACTCTTGTCCTATGTGGGGAAGGAGTCCAGTTTTAGAATGGGACAGGTTGAATCCATTATAAATCAATCAATTCCATATTTTTTAACTCAAGTATAATATACTTTTAAGGTAAAAAATATTCAAAGTGGTGTTGATATCGACTATTGAATGAATTCGATTCAAAAGCTTTCCCTTTTTTACAAAATATATCTTAATAAATTAAAGAAATAATTGAATAAGAAAATAAAGAAAAGATAAAAAATCGTTCAAGTTTGAATGAGTGACTTTTGATAATAATCAACATTATTATTATTTAGGCATTTTCATTTCATCTCATGATTTTGTTTTCTCGGAGACAAAAAACCGACTTCAATTTATATTGACAAGTAAAATAACGCAGGTAATTTAAAAAAAATTGTCAACCAAATACGCAATATTTGGGATATCTCAAGAAGTAGGTTAGTTAGTTAGTTGTGGGCTCGATTTTCCGCATTAAGACTCAATATTGGTCATTATGCGTATCAAGAAGTAGGTACCTACTCAGATGATTTCGATCAAATTGGACTACACGACAAGCAGATTTTCGATTGAATTGAAAATAAGAATCGTCAAAGTCGGTACAAACAGACGTTACAAGCGCAAAGGTTAAAACGTTATGAGGGTTACACATAAAAATACAGTCGAATTAAAACTCCCTTCTTTTAATGTCGGTTAAAAAAATGTAGAATACGGTTCAAAGGATTCGAGATGTGACTTCGCAGGAAGACTCTTTCGCGTGATGTGTTGTAAAACAAGAAGGAAAGAAAGTAATTTTGAGCTTTTGAATCGCAACGGAGTCGAGGAAAATTACTCTAAACGCGCTGTGTTTCGTTGCTGGTAAATTTTCTCGACCTAGATAGTTATGATGCGTTAGATTCGTATATAAGTTTGTCGTAAAGTGTTTGCTTGAACTAGACCTATACTTGCTTTTAAATTTATTGCTATTGTGAACTATGTGACGTTGACGCCGCGTTGGCGCAGCGGTTACAGCACTGGATTGCGATTGGCTGTTGCGCGGGCGGTTGCGGGTTCGATTCCCGCACACGACAACATTTGTATTGGCCATACAGATTTTTGCCGTGGTCTGGGTGTTTGTGCAGTCCTTGTGGGTTACCCCACCGTGCATCGGAGAGCACGTTAAGCCGTCGGTCCCGGTTGTTATCATGTACACCTGATAGCGATCGTTACTCATAGTAGGGAATATATCCGCCAACCCGCATTGGAGCAGCGTGGTGGATTAAGCTCCGATCCTTCTCCTACACGGGGAAGAGGCCTATGCCCAACAGTGGGATATTACAGGCTGAATCGTGATCGTGATCATGAACTAAGTTGGTCATGAAAAATAATTTAGCTAATGTTATCTGTGCTAATATTAAAAAGCTGCAGAGTTTGTTTGTTCAAACGCCCTGGTTCCAATTGAAAAATTATTTTTGTGTTGAGGAGTCCATTTACCAAGAAAGGCTAGAGGCTATATAATAGTCAAATTAACGCGGCTGAAACCGCGAGGCACAACTAGAGTCTTGATAATGTGGTAACCTAAAACTTTTTTAAATTAAAAATATTTGATGACACTCTAACTCGGTACGTGCTTCGAACTGTTATAAAACTTAATACGCCGTCTGTCCGTCTGTTAATTATCTTCGAGTTAAACCGATGCTCTAAACTCTAAACAGAAACTTGCCGTACCGGAAACCGTATACTCGACCTACATCTTAGTTACAAAGTGAAGTCTTAAGCGTTCTTGTTAAAATGTTCGTTACTTTGTTTTGTGACTTGAATGCACTTCTCCGGTTTTGAATAGGGTAATGTGATAAAATAATTTATAATCATTTTTAATATAATAAAACAGTAAACATCGTAAGCATTTTAAATCATATCAAATTTTTTCGATCCAGCGGGGTCTGAACCCGCGCCTCCGATATACCGTGTCAGCGCTCTGCCAATTGAGCTATGGATCCACATCCCGCTGAGTCGAAATTCTTGATATGATGATTTTTATTTGTTTGGAAGGTCCGCAAAGCACTTGAAATGCTTCTAATATAACAGGTGTTTATAGGCTAACTGCTTATCATACTAGACTACTATTACCTAGACTTGTACTAGTATAATATAAGATATAGTATAAGACAAGTAATACTTCAAAATCTTTGACTTAAAGGTCAAAGCGATAGCTATGAGAGCTGGTTAATCCTAAGTAAAAACTTTAATGAAGTTATAAATATAAGGCCGGCTCCACACGTTGGCCCCAACGCTCGTACCAACGTTGGACTGCAAATTCGGAGAGGCGTACACACGTTGGCTATCCAACTAGTTCTGTCCCGTCAGGGCCAATGTGAAGATGTCTGATATAGAAATCGAAATTGCTCTGAGCGCTTTTATAGTACTGAGTGCACATTTATATTTGTAACTGAGAAAAAATAAAAATTCACGTCAAAGATCGAGTAGAGTCACTAATTTTTTTTTCTGTAAAGGCGATATGTGCTCATTAATGATTCTCGCTTTTTTTTTAAATCTTCAATTGAGAAATTCATTCCCTTATTCTGTTGAATGGTGCGCCATGCATCAGCTAATAAATTTTTATTTTTATGATCCTTTCGAGTAGCGTCCCATATTATTGGATGTGAAAAAGTCATAGAATTTATTGAACTTTATCAAAAGTTCAATAAATTCTATGATTTTTTCATTTGTCCATGCCGGTGGCGATTTTGTGGATGAGGAAGCCATTCTCGCGCGACGTACGCACTCGCTTTTCGTGTTGCAACAGAACTGAGCAACGTGCCAACGTGTGGACGGATCGCGAGCGTTGGCGCAGATTCCTTTGATAAAACCGACACGAGTCGGCCAACTACCAACGCTCGCCCCAACGTTGGGACGAATGCCGTTTTCTAGATCCACACGTTGGACGAGTAGCGTTGGGACCTATGTTGGGGCCAACGACGTGTGGAGCCGGGGTAAGAAATGAGATCTATCTATCATCTATAGGTAGGTTTGTACATAAGTAGGTATATCAAATTTTATTTTGAGTATAGCTATAAACGCTTACAAATCTACGTTGGTGTACTATTTGTTGTATACTATTAACCATAACAGATAAAATTATAAGCTTTTACGAACCAGTAAACAACATAATTTTAAGTATTTTTACCTTCCGTAACAGTTATACTACTGGAGTAGCCATAAAGGCGTTGCTGAACAAAGAACAGGAAGGAACTGGGGATGGCGAAAGAGGCCGGTCTTGGCTTCCGGCTACACTCGCTATAAAAAATATAGGTTTTGGTTCCGTCTATGGTACATTATAAAATAGCTTCATTGAGGCACAGCAGGAAATATCATGCTCGAAATTCTAAGTAGCCGACTGGCGAAGTGACCTTACAGAAAATCACCACTGAATATCCCTGCTTTCAATAATGTTGTCTTCCTGTGGTGAGTAAGGTTTGACTAGGGTCAGCAAAGCACTTATTAATTTCCTGCAGTTCCTGGTGTTGCAGGCTCCCTTAAGCTAAGGTATCTGCTTACTTGCTATCAGGTGGAACGTCATTTCAGCCTATAATATCCCACTGCTTGGCATAGGTCTCTTCCCCATGTAACAGAAGGATTAGACTGTACTATAATTTTTTTAAAAGCTTACCTGATGATGAGCAGACAGGTGCTCGGGTGCAGGTGTAGGTGCAGGTGGGGAGAAGTCACGTACGTTGGCGTTGTGATTGACTATTGCTGCGGGCAGCGTCGCTTGAGCTGGTGTTGGTGGTGCTGCGTTCAACTGAAACAAAATAATATTCGTCAGTTAAACATTACAAGATTTTAGACCTTTACTTTTTGGAGTTTACACCTTAAGAATCGATTTTCATATAAGACCCCCGGTATGAAAAAAAAATTGAGGAGTAAAATCTACTTAACGAATGTAACGTGACACATGAACACAATTCGATTGTTTTAGTGAACGGATATGGTTCTAAATTATTAGTCTATAAATTTTAAGTTATACTTGAGATAACAAACGCATAAATCTATATGTGCGTTGACATGTGAACACAATTCAGTTGTTTTAAACGGATATTGTTCTAATTCATTAGGGTCTCAAATTTTAAGTTGTACTTGAGATAGAGATTTATTTGCTGGGAACTGAACAGCTTAGTTATCGTTTTAAAATATTAGAGTAATAAATTTTAAATATACTCGAGATAAAATGAAATTTATTGCGTTGACAAATTTTGTTAAAACTATGATAAGGTGAAACATTCTAAGTATTCAAATCTGGCGTGGGAGTTGTTTTTTTTACTGGAGTTACAGGGCGCCAGGGTTGCCATCACAAAGTTTTAAGTTGCCGTGTTTTGGGTATCTGGATTGCCGTGTTTTGGAATAAAAACTACAAAATTGCCGTGTATTTACTTTACATTAACACGTAAGATTAAAAATGACAATAAATAATTGTGTTTGCTAGCAGCAAACGAGAAAACTGACTTCAAGTGTATCGACAGGTAATGCAACGTGGGTGGACGGAAAAAAGTTGACAAACGCACTGGTCGTCACTGCGATTTTCGAGGGTTCCCCTCGGTTTATCTGGGATTCCATTATCATATCCTGGTTTTCTTATCATGGTGCCACCCTTGGGATGTCTCCTTTCAAACAAAGAAGAATTATAAGAATCGGTTCGTGAACGACGGGGTTGTCCCCGAACGCACATAAAAAAATATATTTATGCGGTCGAATTGAGTAACTGCCTCCTTTTTCGAAGTCGGTTAAATAACTTCCTTTTTTGAAATCGGTTGAATAATACATTATTCTTCACAACCGTCATACAAATTTATCGTAACTAACATTTTTTTCTTTGGCTTTATTCAATGTATATTTGTTTTTTTTCCTTTATATTGTTTATCTTTTGTTGTGTTTTTGTTTAATTGATTTACGCAATTTCCTTCGGATCGGATAAAAGTGCTTACAGCCAGTAAAGCTCAATTTATTGAGGAAGTAATAATTTTATTTCGTGGTTTTTTTGTAATAATTTTATTTCTTGTTCTTGTTTTTGTGTTGCACTATAATGACTTATCAACTATCGATTAAATTATTAGGAAAAAACAATTACACATTGGATTGCCGTGTTTTTGAACACGGCAATGAACGTACTGCTGTGTACCGCGTTTTATCACCGAATATATCCAAATTGCCGTGTAACACGGCAATTGCCGTGTAAATGGCAACACTGCAGGGCGTGCTATGGTAGGCGTATGAGGGTGGGGGAATGAGACGCTGGATATATAGACAGTGGGGCGTCGGTGGAGGGATTCGGTTTTTGGACTCGGGAATTCGAAGTACAGTATTGAGGAAGAGAGCACGTAAGCTTTATCGGCCGTCGCGGCCCATCGGCTGGCGAAGCTATGGGATTTCTGACCTAGATTAAACATAGAATACCTAAAGTATTTTTAGGTCTGGATCAGAGATCTCATTAGCGTAAGCTGGCCGAGTGTGGCAATGTAGCTTCAGTGTAGTTCGCGAAATAGTTTAATTTATTTTTAGTGATTATTATTAAGTGCAAATCTTTATTATAAAAATCTTTAATTGTAATCCGCTAAATAAATTCAGTGAAAGACCTGTGATCAAGAGCTCCTGATTGGTTCGATGCATAATTCTTTTTTATATATGCATGTGAAACAATTTCACAATTTTGATACACCATGATATAAACATGCGAATCACAAATTGGTGTAGAATTAAAATGATTTATGATGCGTTTCACTTACTGATTTTTTATAACTTTTACGGAGGTTTTTAATAAAAGATATCTAATGAATTATTATCTAGGTTTACATTGATACTATTAATTATTATTGATTGATTATTGAATGAAATTATTATGAAAAGGTTTACATTGATACTATTAATTATTGGTTGATTATTGAATGAAATTATTATGAAATAAGCCTTATGACCATAATTATTTTGATAAAATGAAATCTAGCTTAAATAAATGATCACAATATGATGTTGATAGAATGAAACGAAATTACATTCGTTTAACTTTAAATTACATATATAAATTGAATGAATCTTTGGTTAAAACTATCATATTAGATATGGCTATAGTAAGGGTTAAATAGAATTTCGTTAGGGTGTATTTGAATAATGAAATGAAATTTTACTGTGTTGTTTAATGAAGTCATTACTTTGGAAGTAGATAGCGTAGTGGATAATTCTAGAAAAATATGATCTATAAACAAACTAATGATTTGTTGTCGTATCTTGTTGAATATTCTCTACATATAAATGTGCTTCTATTGAATGTATATGTATGTATGTATATGTATATATATATATATGTATATTTGGCTTCATTTTGACATTACACAAACTCTTGTAGATCTAAACATTAATTTAAGAACGGTAATTATACACTGAACCTTGACATTACACAAACTCTTGTAGTTTTGAACATTGATCTAAGAATTTATGTTCTTAAATGAGTGTCAAGACGAGGTATCTGGTAGACTGGAGTGTCTCATTCTTACGATGACTTTCATTGAACTATATAAACCATGTTCAGGTGAATCCATAAATGTTTGTATTCGCCAGTGTTTTATTATAGGTATCCCCTATAAGGCTTGGCCCGTCTAAGCCACAGTTCATCGCGTCATCAGTGCTAGGTAGGTCCTAATCTTGGTCTATCTAGTAAAGAAAGTTGCGTGTACTTCCTACCTAACCTCTGCGTTTGTATTTGCCTAATTGAACTATGTTCTTGGTAAATACTATACGTACGTTTCCTTATCTTTGATAAGAGACATGGACAAACTTCACCAGACACCTAGTGTATGGTCGTTGTTTGAACTGCAACAAAGGTTAGTAATTTATATTTGGACAGTGGTATGAAGTTCTATTTTAGACTAATAGAGAAACATATTCACTTTTCCAATTAATTTATTGCTAATTTTTGTGGACGGTCTCTGTTAAGTCCTAAGGCGGATTTACTGAGATTTAAGCCAAGCCTTAATCAAGCCCTCTTGTGTTGTACAAACATACAAACATTGATGGATTATAAAACCTATTAAATATACATTCTCTTTTCATTGTGAAAATGAGATACTCTCAGAGATTCTGATTGAGTAAATGAAGTATGTTATATTTTAATTGTTTTATTTATCTCTCGACACTTCCATGTCCTTGATAAATCCAATCAGTTCCTGAGAGAGCCTGATATATTCAAATGTTTAACAACTTAATTACTGGTTCAGTGTTTCAATTGAACATCCCATTCTGTTTAATGGATGCTGTTTCATGTGAGTGCTGTGAGTCATGCAAGGGCAAACCTGCACAATACACCCACTCTACATGTTGGTCTTATACCTATATTTATTCTTAATTTCCTTATAGGACACTCGAAAGGTTGCGTTGTCGCAAATCGCTAGTCGCCGTTTGACCCATCTCACAATGGTGGCGAGGCTTGACACTATAGCGGACTATAGACTCGTAACTCAGTAGGTCTTCCTATGGGATCTTACACTATACAATCCTATTGTGACAAAAGTAGTAGGTTTCGTGATCGAATTTCAAAGTAGTTGTGTGACCGAAGTTACCGTATGTGGCTAGTAAGCACACAATGAAAAGATCAGTAGACACGATCTCCTTTTGTTCACGAGGAACACATCTTCGTACCATGTCTGTTTACAGCTTGGTAATTACATCAACTCTAGTAATTCACTGGTTATGTCTATATGGCATTCCAAGGGATTACTCAAATACAGTCATTGCATGATTGTACTGCAACGGTATGAAACAAGCATTTGTTAGACAGGATATATTTCCATCTAACTTACTGTAGAGAATTGGGTTCTCTCATTCTCCTACCTACTACCCTTCTTTTGATTTAATAGCGCCAACGTTGTGCCTAATTTAATTTAGTGCCTACAGCACGGTGTGGATCGGATGGGTCGGAGGGGATTTGGTGGATGTGACCCCCGGGTTCACTCGAACCCGGCCTTTTAATTCCCTAATACCTATAAACCCTATCCTAACAGAATAACACATACAAACAAACACTACAATTTATCTTTCACAATTATCTGAGATAATTTATTAACTGAATAAATTATTTCAAGATAATTAATAGCTATATAATATGTATTTAATCATTATTTCATTTACTTATCTATTGTTATTTATTTCATTTGTTTAGAGATATCAGAAGCTATCTATTATATCAGGTTTGATCTAAAAATACATGTAAAAGAAACTTAGACACTATTCAATTAATCAATGTCATTATAGAATATCCTGAATATAATTATTTAACTTTATTTCTATTTTAGCTATCTAGATTCACTAAAAATATTAGCAATTATAATTTACACATTCTTAAGGAGATATCAGATCTTTTAGTTAAACAGTAGGTGATAGTTATTCCTAAATAAATAAGTTTATTCCTATTTATTCTTAACGGTTCTAATTTACTAAATTTTATTAATTCTTAATTAATTTACTTATGAGGTGATGATTTAACTTTATTTCTATTTTAGCTATCTAGATTCACTAAAAATATTAGCAATTATAATTTACACATTCTTAAGGAGATATCAGATCTTATAGTTAAACAGTAGGTGATAGTTATTTCTAAATAAATAAGTTTATTCCTATTTATTCTTAACGGTTCTAATTTACTAAATTTTATTAATTCTTAATTAATTTACTTATGAGGTGATGTAAAGCTTAATATTTTATTTTCTTTTTTAAATAGTATTCCAGAAGTTAGTTATCTATAGTATTTATATCACTGGTAAGTGTAAATATCTTTTCAATTAAATTAATTTCAGTAATTTAATGTCATTATGCAGAAATGTTATTTTAGATTAGTGGCTAGGTAGGATGTTTGTTAGTTGTAGAGTTTATATAGAAATCAAGGCTTCTAATAACATATACTATGTCTTTCCTTCGGCATACCACAATAAGAACTTAAGTTACTCTAAAACAAAAATCAAACACAACGTAGAGTCCTTCCTTATACTAGACGATCACATTTATAAGGCCAAAGACATTTAATGTCCTCTTAAGCTTAATATTAGCTTGTAACGCCACTACCATGATAGTGTCACATCTTGGATCTTCGTGACTAGGATGTTATAAATTTATATATGTTGGGGTCTTTCTCATCACACCCCCATAGGCTAGTCACAATTTGGTGCCGTGACCAGGATATATATAGTAGGTCTTAGGTCATCCATAGGTATAGTTACAATTGCTGCCGTGATGATAAGGATATCTAAGTAAATCCAATAGATTCATTACAAACACCCCATAGTATAGTGATAGTTACAATTTGGCGCCGGCGTGACCAGGATTTTTATAAATATGGTGAATGGTTACCATGCCAAAGGATAGAACGTTACAATATGGTCCACGTGACCAGGATTTTCATAAACGTGGTAAATAGTCACCATGGCATAGCATAGTATCGCTACACGAATGACCTCGTTACGTTTCTCGTAACGCCATCTATCGGAAAGATAAACTACTAAGATAACGATCGATCGATCGATGGCGTTATTTGATTTGTTTATTTACCATTTAATAGGGTATTAATCTTTTTCTTAGACTAGTAAACCTTTTTTGTGTCTATTTAGACAGTCGATTTAAAGGAGTAAACTCCAGTCGTGCGTCGGAGCTGACACAGACTTTTTAAAGTTTATTTTAGTTTCTTGTAAGCTTATTTAACTCAAATATTACTGCATGCTTGGCTATGACTTCTTTTATTCCTTCTGGATTTCAAGAAGTACTGAAAAAATATTAGTCTACAGTTCTCGAAGTTAGAAAAAGTCCTGTTTGTCATTTTATTAGATTCGATTGTAAGAGAGTTTGGAGTGGAAAAAAATATTTGTGACGAAAAATGCTTTAGACATTTACATAAAAAGTTTTGAAATATTAGTATAATTATTTGTTGTACACAGCAAGGCTCTTGTACCCTTTTATTTTGTACCCGTACGTTAAGAAGGGCATGACCAACTGACTATAATAAAAAAGAAAACCAGCATAACACCTAGAAATTGCTGAAAATTGTTCCCTTTCTATTTAATTAGCGTTCATTTTATTTATCGTCATTCGATTTTCTTTCCAAAAGGTTGTCTGGATGAAATCGCACTTTACGGAAAAGTTTCCTTTTTATTTATTGGTGTGCAGCTAATAATTTTGTATAATATTGCACTTCTGGTTATATATTACATCGTACAATCAGATATATTTTCGAAGCAAATTTTACCTGAAATGCTACATAACACGTCTTTGCCTACATAAGCCAAAAAACTGAATACAAATGAAGTTACAATTATATATAAATATCGAACTGAATCTGTCTGCTTATCTTCAAGGATTGTCTTGAACTTTACTATCAGTTCTGTTTCTGGCATCAATTCAAATAAGGTACAGGGTAATTTGGTCGGGAGTATCTTGACGTTATCAGCGTTCACATTGAGCGATCTTTTGTTGGAGTCGCTTTTCTCTGGTTCGTATTTGTAACTGTCTCTTAATGTGTACAAATGTCGTACTGATTATATTTATAGTGATGTAGCGACATCTATTTACGAACTTAAAAACTGACGATCCTACATAGAAGATATCAAACCAATTGAAGAATATATACAAGAACCCGACAACAACCGTTGCGGCAGTAGCCCACCAGACACAACACCCGTCAGGTTGAAGGATCCTCCCTTTTCGAGGGTGGACGATGGACTTAACACCCTGTTTTTCGCCCTACCAAACCTCACACCCCCAAAGTTACATGTTAATTTAGATGTTACTTGCTTGAGATAAAGTATCGAGTGCCTTTTTGAATATATTTTTTGGTGCTATATTTTTGTAATTTTACGATGGCTGTAGTATGTTTTTTTTGTATTTTGATATTTAAAATATTAGTGAAGTACATCAACTTTACAAACGATAACAGTTGAAAAGACTGCTCTAAGTAGTCTTATGTCCCTGTGTTGGGTAATACCTTACTGGCTATCGCCAAAGCTTATAACGAGGGTCGGGAAAGGGGTTGTCAACAGTCTTGTGATGGTTTTAATATAACCACTTACCTACCATCAGGTAGAAAACATTGTTTTTTGTTAAAAAAATAAAATAAATATAAACAGTTTGTCTTAATGCTGCATTGTGTTTATTTCGTACAATTTACATGTCTTTACAAAAAAGATAATCAAGGCAACATAGTAGCTTCCTACTTTGTTTGCAAGGAACATTCAACTTAGTGAAATTTAACGAAATTATGAGGTGATTAAGTCTGTCCCCTTGTTAAATTGTGTTTGTTACCTTGACAATTTGGTAAGTGCATTGAATCTAAAACAAAAACGACTGTCAAAAAACTATTCTGAACTAGGTATATGAAGCCATACATTATGTAAGAACTAGTCGCCCACCACTGAAACAACGACGGCAAAAATCATTTAATCACATTTACTCCCATTAATTAAAGTTCCCTACTCAACCCAAAAAATCCGTAGGGTTTTTTGTTTAAGGCTAACTCGCTTACTTTTCATATTTAAATTTATATTTTTTCGGGTGCTTACCAAGTTTATTATTTTGTTGAGGTCCCTATATTTCGGCAATGTTTCAATTAAGACTGACGTAAAATAGGTACTTGTAGATGGCGACAGATCAGAAAAATCTGTCTACCTTCTTTCTCTCTTTTTTTTTCTTTTCTCGAACGCTCTTTTTCACCACGACAAACTACACTGACAGTGTCTTTCTTAGGCTTTAAGCACCGATACCATTGCCGAAATACGAGTATAGGGACGTAAACAAAACAAAAAACGTGATATAGACCCGAGCAACTATAAATTTAAATATACTTCACAGTCTGTAAATGATATTTGTAGTTGTGATGTACAATAAAGTATAAATAAATAAATAAATAAATAAATAATCTGTAGGTTTTTATTTAAACAAAACACTTTATTCAGCATTTTTAAGTTCATCTTTCGTGTAGTCTGTACGTAAAAGTTACAATGTAACAAACAGAGTAAAATGGACGAAGATTTAACACCGCTTTTTACGAAGTTAAAAATAAAATCTTAACAAGAGAACGAATGAAATCTCTCTTCGCTTCAATTTGTGTAACTTTGTTGCAATTCTCTTTATATTTGTATTCGTTTTCCTTTTAAGATAAAAATTCAATTCCCAAATGGTGATAGAAGACAGGCTGTCAATTGTTACGTACGTATCTATTCTTTGGAGATTTCATGCACTTCGATTTGGATATCTTTAGTTGTTACTCTTATTTGATTTTATAATTTACTAGCTTCTGCGCGCGACTTTGTCCGCGTGGAATAGGACCTTTAACCGTTTACGCAGCAGAAGCTCTCAAAAGGAAAAAAACGCCGATTTTGAAACATTCTTCATTGGTGCTACGCTCCTATTGGTCTTAGCGTGATGATATATAGCCTATAGCCTTCCTCGATAAACGGGATACGTAACGCTAAAAGAATTTTTGAAATCGAACCAGCAGTTCCTGAGATTAGCGCGTTCAAACAAACAAACTCTTCAGCTTTATTATATTAGTATAGATTTAAAAGAGTAACTGCGGAGTTCGTGGATTCTTCTGTGCAGAATCTACATTTTTAATCGGTGATAGTTTAACTTTAGTTATGAATAATTAAAAACAAATTTCCGAAAGTGCTTTTGTAGCCTACAAATAAAGTTAATTATGATTTTGATTTTTATTGTCTTTCACAAATAAAGAGTAAACGCTATAATAATTTTCTTCTCGCCGTGAAATGTATCTACTCTAAAATTGTAAAATATGTATGCGTAAATGTTTTATTAAACAGTTTTTTCCTGTTCGGTTTTAAAAGCTTTTTAGAGTTACCTGTACGGAACATGGTTTCAAAAATACGAATGTGTATAGAGAAATGTACTATAACAGTTGTCTGTTTATTGTTGATGTTTTTTAGATTTATATCTATTATAACTAGCATACTAATAGTATTAAAAAAAATTCTAATTGTATATAATTTTATTTAATTGTAAACTTGCACAATAATAAATAGTTATTGATAATCGGATTATGGTATGCAAAGTAAAATTCCTGTGGAAAAATTTTATAAATCATTTTGTATTAAGTGAAATTATGTGTAGGTAGGTAGCCTTAGATCTGATGCGGCAGAGGCGCGAGTTGCCCGCTGCTCAAGCAGCTTCGCCGGAACAGAAGGCTCTTTCCAAGAGGATACGAAAACTTGTACGCCGAGACCTCCGCTGCTCAAATACGAGAGAGATCACTACTCTTATTGAGCAGAATAGGGGGTCCAAAGTATTCCAAAGACCATTGGGGAGAAGCCTTCTTGCGAAGCTAAAAACAGCGGATGGCAGAACCGTTTGCTCTCGCCCTCAGATTCGAGAAGAGGTCGAGAAATTTTATGGACAGCTATACTCGTCGAGCGCACGCAAGCCTGAGACTTGGGACACCGAAGATCCACGTGCACCACTGGTGCGCCATTATTCGGAGGACATCCCGGACATCGAAGTAGATGAGATTAGTGTAGCGCTCGGGCAGCTTAAAAACGGAAAGGCCCCGGGGGATGACGGAGTTACGACTGAGCTCCTTAAAGCCGCAGGGCGACCTGCCCTAAAAGCCTTGGCAAAACTCTTTAACGCCGTCATCCACCGAGGTACAACACCGGAGGCGTGGTCCAGGAGTGTGGTGGTGCTGTTCTTTAAGAAAGGCGATAAGTCTCTGTTAAAGAATTACAGACCGATCTCACTTCTGAGCCACGTCTATAAGCTGTTTTCGAAGGTTGTTACGAATCGTCTCACCAGAAGACTCGACGAATTCCAACCACCGGAGCAGGCTGGGTTTCGAAATGGCTACAGCACCGTAGACCACATCCATACTGTTCGGCAGATTATCCAAAAAACAGAAGAATATAATCAGCCGCTGTGTATGGCATTTGTGGACTACGAGAAAGCCTTTGACTCTGTAGAGACTTGGGCTGTCCTGGACTCTCTGCAGAGATGTCATATCGACTGGCGATATATCGAGGTACTGAGATGTATATACGACGCGGCGACGATGACCGTTCATATCCAAGACCAGAGAACGAGACCTATTTTCCTCCGGCGTGGGGTAAGACAGGGAGACGTAATATCACCGAAACTGTTTACCACTGCGCTGGAGGATGTCTTTAAGACCTTGGATTGGGGGGAACGAGGCATCAACGTCAACGGCGAATACATCTCTCACCTTCGTTTTGCTGACGATATCGTCATCTTTGCGGAGACGTTGGATGAGCTAGGTCAAATGCTGGCCGACCTAAACGAGTCCTCCCGACGAGTCGGTCTCGGTATGAACTTGGACAAAACGAAAGTTATGTTTAACAACCAAGTCATACCGAGACCGGTATCGGTTGACGGTATCCTTCTTGAAGTTGTTCAGGATTATGTCTACCTTGGCCACACCATTCAGCTGGGCCGAAACAACTTCGAGAAGGAAGCTGATAGGAGGATTCGGTTGGGCTGGGCAGCATTTGGCAGGCTTCGTCGAGTCTTCACTTCGAAAATTCCGCAATGCTTGAAGACAAAAGTCTTCGAGCAATGCGTCCTGCCTGTGTTGACATATGGAGCCGAGACGTGGACACTGACGAAGGGACTGGTCCACAAGTTTAAAGTCGCTCAACGTGCTATGGAACGGGCTATGCTTGGGGTTTCTCTCAAGGACAGAATAAGAAATGAGACTATCCGTGAGAGAACGAAAGTAACCGACATAGCCCACAGAATCAGCAAGTTGAAGTGGCAGTGGGCTGGTCATCTGTGTCGCAGGACCGATGGCCGTTGGAGCAGACGTGTCCTGGAGTGGAGACCGCGTATTGGCAAACGCAGTGTAGGACGCCCTCTGGCCCGCTGGACCGACGATCTACGTAAGATTGCTGGTGTAGGCTGGATGGGGATTGCGGAAAACCGGGATGTCTGGCGCGAGCTTGGGGAGGCCTATGTCCAGCAGTGGACTGCAACAGGCTGATATGATGATGATGATGATGATGAGGTACCTATTATAATGTTGACGACACTGAGGTCCGGTAAAACTTGAATGTTTATTTAGTTTATATGGCATGTTACTGATCATTATAATTTATATTCTTTCTTTGATGTATTTTAATGAATATGATTGTGTTTGCTCGAAACCGAAACCGACTTCAATTACATCGACAAGTAATACAATGTAAGGACACAAAAAAAATAGTTAAGTAAATACGCGTTCTCAAGGATTACTTAAAAAGTAGTCATCAGATCTAGAACAAAGTATCACGTGACAAATGACAAGCATCAGCTTTCGATTAAGATAAGAATGACCAAAATCGGTACACCCAGTAAGAAGTTATGCGGTATAATATAACGTAGGTCGACGAAAAAATAGTCAATAAATACGCATTATTAGATATAACTCGAAAAGTACTGGTAAAATCTCAATTAAGTTTAAATGCGGTCACACGACACGCACCACTTTTCGATTAAAAGAAAAATCATCGAAATCGGTCCACTCACTCAAATGTTCTGAGGCAACATACACATGAAAAAGAAAAAAATACAGTTTAAAAATTAAATAGAATGTAATAACTCACTCTTTGCTTGTTCCCGTTGTCCCTCAGCGGCAAAGCTTCTTCACTCCCACTTCTAGACGAATCGGGAGGGGTTAATCTCCTTTGCTCGTTCTGTGACGACAGAATTTGCATTTCCAGCATTTGTTCCTGGCGTATGTCGTCATTGTAATCCTGTAAGTAAAAAAATATATTATAGGTTTATATCTATACTTAATATATACTGATATTATAAAGCTAAATAGATTATACTGAAACAACTTTTTCGGATTTTATGACTGGAAAACTGTCCTCCCGTGACCATGGTTGCTGTAAAGTATCCGAAACGTCGGGTAGTTAAAAAACTTAATAAACCGCGAAAAATCCGAAAAAGTTGTTTCATTATAATAGCTGAAGAGATTGTTTGTTTGTTGCAAATTGATAAATTCTTTTTGTGTTGTATAGATTAGATTCAGACATTTACTGAAAAGCAACCGCAGGGCACACCTAGTAATATGATAAAGCTGTAATGTTTTTTGTTTGTAAGAAAAATGTTAGAAGTTAATGGGCTGATTTGAAAAACCTTATTGTATGACAAGTTACGTTACTTTATAGAGAGAAAAAGTTTTTATAAACACAAAATGAAACTGACAAGTACTTATTTATCTCTTAGAAGTAACAGCTTTTACTAGTGAAATGTATTGTGTTTTTGAAGTTAAACTTGTTTACGTACGCTTGAATTGGGGAGTAAGCTAGTGAATACGTGACGAGAGCGTTACGAAAAGTGTGATCAGGCGAGGCGAAAGGGAGATACAAGTTAGATGGAGCTAAAGAAGTTTCTCTTCAGTCGTGAGGTCTAAAGCACAATCGTTTTTTTTTAATGCAAAGTGTTAGTGTTTACATGGAGGAATACTATAATTTGTTATGAAAAATGTTTATTCATAATAATACTATTGTAAGTATAATGCAAATACACAAAAATAATTCTCAATGCATCTATGAATTGCGTGACCCGCTTTGAATATTACCCACATAATTTATGTTATTACTTTGTCATGTAACTGACAGCATACTTTAACGAGAAATAATTATTCTTGCTAAAACAAAAATTACTTCACTCAAGTAGGCTTTATAAGGACATTCGAATTAACATTTTACAAATTATTATATTTTTAATAAATTAATTATAGTTAAAGTGAAGCTACGACCGATTTGCAATTAAAATCCTGCAGCGAAGAATCAGCGATAAACTCTGCAGTTACTCTGTTAAAAAACACTTTTTTAAATCTCAAAATATACACGCATTCTTTCACCAATGTCACGTACGCGGTTTAGATAACAGCCACAATAGAGTTTTGAAAATTGTTTGAAAACATCAATATTTCTTGTGACAGATTCAATACGTTTCACTGACGAAATTTTTTTTCTTTATTTTTCTTTATTTTTCCCTTTTGAAGAAAAAAAAAAACGAGTGTGTTTTAGACTAAACGACTGAAGTAAAACTTACGAAACGTAACTCACTCGCATTCCATCTCCACTAACTTTAGTCTCCCTCTCAACTTCCGTTCGCCTCGCCGAGATCACACTTTTCGTAACGTTCTCGTCACGCACTCGCCAGCTTACTCTCCATGTCAAGCGTGCTTAAAGAAGTTTTACTTCAAAAAGCGTTGGAACATAATACACTAGTTTTTGCGGTGTGGTAAAAATTATCAACTGAACTAAATCCGTAAACGTTCTAGTGGTAGTTTTTTTTTTTCATATAGAATAAGGCTCGCTTAGCTTAATCCGTCTCTCCACTCTATTGTGTATATATTTCCCTAACATAAGTAACGATCGCCCTCAGAAGTTTATGATCACAATCGTAACCAATGGAGTTGTGTTCTCCGAGGCACGGTAGGGAGACTAAAACGGACATAATTATATTTCCAAAATAAATCAATTATAATATAATTTTTTTTAAAGTCCAAACTTAAAAAAAAATTTGCTACGAGTGCGAATCAACCCAACTCCGTCAGCGGTTACGTGACTATTATTAGTACGGTTATATAAGATTTTAGATTAACATGGTTACTTCTATTACTAAAACTATTCGAAAACGGGATATTTACCATGTTTATTATTTTCGTTTTGCGGAGCTCGATATTTCGACATTAACTGCGAATGTCTTGTTCACAAGACTGAATTTTGCAGGTAGATTTTGATAGCTTTAGGAGTATCCATACCGGACTACCTCGTTTCTCACAAATATTATCAGTACGGTTACTTGTAGATTAAACACCTTCACGGACCAAAACCTACACAAACATCCAAATTAATCATGAATGGACTCCTGATTTTGTACGTGTATACCACTATATTCTACTGAGTTTTCCAATGTTGCTCATAAACGTGATCTGAAATTTAAACACAATGTGCTATTTTGTTCTCGCTTTCAAAGCGTCTCTTTTGAAAGCAGGTTTGAAGGTTTTTTGGATGTGATACATGTCTTAGAATTTATTTTAAAATATTAATTTATAGTCATTCAGGTCTGCGTAAATTGCGTGTAATTTATAGCAGTTCCTAAATGGATTGAGCATCCGAATCATTATCAGCAGATCTCAGGAATCCATAAACGCGAAAAAAATATGAAAGTAAAAGTTGTTTACTAGTGGTTACTAGTCTGAATTTAAAAAATTTCTTGCCAAAGTCTCTATTAAGAGGGCCCCTCTTTTGTGGAGGCCCCGAGGCTGTAGCCCTGGTTGCCCTCCCCTAAACCGATCCTGGCAGATCTAATCATGACACAAATATTTAGTAAAAAAAAATATACAAATTACGGTGATTAAATTACAAAAACAGACCAACAGGAGCTTAACGTCTTTAAAACTCGGAAACATACAATTTTATTGAATATTATAGTCGAAAGCTATAACAAAGTGCACAAATTTCTATCACCGGTCGGTTTGAGAAGTGGTCGAAATTAAAAGACAAATTGAAAGATGAAAGTTTCCATTTCAATTTAAATTGTCTTCTGCTTGGAAGTCAATTTAGAATGCAAAAATTTAATAAAAGCAGTGCTTAGAACTATGTTTGCGGAAGTTGGAATGTTACGCTTAGCATTGTAAAAACAATAAAGAATAAGACTTTTTTTTGAAGATTTTGATGACCCGTTGGCGCAGCGATTACAGCAATAATTGCTGTTACGCTTGCTGGTTCAATCCCTGCCCATGACAAACATTTGTATTGGTCATATAGATTTCGTCGTGGTCTGGGCGTTTGTGCTTGTGTATTGTGTGTGTTATAGCGATCGTTACTGATGAGAAGGAAACTACTTAATCAACAACCTGCAATGTAGTAGTCTGATTGATTACGCTCTTACCCTTTCTTATATAATAACAAAAACAGTATAATTTATTTTTTGTTTATTGTCAATTAGGTTTCAATTTAGGTGGAGAAGAGGACTCTTCCGTACCTGTGGTATGTTTACAGATTTCTGATTCTGTAATTTATGTTTTAGACAAAAAATTGAGGCTACAAAATTAAAACTAACAAAATTACAAACAAAACCCGATATCATAGTCAGTTTTCTAAATTTTCGTGACTATAGGAAATTTTATTACCATACTAGCTGCACCACGCGGTATCACCCGCGCAATTACCGATCCCGTGGAAATGTTGAGGTAAAAAGTAGCCTATTTATGTGTTTCTTTTAGATCTCCAGCTATCCACGAACCAAGTTTTTTTTTAAATAATAGTTTTATATAATTTATTAATAATTTTATATTTATTTATTTTAAAAAATAGTTTTATAAATAGTTTTTTTTTTAATGTAACTAGGTCGCCCACCAAGCGTACGGCTCACCTGATAATAAGCGATTACCAATTTACCATAGTTAAAGACGTCTGCAACACTAGAAACATAGCAAGCGCGTTGCCGACCCTATCTCCTATTTCCCCAGGAGCTCTGGTCACCTTACTCACCAACAGGAACGTAACACTGCTTAAAAACCGCATTATATAGCTGTGATCTTCTGTAAGGTCGAGGTACTACCCCAGTTGGGCTGCTCCATGTTTTGAGCAGTAAATTTCCTGCTGTGCCCTACCTCAGTAGTTTCATTAAATAAATAAATTCTCAAACTTTCATATTTATAATATTACTCGTAGTAGGAATTAGGACTGAAATTGTGACTTTGACGAGTTTTATACGGATTCTTGTGGGACCTTTGTATCTGACCTTTGAATATAAAAGAGCTTGTTACGAAAAATAATTTATCATAAGCAATATTTTTCAATAGCGTGGGTTTTGTGTTATTATTTTTGTCATAACGACCATTAATTTGTTTTCTTTTCGATAAATATTATTCGAGAATTTTATTATTGTAATAAACGACGCCTACGATTTTACCTTGTACTCTTATGATTTGTTTGAAGTTTTGAAGACATTCATTGCTGCTTTACTCGTGTTTTCATTTAAGCCGTTTCTCTTCTAAGAATCATCGTGGGTTGTTATACAGCCTACACTAATTCTTAATAATGAGGGTTTCAGATTGTGAATAAAAATTATAGTTTCACAGTCACCAGACAGAAGCGTTAGGTTAGTTTCTGTTGTGAAGATTGAGAAAACACACAACAGAAACACAAACATTTGTGTTATATATTTTGAGCAGGAACTACTATGAGCCTTACCTCAATAAAATGTAAAGTAAAGATCATATTGTATGTCCCAAGATGTGTCTGATTTTATCACAAAAAGGACATCACATTCATTCACAATATGAGAATAACTCTTGTTACGACATTACAAATCTTCACAGGCGATAATAAAACAAATATGATATCTATAACGTCCACTAACGAGCAAATCGAACAATAACAATAAAAACAACAGCATATACACACCAATAAAAATCTTTGATATGAATTTTAATCTATACATATAATAAAATGGTAGGAAAGTCAAAACTGTACATTGAATATTTTTTTAAAAGAATACTTGGGGTGTGATCTACAATCGATACCGAAGCCAAAAATATAGTTTTTAGAATTTTTGTCTGTTTGTCTGTTTGTCTGTTTGTCTGTATGTATGTCCGGGATAAACTCAAAAAGTACTGCATGGATTTACTTCAAATTTGGCACGAATATTATTAAGAAGTCGGGTCAGAACATAGGCTATATATTATCACGCTATCACCTACGGGGAACGAGCAGTGAACCTTTATTTCTTCAAACGTATGTCCGGGATAAACTCAAAAAGCACTGAATGGATTTACTTCAAATTTGGCACGAATATTACTAAGAAGTCGGGTCAGAACATAGGCTACATATTATCACGCTATCACCTACGGGGAACGAGCAGTGAAACTTTATTTCTTTAAATATATGTCCGGGATAAACTCAAAAAGTACTGCATGGATTCACTTCAAATTTGGCACGAATATTATTAAGAAGTCGCGTCAACATATAGGCTACATATTATCACGCTATCACCCACGGGGATTGAGCAGTGAACCTTTATTTGTTCAAATATATGTCCGAGATAAACTCAAAATGTAGGGGAGAGTGGGGTAATTACGAACACTTAAGGGAAAACTGAAATTGAACAAAACCAGATTAAGTTAGGAATGTCATTTATTAATTAACGTTTACTTTAACTAATCAACCTTAAGTTCTAATAAGTAACATAGATAGATTTTCAATATGAAATAAAATATTAATAAGAAAACAAAACTATAGGTTTCGGGATTACCCCACAGTACGGGGGGTAATCACGGACACAATCTAACCATTACATAAAAATAACTTTGATGTGTTTTCACCACTCGTACACTTTTCACGGGGCCATAAATTACATTTGGAGCATTTTATCCAATCTTCATGTGGAGGATCTTCATATTTTTCATCACAAACTAAGTAAAAATACTCATTTTCTTTCGCATCTACTTCTTTTGCCTTTTTTGCGCGGTACGTCCTTTCATCGAACCTTATCTTAATATTAGTATCTGCAAATGATTGACGATTCTTCACGCCTTTCTTGGAACCTTCAGTAGAACTAGCAGCCTTTTCATTTCCTTTCATGTGCTCCTTTTTTTTTCTTTCATTTTCTTCCAAAATATTTTTTATAGGACTACGGGTTATTATAGCTGAATGTTTTCTCCTGAAAGTTTTATTTTTTAGTTGTGGCACTTTGGTAATTTCGTGGCACCTGAAACATATTTGAGTAGGTATAAATAAGTTCGTGAAGGTACAGGGCTAAAAGCAAAGAAACATACAAACAGACTTCCACAAATATACTTATTTCATCTAAATTCATCATTATTATCATCTGCGCAACGCAGTCGACTGCTGAACATAAATTATAAAATAAAAGACCATCATTTGATTGTTTAGGGATAATAATGAACGTTCGGGATTACCCCACTGAAATCGTCCGTAATTACCCGACAGACACAGTAACAGAAAACTATATTATTTTTTTAGGTTAGAATCGCGTGACAAACGCGGCAAGTACTTAAAATCCTTCTTGAATTAGACGTTAATTCATAAAAAAGATACCGAATTTTTATGTCAGACCTAAAATATTCTATATCTATTTATGTTTAATCGAAAATTATATGAAATTGTTGAAAAAACTAAAAGTTAACATACCTTGTACACCGAGTGCGTTGTTGCTTCACCATTCTTTGTTCGGCACTACGTTCGGGATTTACTCACGATTGCATCACTCGGAATAGCTTCTAATCTTTTCTAACATAGCCAAACGAACGTTTCCGCGATTACCCCGCGTCCGTGATTACCCCACTCTCCCCTACTGCATGTATTCACTTCAAATTTGGCACGAATATTATTAAGAAGTCGCATCAACATATAGGCTACATATTATCACGCTATCACCTACGGAGAACGAGCAGTGAACTTTTTTTTATTACTCAACGCATTCTGTAACAACGTGTAATCTAACGACGCATATTTGAATGTTGTTGTTATTATGCCATGCTACAAGCTAGCTTCACACTATAAAAAATAACGCAGTATAAGTAATTTAGGCCGATAAACGTAATTAAATGAATATCAGTAGTTCAAGACAAATTTAAAGCAGCGCCTTCTATGAGATTTCAAAAACACCATCATCAATCCCTTTTTGGATATAAATAATTTAAATTTGATCATGTTGGCGAGGTTAATTGTTATTTTTAAAAGTCATAGATGGAGTTGTGCATTTTCTTCTTAAAAATTGTAGGTATCGTTAATTCGTTTCAAAGATGAGCAAGACAGTTAAAAAAAATCTGTTTAACAAACAGAACTCAAAAAGAACTGCATATATTTATAACATAATTGTGTTTGCTCGCAAACGAAAAAAAAACCGACTTCAATTACATCGACAAGTAATACAACGTAATAAGACGAAAAAATAGTCAAGTAAATACGCGCTATTAAAGATTACTCAAAAAGTTGTAGTCAGTTTTCGATCTAATTTAAACAAGACTACAAGACAAGTATTAGCTTTCGATTAAAGTAAGAATCATCGAAATCGGTACCCGAGTAAAAAGTTATGCGGTATAATTTATAACGTAGGTCGACGAAAAAGTAGTCAAGTAAATACGCATTATTAGATATAACTCTAAAAGTACTTGTCAGATCTCAATTAAATTAAAATGGGACCACATGACACGCAACACTTTTCAGTTAAAACAAGATTGATCGAAATCGGTCCACCCAGTCAAAAGTTCTGAGCTAACATACATTAAAAAAAAAAAAAAAAAAACATACAGTCGAATTGAGAACCTCCTCCTTTTTGGAAGTCGGTTAAAAATTTAAACTCGAAAACAGCACGCTATTTCTGTATGCAATTTGAGCCAAATAGCGAAAAAAGAGAAAAATTAAGCATGCCATATACCTATATAATAAACATAAGACATGCTTATTCTTTTACAGTACAGAATAAATAGTAATAGAATTAGTACAAAATAATCATTGACTGTTAATATTTTTGTTCGGTATTTATTGGTGTAAGTACCTGGGTGACCGAGCCCAGCTCGGTATTTTTATTTTTTATTTTTATTTAAATAATAAATCACGAGTTAAATTAAAAAAAAAAGAAAAAAAGAGTAATCTGGAGACTGAGATTCGAACCCGGGTCAAAACGATTTGAAATCCGTCGCTTTCCTAATTACGCTGTTACAGCTATATTAATAACGGTGAAATTAAGCTTCGTATTCTAATGATATTTTTTCATTGCCTAAAAACAGGGATAAAACGACATTTTTTTTTAAATGAATCCTAGCTAGATCAATTTTTCACCCCCGAAATCCCCTGCATACTAAATTTCACGAAAATCGTTGGAGCCGATTCCGAGATTCAGAATATATATATATATATATATATATATATATATATATATATATATATATATATATATATATATATATACTCGTATATACAAGAATTGCTCGTTTAATAGTATAAGATTATTGCGTCTTAATTAATATATTTTCATGTCGCATAGGTATAAGCTTAAGTGAGATGTGGAACTAGCTAGATTTTTTTACGAACACTGCGCACACACAGCCATTTATTTTATGTTAAGATCATGTAAAGTCATAACTTAGATGAGTTATAATTTTTCACCATATAAAAAATGTTTCCTGTTTGCTAACTAGACGGCGGTGGCGTCGAATTAAATCGTGCTATAGTTTCGTTCACAAAAAGTGATGTTATGAGTAGTACTCATAACATCACTATTTTTTCTATAGGTTGAGGTGACGACATTTGTACTCATTGAGTACAAATGTCGTCACCTCAACCTATAGAAACTGGGGTTACCTGCGTTGCTATAAGTTATCGTATGCTTGGAAACCAGAAAATATTTTCCTGAAATAAATAAGTCCATACTAATATTATAAATGCGAAAGTAACTCTGTCTGTCTGTCTGTCGCGCAATCACGCCAAAACTACTGAACAGATTTAAATGAAATTTGGTATACAGATAGTCTAGAGTCTGAGAAAGGACATAGGCTACTTTTTAATGAGAAAAACTTTTCAACAGAAAAGTGGGAATGAAAATTTGTATGGAAGTATGTATAATGTTCATGTTTCGTAACTGTCAAACATTTATTGTTTATCCCGTGGATATGGTTAAATCTGCCCTAAAATTAAAGAACGTATTTAAATAAAGTTTTCGATTGATTCTGTCAATCCAGTCAAAGTCAATATATTATATTAATATTTTCATCGCGAAAGTGTAAAAGATATGTTTGATATATCTTAATCTGTACTAATCTATGCTATGAGTAATTGGCTATTTGACAGTTGTAACAATAAAATATAAAATATATTTTATAAGCTAGCTTAGGAGTAAAAAGTAATTACACAATATTTTTTTTGCATTAAAATACATTGTAAATATTTTATTTTTGGAAAATAAACTAAGTGGATCGTAACGCAAGACGCCCACAGTTAGAAACGCGGGCAGCCATGATTGACACCCGTGTGACGTCACATTTCACAAACTTGTTTGACAATGTTAGACCGTTCGCGATTTTCTGAGAAAATTCATTAAATATTTCGATTTGTACTTGTAAGAAGAATTCATGAAATGGAGTCAGGCTATATAAAAGCTGATAGTACAAATTTGCCTAAACTGGATTCTTTTATAGTCCCAATTTTTTTATGCAATCCTGACTTTTGCTCTGCCGAGTTTCGGAATGCAAAAACTTCCGTGTATGCATAGACTACTACGTGTATGTATCGAAATAAAGAAAGTAATAGTATATAATTTACTTGTAAAAGGCGATAGTTATATATAATATTTAGTCAATATTTTGTGAAATAACTTATATTACATGTAGGTAATGTTTATAATTTCAGATCGTCTTGCGAGTCTTACGCTATTTTTTTCAGTTATTATATTATTTCAGAGGTACGAACAACGGGCAGGAAATAGGTAATCAGTAAAATATGTATTAAATAATAATTTAAAAAATAGGTAGGTACCTATATATACGAAACATTATATTACTTGAAATTTTATTTAGAAAAGTTTATTTTATCAAAATTAATCAAATGATATACTAAATTACATTATAAATTTACGCATTTTTATGACTTACAAATTATAATAAGCATACACTGGAACACAAATTGCTAAAATAAAAGTAGCCTAAATTACTCCTTATTACATCAGCTATCTATAGTACCTATTACTGTCACATCTATAATTTACTCCTTTTAATAATATATTTTTTTAATTATTATATTACAATTTTTAAGGTTTTTAGTTTTAGTTTCATTTTTTTAGTATAATATTTTTATAATTAGTTGTAATTTAATAAGCATTTAATCTATATTGTTACTCATCTATAATTATGTAGATATATAGATGTGACAATAATACATTCATTATAACCATCAAATATTATTTCAGTATGATTAAAAAAATCTGAAATTAGAGCTATGATTAAAGCGTCGAATAAACCGCCCCTACCCCAGCCTATAAAAGTATATTTTTTGTAATAATAAAAATACTGACCGATGTATTTTAATTAGCTCTATCCAAAAACATCGCCAGCTTAAACTGCTCCACCTTATATTTCTAATGAAAAATCAATAAAGATTTGGGAAAAAAAAAATTTATCTTAATTTTGATACAGCCATATCTTTTTAAATAAACAATATTTCAAACTGCTCCAAACTGCTCCAAACTGCTCTACATCCATATAATACTGCTCCATAGTAATTTTATCAGCTCCGCTATAGTATACTTATTTTTTTATTAATCACATAATATAAATAAAGGTATCAACAATATTACAATATTTTACTGTTCTACTTTTCACAAACGCTTATTTCACTTAAATTCAGTCTTAATGTTAATACTAAAACACAATTTTCAACTATTGAAATTTCAAGTTTTCAAGACAGAACTTTGTTATTGCCCGTATGACGTCACACCATGGCGGCTCGTGTTTTAGGTCACGTGATATACAGATTAAAATATACGACTTTTAATTTCAATATAATAAATTAATAATGTGCTTTTATGATTCTAAATCAGAATATTTAGGTGTATTTCTCTATAAATTTTAATTTTTATCAAAATTTATAATTTATTTTTCACTACGGAAAGTACCCTATTGTACCACTAGAATGCGCTAAATTAAATGTTTAAAAAAAATCATAGACTTAGCAACCTCATCAATGTATAAATAAAGTGATATCTATTTAAATAAATGAATCCCTATTTTCCTTGGTCATGGTCACGCCATCACGCCTGAGCGGCTGGACCAATTTGGCTAATTATTATTTTTTTGTTTTTGTTATTGTCAGAAGAAATTAAGAAAATTGCGCGGAAAATTGGAAAATTTAAAAATACTTAACCACCAGATAAAATTATTTCTAATCTAATCTTAGCGCTTGAGACAATAGAAAACTTATTTAATGTAATCTAATAATCTTATGACGTTCGATATAGAACTGACAAAATAATAAACGATAAATATGATAAATATAAACGTAACATATTTCTTGATTTTTACAGTAATTTGATATGTTTCAAGTTTTTAAATTTAACGCATTGATTTAACGCGTACAGAATAATAACGAATTTTTAAATGCAATGAATCAGTGAATACGTCATACGGGCAATAACAAAGTTCTGTCTTGAAAACTTGAAATTTCAATAGTTGAAAATTGTGTTTTAGTATTAACATTAAGACTGAATTTAAGTGAAATAAGCGTTTGTGAAAAGTAGAACAGTAAAATATTGTAATATTGTTGATACCTTTATTTATATTATGTGATTAATAAAAAAATAAGTATACTATAGCGGAGCCGATAAAAATTACTATGGAGCAGTATTATATGGATGTAGAGCAGTTTGGAGCAGTTTGAAATATTGTTTATTTAAAAAGATATGGCTGTATCAAAATTAAGATAAATTTTTTTTTTCCCAAATCTTTATTGATTTTTCATTAGAAATATAAGGTGGAGCAGTTTAAGCTGGCGATGTTTTTGGATAGAGCTAATTAAAATACATCGGTCAGTATTTTTATTATTACAAAAAATATACTTTTATAGGCTGGGGTAGGGGCGGTGTCGAATAACCGTATAACGTATTAGCTTGTTTTGTTCATTGAAATATGACGTCACAGCCCCCAAGTGCCACGTGACTGACAGTTTTGGCGCGAATTTAAAATCAATGAATGTAAGTTTTGATTTTCTCTATCAAATAAGGCTTTTTTGAAAAGAAGATTACTTGTAATAGGTATAAAATAAACCTAGGAAAATTTTAAATTATATTTCCGAAAATTGTCAAGTAGCGAATTATCGCTATCAGGTGGACATGATAACAACCGGGACCGATGGCTTAACGTGCTCTCCAAGGCACGGTGGGGAGACCCACAAGGAATGCACAAATACCCAGACCACGGCAAGCATCTGTATGGACATATTATGTTGTCGTGTGTGGGGATCGAACCCGCAACCGCCAGCGCAACGGCCACAAACCAGTGCTGTGACCGCTGCGCCAACGCGGCGAGTTACTTTCGCATTTATAATATTAGTATGGATTATAAACCTGAAAGTTGGTTTGTTTGTTTGAACGCGCTAATCTCAAGAACTACTGATTCGAATTGAAAAATTCCTCTGAGGTGGATAGCCTATTTAAAGAGAAAGGTTATGCTTAGGGATTGCAATCCGGAAAACCGGATCCGGTAATCCGGCGGATCCGGCATCATTTTACAGTTACCGGATCCGGTAAAAAATGCCGGATCCGGTGACCGGATCCGGTGTTGGCGTTTTTTGAGAAAATGACCTCTTTTTAACAGAAAGAACGTGGTTCTTAAATACACGAGTCCTTTGACGCTAAGACTAAAGACTTGATTGATAGATTTTTACCATTTAAATTAGTTATAGATGAATTATAGTGAAGGTATTCAACTCTATTTAGAGCTGAAAAAATACTGAAGTTGCTTGACTGTGCGAATATTAAATAACTTCACATTGCCATTACTTGCAGAATACCTAGAAATATTAAGATTCTAACTAGGGATGTTATTTTATCGTAACCAAACTATTGGATATACGTAATAAAAATGTATCTGTAACCGTAGCATAGTTACACCGATATAATTATTAATATCGGTCCCTGTGAATACAGATCGCACAGTTAATTTAAATATTAAATTTTTTGCTATGTTTTTACATTTTTTTGGTCAAATAACATTAGCCGAGCGCGTTCTTCATTATCATAAAGTCAGTCAATTTTGCAACTAAATCATCGTGGGAGTCATCGCTGTTTAACATAGAGTACTCAGAATTTGTAACAGTAACTAATACAATAAACGTTAATTATTAACTTGTCATAGGAAGTATAATAAAGTACTATGCCATTTCCTCTAAAATCGAATATCTGTAACCGAAACTAAAGGATAATCCGAACAAATTTAATATTTGTAACCATAATATCATAAAATCGACGGTTTGCTGGTTGGATTCTCGCTTGGGGTGGATATTTGTATTTGTACAAAAATTTCTGTCCAGGGTGGATGTCTATCCTTGTAGGTCCGCCCCTCCGTGCCTCGGAGATCACGTTAAGCTGTCGGTCCCGATTGTTATCATAAATACCTGATAGCTATCGTTACTCATATTAGGGAACATATCCGCTGATTAAGCTACAATCCTTATCCTACATGGAGAAAGAGGCTTATGCCCAGCAGTGAGATGTTACGGGCTAAATCTTATATTTGGAACCATACCATATCTATAAATATTCGTACCTATATATATCCGTAACCGAAGCCTTAACCAAGTAATAGCCTGATAGATAGAGTGAAAAAACTTGTGAAAAAAAAAAACTTGTGAAAGGAAAAGTAGAGACGAAGATCTACAATCACTAAAAAATTTCATTTTACTGGACTAATTAAAATTACAAATCTAGCTGTTTGATCCGTCTCACCGCGTGTTAATACGACGTGGTCGAAATTGGGACTCGGCTTAGTTCAATTTGTATCAATTTTGACATATATATGAATACTGAGAAATAACTCCCACGGCTACATTTTTAGCTCTTTAAAGTTGATTTAAACATTTTTATCTTTCCATTTGATAGATATATAATTTGTTTTGAAACTGAGATTTAATTTTAAAAAAAAATATTTAATTAAAATGTACAATTTTTTCACTTCATTAACGGTCAACATACGTTTGAATTAAAAAGAAAAGTTAGGTTATTATGGTTTGATAAATCCAGCCCGGATCCGGACCGGATCCGGCCGGATTGATAAAAATTCGACCGGATCCGACCGGATTGAAAATGACACCGGATTGCAATCCCTAGTTATGCTTTATGAAGGAGGAAGGGTATTTTTTTCCTCAAAGCAACGCGGGTGAAGCCGCGGGGCACAGCTAGTTTAGAATAATTGTGTTTGCTCGCAAACGAAGAAAACCGACTTCAATTACATCGACAAGTAATACAACGTAATAAGATGAAAAAATAGTCAAGTAAATACGCGCTATTAAAGATTACTCAAAAAGTTGTAATCAGTTTTCGATCTAATTTAAACAAGACTACAAGACAAGTATTAGCTTTCGATTAAAGTAAGAATCATCGAAATCGGTACACCGAGTAAAAAGTTATGCGGTATAATATAACGTAGGTCGACGAAAAAGTAGTCACGTAAATACGCATTATTAGATATAACTCTAAAAGTACTTGTCAGATCTCAATTAAATTAAAATGGGACCACATGACACGCAACACCTTTCAATTAAAATAAAATTGATTGAAATCGGTCCACCCAGTCAAAAGTTCTGAGCTAACATACATTTAAAAAAAAACATACGTGTCAATTGAGAGCCTCCTCCTTTTATGGAAGTCGGTTAACAATACAATAGATGTAAATCAGTTCGATGGTTTTTCATCTTTGGGGTGATTCTAATTCATAATGGTCTATCTCTCGAATTAAAATGCAATTTTACTTTAAGTATATTAAAGCAATCTTATTTGAATGCCTTAACTTTTGGGCCTTATATAACTTGACTAGTCTGTTTGCGTGGTTGATATTGATTCCAAAAAAAAAAAATACCGGCACCTTTCATTGACAAATCAAATTAAAACATTGTCAACGTAATCGAAGTCAAATAAAATACGTATTATTAGGGATAACACGAAAATACTCCATTCATGACATACATGACAATCATGTAAGCTTTCGATAACAATACAAAAAGAATAATCACAAAAAACCACATCCAGGAACGAGGTAACACAAATGTATTGGTCTAAGAGACGTGGAAGAGCGACCTTCACCGATCTGATAACTCGATGGGACATATTTTTTATCAAATATAATTTATAAACAAATATGCCTATGATAACTTGCCTATCGAAAAGTGGTCAAGGCTATTTTTTTTAAAGTTTTTGTAGGCAAGCCTATATGATTGGTTTTGTAATTACAATATCTTACCTATGATATCAATTTCGATTCGAACAGATCGATGTAGTATCGAATACAGGTATATATTGACCTACCTGTTCACATCTACTTGCCAGGTCATGGCTAATGACCAAAAATAAGTAGGCAAGCCTACCTAGGCATATTCTGTGTGTTAAAAACTATCAATTGATATAAAACTCATTCGGTTATCATATGAGTGAAGGTGATGAAAAAAATAATAATTATTATTATATTATAATTTTAATTTTTTCATTTTTCATTTTTTTTTCAATTAAATTAAAAATAGCCTTGATCACTTTTCGATAGGCAAGTTATCATAGGCATATTTGTTTATAAATTATATTTGATAAAAAATATGTCTCATCGAGTTATCAGATCGGTGAAGGTCGATGTTCTACGTCTCCCCTACTAATATATGTGTAACATTGTGCACGAAATCCTTCATAGCTGCCAAAATTAATAAATAGACTATTTAATTATATTGCCATTGTTAATATATCAATGAATCGCCCATAAAACCAACTTCCCACCTGTTCGCGTTGTAAACCGAGATTACAAACCCCGGCATCCATTCTTGAGCCAAAGTTTATAGGATATTGAGGAAATTGGCGCAGGACTCGGTACAATGTTGCAATTTGCCATTGAGAATATTGAGTTTAATCTTAAACGAAGCACAATCGGCTTTGATGGTCAATTGATTTTCTATTTAGAGAAAAATAGAAATAAGTTATTTTCCCACAATCGAAGTAAAGAAATGTAAGAAAATATGTACGAGTAGAAATAGCTGCACCTCGAGGTTTTCCTCGAAGCTGCGAAATTTCTGACTCTAAGAATATCGGGATAAAAATTATGTTTTATCCTGGATCTCTAGCTATATACGTTTTACGTAGTTTTTGCGTAAAAGTGTAAAATTCATACGTTCACCCATCCTCACAAAGTTTCACATCTATACTAATATAATAAAGCTGAAGAGTTTGTTTGTTTGATTGTTTGTTTGTTTGTTTGAACGCGCTAATCTCAGGATCTACTGGTCCGATTTGAAAAATTCTTTCAGTGTTAGATAGCCCATTTATCGAGGAAGGCTATAGGCTATATATCATCACGCTAAGACCAACAGGACCGGAGTCCACGCCGACGAAGTCGCGCGCAGAAGCTAGTTGATAATATACGGAGGATATCTACAGTACGTTTACAAATACAAATTAAAAAAAATGCGTTCGTACAAAGTACACATATCAGAAGTGAACCTTCTTTAGCAAACTAATTAAAAAAAAAACTAATTAAAAAAAAACGAATTTAAAATATAAAAAAAACTAATTGAAAAAAAAAAAAAAACAAAAAGCCAACGTCACGCGGTGTTCCCAGATGGTCACCCATTCAAGTACTAAATGTCATGACGCTGACGCGTTACCAGTCGCCCCAATTTTACCCCTCATGCGCCTACGGAAGTTTCACTTCAAAAAATATATACGGTATAAAAATGTTTTCACCACTAATTTTGAACTTCTTGCTAATCTCCCTACAGTTTTTGAGAGCGCGTAAAGCTATCGGGCCCGAATGCTATCATAGACATTTGATTCGATACTTATAGTAAGTAATTATCGACCAACTCCTAATATAACCACTATTTTAAATACATACTAGCTGCTGCCCGCGACGTCGTCTGCGTGCGTTCACTGCTCGTTCCCTGTAGGTGATAGCGTGATAATATGTAGCCTATGTTCTGACCCGACTTCTTAATAATATTCGTGCCAAATTTGAAGTAAATCCATGCAGTACTTTTTGAGTTTATCCCGGACATACATACAGACAAACAGACAAACAGACAAAAATTTCAAAAACTATATTTTTGGCTTCGGTATCGATTGTAGATCACACCCCAAGATTTCTTTTAAAAAAATATTCAATGTACAGTTTTGACTTTCCTACCATTTTATTATATGTATAGATATTGATTACTAAACACATTACCCTCCTTTGCGTTGCTTAGTCGGGTAAAAATAGCCCATTACAAACAAATTTATTTTCAAATGATTTCGTGAAAATTTGATTGTGGGAAAAGTTGAATCGATTTATTTTCAAAATTTCCTCCTGAATTATCAATGAATTCGACAAACATCAATGTACCATGAATGCGAAACTGCAAGGGATCTCTATAGAATATACAATTTGCTGACGTTAGATAATATTATAATAAGAAATGCGAAGCCAAAGACGGGGCAGAAATCAATCAATCGCAAAATAAATTGGTTTATATTGGATCGCATGACGCAGTAGGTACGTCATGAAGGGATCTACGGTTTTAGGTATACAGTACGGTTACGTATACTACGGGTTACGTTTACTACGGTTTTACGAATACTACGGTTGTAGGTACGTCATGAAGGGATCTACGGTTTTAGGTATACAGTACGGTTACGTATACTACGGGTTACGTTTACTACGGTTTTACGAATACTACGGTTGTAGGTACGTCATGAAGGGATCTACGGTTTTAGGTATACAGTACGGTTACGTATAGGTACTACGGGTTACGTATACTACGGTTTTACGAATACTACGGTTGTAGGTACGTCATGAAGGGATCTACGGTTTTTGATGCGATCTCTCAAAAGTTTATATAATCTACTAGCTGACCTGGCGAACTTCGTACCGCCTTTTTTTTCTTAAATATAATAATTACATATACCAAAATAAAATATAGCCTATCTTTCAAGTTAGATCAAACTGCACACGGTGTGCAAATTTGATTAAAATCGGTTAAGTGGTTTAGGAGTCCATTGAGGACAAACATTGTGACACGAGATTTATATATATTAAGATTTCATATTTGCTTCATATTAATCGTAAGTGTTAAATTGAAAGAAGATAATTTCAGAAAGTGGAGATCTCAAATTTAAAGTAAAATTAAGTTTTGGTTAACCTAAATTTAAAGTAAGGGTGAGTAGTAAAATTAATTTATCAAAAACGAATACGATTTTTGAACTCTAATTGAGTAATTTTTAAACAAAATTTTACTCTAAATCACCAATTAATCGGTTTTTTTTTTAAAGTTTGTTTCTATTTAAAATAATAGCCAACAAACAATTCAAATTTCGAATGTTGTCGTGGATGGAATTCTGGAAAAGCACACTTCAAATTTAACTCTTCAATGACCAAAATTACCTAGTAAATAGTTAACTTAATTAGAACCTCCGGGGTAGAATTTGAATTCATTTTTAAATTGAGTTTTTAAAGGTTGTAAGTATTTAAAATGTATCACGTATTTTAATTGATAGTGGCTTGTTTTGGTAAACGTTTTAAGATATGATATATCCCACAGGATTTTTGATTTGTGGGACAGCAGAATGGACGAAGTTTTATAGTGCTTATTTCTAATACATCTTGCATATCAACAATGACGAATAATAGCAGAGTAATTCTAAAAATAAAATAAATTCGGAAATGAATTAATTTTATTTTATTTATTTTTTTATTTAATATCTTTTAAAACGACGACTGTATATTTATTATTTTCAAACGTCATACTACTTACTTGTAGTATATAATTTTATGTTTCGACAATGAGTTGTGGTAGCAGCCATAACAACTTATATATAAACTGACGAGAGACTTCTATGATTTCATATTTTAATTTTAAAACAAAAACTAATTTTTTTATCTACGAAGGGAAAATAACGTCTACAAAATCTGTTGCAATCCCTTAAAACGAGAAAATAAATGATAATTCTTCTTTCTTTTCTCATCATCTATATTTTAGTGTATTTATTCACACCACTTTGTTAAGGTTTCGTTTTGAAATAACTAATACACTTACCGGTACTAAAAACCTCCTGAGCTCAGCGAGTGCATATGCAATACGGGCATGCGCTTCGGCTGGTGTCGCAAACGCACTGATTTCCACGTGGAGTTCATCAGAGAGATGCGCGAACTTAGGATCTCCAGATACACGGAGTTCTTCTTCCTGAAAACAATAATTTTGATTTATACCAATTGCCATAACACCAGCTCCATCATTTCGTCTAATTTTAATCGCACCTTTTTTAAATTATTTTCTAAGGACTAAGATTAATAAATGTTCATAGTAGGAGGCAGCAGAATCGACCCGTACATCACAGCTAACTAAAGATAATATAGAAAATGATCTAGCCTCGAATGACTTGGGAGTAATCCAATAGTCGATCTGATTTATCTGAGGCAATCTTTGCTATCGAATTATTTCGTAGAGATACTGGTTTATTCTCCCGAGAATCGTCCACATACTCTTCCAGACTATTCATACATACATGTTGTATTAAGTAACCAAAATTTTCCATGAATATTCTCAAGGGAATGCCTATAATTTATTACCCGTATTTTCTGCTCTATTTGTATGCTATATAGGTATGTACGTTAGAGTCAATTTTCAAAAAGTCTAAAGATGTTTCACCTGTTGCCATTGAAGCTGATCTGAGGGTATCCAAGATATAAAAGATTATTATGTATCTTTCTTTTTCACCGTCTATTTCCAATTTACTCACGAGATAGTCCTATTCGTAATTGTGAATCTAATAGTACTTCATTAATTGAAGTGAAAAATGGCCTTAGGGCCATAGCTTATATTTTACCTTCTGCTTTTAAAGTCTATTCGTAACTTATGTGCCTCGGAGAGCACGTTAAGCCGTCGGCCCCGTTTGTTATCATGTACACCTGATAGCGATCGTTACTCATAGTAGAGAATACAATCCGCCAACCCGCATTGAAGCAGCGTGGTGGTAAATATTTGAATAAACTTTTACCTTTTGACGATCTTTCATTGACCCTCGTCCTAGGACTGCCATCTTGCACATTGTGTCTTCTTGCAGTCTTTTCAAGGAGTTCCCTTTGGGCCCCAGAAGCTTTCCAACGAAATTAAACTGAAACAAATGTTAAAAATATATAATAGTGTATTAGCACTTTGATATTAATTAATCCTTTTTAAAAAAAAGGATACTTTTGCCTGCGACTTCGTTCACTTAGCGCTTTTTCTAGTAGATACCTATCCTAATGTTTTATGTGATCAAAAGTAATACAATTTTCTCGTTTTTGAATAATTTTAATGGTTGCTCTACTCCTCAATTACTCGTAAATGGAGTACCTGACACTAAAAGACTTTTTCTCTTTGAACTAGTTGCTCCTAATTTTAGAGAGTAATGCTAGATATAAGTTTTTTATCCGTTTAATAAATATATAAATAAATAATTCACCAGTTTTCAGCTTTATAATCTACTAGCCGACCCGTGCCCTATTATTTTAATAATTACTTTTAATAATTACTTCTTACGACGATATCTTAAAAACTATTCATCTGATTGATATAGTGTAAACGGCAATTTTAATCTGCATTAAATGCCTAAGCTAAATGACATATTCATTTGGATAAGGATTAATACTGAACTAAAGAAAATAGCTTTGAAAATAACGTAATGTTTTTAGTAAAAAAAATTGAATGCTTATTAGAGATAGAGATACGCTATCGCGCACTTTTTTGTAGCATTTTAATAGATTTTGAATTCGCTAGTACATTACTTAACTATATATTTGCTAGTTTACGCGGCGTTCGCGTGTAAAGCTCCCAGTTGGCGAGATTTTTTACAACCTTTTCAACATTTATCGCCGTATTTCAGCTAATTTACATAAAAGCATAATAAATTATATACCTAAACCTTCCTCAAGAATCACTCTTTCTATTGTTGAAAACCGTATGAAAATCCGTTTGGTAGTTTTCGAGTTTATCGCGTTCAGGCAGACAGGAGGACAGAAAGACGCGGCCGGGGGACTTATTTTTATAATATGTAGATATAAAAGTAAAGCTGAAGAGTTTGTTTGTTTGTTTGATTTCAAAAATTATTTCAGCGTTAGATAGCCCGTTTATCGAGGAAGGCTATAGGCTATAATTATATCATCACACTAAGACCAATAGGAGCCGAGCACCAATGAAGATTGTTTTAAAATCGGAGTTTTTTTTCCTTCTGAGAGTTTCCGCTGCGTGCGCTGCGTAATATAAGCAGTTAAGGTTTCGCAAAAATCATGTATGAGAGAATTCCTATTGCACACGGACGAAGTCGCGAGCAGAAGCTAGTATTAGTATAGATGACTTCTTTGTCCAATAATGGGAAACTAACAGTACAAGGCATTGATACAAACATTTCAGGTAAGCCCTTGGGGGTAAACAATTTATTCTCTGACTTGAATTCCAATAAAATAAAACGTAAAAATATGGCGAATATACTTTAACGGACGAATTCCCTTAGGAGTTTTAGTTTATCACGGTAAATTTGTTGGTAAAAGTTTTATTGAATAATATTAATACGTATTGTTTGAGCTTTTTTTCATAATATTGACCCCAGTAAAGTAAATATGAAGTAAATTTTATATTTATATTTGAATTTGATCATAAATAATAAATTATTAGATCTAAAGATCTACAAAGAAAAGTAAACAAGAGGATAAAGTACCTAAATAAGTCCTAAATTATTTTTTCGGCCCTTAAGAACGGTAATAGTATTCATACGTTTTTTATTTATTTTTTAAGCGTTATCAGATCGGTATTAGAAGTTGATAATCAATCGTGCCAGCTTTTATGATCTACACAAACTAGGTAGTCTAGATATCTGTACAAACTTATTTTAGACTAGTTGTGCCAGAGATTTCGTCCGCGTGGAATTTAACAAAACAGTTATTGTTTTCATAGAGTTATAAAATAAATAAATTTCTAAAATAAAATTAGACTAAGCAACTCTTTACTACATCAGCTATCTGCCAATGAAAGTCCCATCAAAATCGGTCTAGCCGTTTCAGAGATTGCCGGAAAAAACAGACAGATATACAGACAGACAAAAGTTGTAAATAATGTTATTTCGGTATATGTACCGTGTATATATCCATATGCATACAGTAAAAAGCGGTTATTCATTATATTATTACAAACAGACACTCGAATTTTATTTATTTGTATAGATAAGAAGATCACAGCTGAATAATACTTCTCTTAAGTATTATTGTATTCTCGTGGTAAGGTGGCCAGAGCTCATGATGTTGTCATCTATAGGACACAGACATCCATAGGACACAGAATCCGCTTACCCTCTGGCGGCCCTTAAGCACAGGGATGTTAGACGGCAACTTAAAAATCATTGTACCGAACTAGCTAAAAAAATGGTACTGGCAACAAAAACATGGTACGCCAACACTAATGTGTAAATTTTATGAAATTTTGTCGGAAATCGCAGCCTATAATTAGTGAAAAAAAATTATATATCAACTTCGTGTACCGTTATTAGAAAACAAACCTTTCTTTTTTTGATATTCTAATTAATTGCTGTACATACGTATGTAAATCACGTACCATGTACCATGACTATTGACTATTTGTCATGGGACATGGTACGTGACTCTAAATTACTCTAAATAATGGTACGTGTACCATTATAATGGTACGTCTGACATCCCTGCTTAAGCATGTCTGATACGATTATTGTATCGCTCGCAGTTGACGGGGTTTTCATTCTCATACCTTAGATCAGGGCCGGATCTACCATATGGCTTTTTGGGATTCAGCCCAGGGCCACGTGGATTCAAGGGGCTCCCAGCTAAGTCAATTCAAAGTAAAAAAAAGACTACAATGCGAAAGAATCAATAATTTGATTTAATTCTTTATTCTTACATTACGAAACTTCGAACTGACAGTTAAAATGTTCGGCTGCCATTACACACTCATCTCAATGAGACTCACTTGAGTCTGTATAATTTATGTGTATTTTATTTCTATATAATATGTTTATCAAAAAGTATTTAGCTATACCAGCCGACTATTACCTGTAACACAAGCATTACAATAAATTATTAAGGCAGTCATAGGACTGTCAATTTTTAGTTTTAATGATAAATCGCCTGTTGTATTAGGGTGGATTTAGACCAAACGAACAAAGAGCTAGAGCTAGAACAAGAGCATTCTTTTTTGATTTTTATGTGTAAACGAACACTCGTATTCATATATTATATAACAACGAAAAAATGCTCTACGCTTGTTTACACTAAAAGAATTTGATAAGAATTTGATGTAGTGGGGATAGAATGATCATTCGCTCGTCTGATGTAAATCGACCATTATAATGCACGTTTAACAAAAGGCATAATAGGCATTTTGAGCCCGTGGATCTTAATAAAAGAAAGAAAAAAAAAACACAAGCATTACGTTTTTTACCGTAGGAACAGACTGTCTATTTGTGTCATAAGATATTTAAGATTTCGGAGAAAACAATTCCTATCTTCTGAGTATTGGTCAAAAGCCTAAAAGTGACCATTACTACGATATATTATGATGATATTTAGACTCCTAACCCTTCTAAAAAAAGAAGAGGTCTTTGCCCAACGAATAACTTGTACAGGATGATACATTTCAGTTATTTCAGGATGACGTTATGAGCAAATCACATGATCACTCACTTCAGCCTATTGCAGTCCACTGCTGGACACATAGGCCTCCCCAAGTTCACTCTAAAAACGGCGTGAACTCATGTGTTTTACCCATAGTTCCCACGCTGGGCAGACGGGTTGGTGAACGCAGGGCTGGCTTTGTCGCACCGAAGACGCTGCTGCCCGTCTTCGGCCTGTGTCTTTCAAAGCCAGCAGTTGGATGTTTATCCCGCCATCAGACGGCTTTTTAAGTTCCAAGGTGGTGGTGGTGGCTGTGTTATCCCTTAGTCGCCTCTTACGACATCCACGGGAAGAGAGGGGGTGGCTATATTCTTTACTACCGTAACCACACAGCAGTATCACATAAAAGTAAATTTTAATATTGGTAATTATAATATTGGTGAGAAACCATTGTTAAATGTGGGTCGTTTTTAATTACGGGCAACTAACCCGATCAAATTTACGACGCTTAAAATCTCGAATAGCGGGCTTATACACGAGCTTTTAAGTAATTGGCGACTGCAATTAACCGTCTCCCTTAAACACTTTATCGACATTTTGTGATAATTAATGTAATTAAAATACAGTACCTCAACTTGACCTAGCAGTCCGTATATGCTTCATTACGAGGGTTCTAGACTAGTTGCCTAGTCTACTACTACGAAGGCTTACTAGTCTAGTCTTACTAGGCTTTTCCTACGAAGTTAAACAAAAGGAGTTTAAAATACTCTGGTGATAAACAAATATAAATAGGTAATAATAAACCATATTCTTGTGTTAATGATTTGTAAAAAAAGGAATAGATTGACTAAACTAAACATCCTCTTTCCTCTCTATGTGTGGTAAAAGTTGGAGAACAATCTGTCACAGTGTTACAGTGTGTGATAGCAAATATTTTTCATAAAAATTAACAACTGTACTTAAATATCATTTATTATAGTTCACGAGACCGATAACTTTTTAATTTTTTATGCTATCCGAGGCAGACTCACAAAACCAAACTCTATAATAAGAGATAAGTACAAATACCTAGGTATAACAAGACCTTGGCAAGCAAGCGTTCTACCCGCTATATAGGAGTTTAAGGCTAGGTCATATCTGAATCTAAAGTGTGTTGCTGACTCTTACCAAAAGTTCTGGCTATCACTCACCACAGGAACAAACACTACTTCATAAGTTGGAAGCAGTTTTTGGCTGTCATCTGCTGTATGTTTATAGTACTTCCCCAATCGGGTGGCTAATTATTTTGAGCAAGATATTTCGTCATAAAGCATACAAGTATGATTATGTTTGCTAGCAAACGAAAAAAAACCGACTTCAATTACATTGACAAGTAATAGGTACAACGTAAGTAGACGACAAAAATTAACAAACGCACTAGTCATCACTACGATTTGCGAAAGTTCCCCTAGATTTCTCTGGGATTCCATCATCAGATCCTGGTTTCCTTATCATGGTACCAAACTAGGGATATCTCCTTTCGAACAAAAAATTTTTTATCAAAATCGGGTCACAAACGACGAAGCTATGTCCGAACATACATAAAAAAAATATATACGGTTGAATTGAGTAACCTCCTCCTTTTTTGAAGTCGGTTAAAATAATCTCGTTTAAAGAATCAGTTCAATTTCCTGTAATAAATACAATTTTTTATTTGCAAGTCCAGCTTATCGATCTTAATCTTATAAGTATGGTAGTAATTATAGTAGCATTTCGTTGTTCTCAAAAAAATAATAATAATAATAATAAAAAAAAATTCGAATTATTAATATTCGAACAACCTCCAGGATTCTCTTGAGGCTATAAACATCACGTGACTCTAAATAAATCTTGTGAAAGAGTAAAACATTTCGCTGAAATTCGATTAGGTAAGGATCTTGACCTTCTGGCTGGAAATCCCGGGCGTGCAGTCGTATCCCCGAATCCCAGGACTCGACCGATCCCGTTGGGTAATTGTTGGGCAAATTGACGACCGCAAAGTTGTAATAAATACTGTAACTTCTGTGTAAAAGTTTATTTGAAATAATCGTTCCTTTAAAGCTGGTAAAAGACCCTAAAGTTTTTTCGCTACGCTTAGCTGGTTAATGTAACACGTACAACACGTTACCGTCTGGGAACTTTAGGATTTCGAACAATATTCAAGTTGGGTTATTTTTTTGATGAACTAGTCTCGACACTCTAAAACATGATTTTTGAAGTAAAACTTCTTTACGCACGCTTGACTTGGGGAGTAAGCTGGCGAATGCGTGACGAGAGCGTTACGAAAATTGTGATCGGGCGAGGTGAATGGAAGTTGAGAGGGAGATATAAGTTAGTGAAGATAGTAAAGATAGAAAGAGAGAGAGTCTAAAGCACACTCTTTTTTTATTATTGTTTATTTAATTACCAATCTGGACTGAAGTTAAACAATTTGCTAAGGTCCCATTTCTGAGTAGAGACATCTTCTCATAGTATTAGCTTTGGATCCTCATGACCTTCTTCACTACAGGAGTAACGATAGTCGAGTCCTGTTCAACCAGTCAAGCTCTGAGGTAAGAGTTTTAATTTCCAGGTAATTTATTGGTCAAAGGCATTCAAAGGGCGTGGTTAAGCTGAGTGACAAAACTCTATAAACACAAAGTTGTCTTTAATAAACTGCACTATTAATCAAAGCTTGTTTGCAACGTATTATTACTATGCAAATGCGAAAATTTAATAATTTTTATCGCGAATATGGCTTTGTGTTTGTAAATTCGTTGAATATAGTACCTATTAAAGTTATGCGAAATAAATAAATTGCATAAAATACGTAATATAATTACGTTTTTAGAAAAGTTTCATGTGTATACCTATGTTTCAAAAATAAATATTGAGATATATCTAAATGCCATAGATATAATGAAATGAGTTAGACAATAATAATATCTAAATTTATTTGGGAACGTTAAATAATAATATAACTATTACAATCATACTAGTATAAATCAAATATATACATATATATTTAAAAACGGAATTAGAAATACAATTTTAATCACCTCAGTCATTCTCTATCGTGTCCTTTCTATCTTATGTGATATTAGCAAAAATGACTGCGTCTCTTAAGCCCTACTGAATGCCATTAAATCTAAGAATAGTAACTTCTACAAAGTATCGACGAACAAAAAAGTGTGTGTGTCAGTTCCGACGCACGACTGGAGTTTACTTCTTCAGGTCGACTGTCTTAATAGGAACGATAAGGGCTTAGGTACTAGTTTAAGAAAAAGATTAATACCATATTAAATGGTAAATAAACGAATCAAATAATCTCGGAACCCAATAGCCTTCCGATAGATGGCGTTAGCAAAAATGTAACGAGGTAGTTTTACTTATATACACAGACAAACTTACACAGTTACACTACAGTAGATTTTACTTCTCATATTTTTTTCATACCGAGGGCTCTTAAGGAGAAAACTCTAAAAAAATCTTTTTTTAACAAATATGTTAATAAAAAAAGATTTCTCCGATGGGTGATGTGGGTAAAAAAACGGATCTTTACAAAGTCCAACATAACCTTGACTCGATTGTTGACCCTGAACGTCTTGAGGTTCGATAAGTGTCGATGGTTTAAGTGTCTGCCGCTCCGTAAAGCCCTCATCTTGGGCAACAGACAAATGTTTGAGAACCACTTTCAAAATGTATGTCGTCGTACTAGAACTGAGCCCTCGTTGATCGATCGTCAAGTTGTGGTCTTCGTAGAATTTTGTAGATGTTTTATAGGATTATAAAAAAAGATGCCTTCAAATGCACATCACTTATAAATGTATACTAGTTGTGCCCGCGACTTCGTCCGCGTAGAATTTAGAAAAATAGTGATTGTTCATTTCGCAGAGTTATAAAAAAAATTAAACTAATAGTAGTCTAAGTTACTCCTTATTACATCCGGTCCAGACGTTTCAGAGATTAGCCGGAATAAACAGACAGACAGACAGACAAAATTGTAAAAAATGTTATTTTGGTATATGTACCATATGCATTTAGTTAAAAGCGGTTATTTTAATATTACAAACAGACACTCCAATTTTATTTATTTGTATAGATAGATGTACAGATTATACCAACGTGTATCAATTTTTGCGTCTTTAAATGGCTTGTTTTAGAAGTTGTTGATAAAATTTCAGATAATATTTTGTAAAACAGTATCAAAGAAATAAATGTTTCCAATATTATTTTACTGTTTCACCATCCAACTCCACTTCGTTTGTCTGTCTAGAGTTCCTGATAGTTTATCAGTAGCTTATATGTAAAATCGATATCAAAATCTTGCAAAAAAGCTCTCTACAATTTACTAATATTTCACAACTTTTTTTTGTCATTTCAAATATTGAATTACTGCGCTGTATGTATGTTCTATTAATCAAAGTAACCATATTATTGTTGTACTGTTTTTTTTTTACCAATTTGATTCAATTTTAAGATTCTCGATTCAAAATATTACCAATAGTAAAATTAACATTAAATCGAGCAGCAAGTCTATTACTTACAATTATTAATTGAAGGCAATTTGCGTTCGTCGTGTGATCAATTTCAACTTTATTAAGTAAGGAGCCAATTAATCGCCTGTTAATTATTTTAAACAATTAATGGCAATAAGCGTGACTTGTAACTTCCTCAATCTGTACGTATAATTCACTCTGTAATACTTCCAATTCTTTACGTTAGAAATTCTTTGATTTTTTTTGCATATGCTGATGTCTAAACGCATCCACAATCCAGATTATTTTAACTGAGGTAGGGCACAGCAGGAAATTTCCTGCTCAAAATATAGAGCAGCCCGACTGGGGCAGTACCTCGACCTTACAGAAGACCACAGCTAAATAATACTGTGTTCAAGCAGTATTGTGTTCCTGTTGGAGAGTAAGGTTACCAGAGCTCTTGGGGGGATTGGCGATAGGGTCGGCAACGCGCTTGCGACGCTTCTGGTGTTGCAGGCGTTTATATGCTACGGTAGTCACTTACCATCAGGTGAGCCGTACGCTTGTTTGTCGATTTAGTAGCATAAAAAAAAAGTATATGTCAATTAATAAAAACTAAATGCCTCATCAACAATGGATTTCACTAGGATTTACTCGTAGTCCGATAACACATGCAAAACACAGGGACAAACACCTAGACCACGACGTACACCTGCATAACCTGTACTGATGCTTGCCGTGAACAGTAATCTAAGCCGCGACCGACACCGCAATAGGTAATGCTGCGGCTCTTACACCACTTGTCAAATCAATAATGAAGTTTTATTGAACAATAAGTATAATAGAAAATTATAATACTTGAAATATCAATATAACTCATTTGTACATAGCATATCGATTGTCCAGAGGGTGGGACCACTAGATATCTATCCGATAACTGGTTGGAACCGCTACGGGTACGCGACCCCGGACTGCCCGGACTACTCTAGCTGCTAGTGTCACACACTCCTCCCCGTAATCCGTGGCACTGGTATCCCTAATCCCAGGTCCTTTTTTTACATAAATCTTTCCCACCTATCATTCTTCTAAGCCAAGAATTCCCTAGGAGGGTTGATGTCAGGCAAGCGGCCGGTCATAAAATATACCATGCCAAATCTTTTACAACATGAGTTCCATGACTCGTGTTGTGCCGACCCTACATAAGTGGGATAAGGGCAGGGAGATGATGACGATGACATAGCATATCGATTCTAATAAATTCTCCTGGTTTTATATATTACTAAGAATGTATGTAGATAAGGAAAGAATAGGTGGCTTATCACTGTCTTTTTTTAAAGCCTTTAAACCTAAGATGTGTTACAAATTGGCTCTCAGCTGGCCCATTCTTAACAATTGATGTTTTTCCTCAATATTATTTGAACACACACAGGACTGTTTTTGAACCCGTAACGCTTCTATAATAACATACGAAAGTTTTTTTTTTTGGAAAGAAACATTTGTACAAATACAAATATATCCATCCCGATCTGAATCCGTGCTTGCACAGTGGGAGCACCACTATACCAGAGCGATATGTAGGTAGTAGTGTAGGCATAAATAGGCTTACCTTTAAACAAAAGGGGTTCGGGAACCTCTTTAAATCTCAATTATAATAATAGGGCACACAAAGCTGATATTACGGATGTTTTGTCAACTGTAAGATCTCATTTGATACGCCACTTTGAACGCATTGTTGTATGTGGATGTGATGAAAATAGTTACCTATTTTCATCACATTTATCAACTAGTATTATTGTTTTAATTAATATAAAATTTCGTTATGAATGTACCTTAAAAATTTAGGTAACCATATGTTAGATATTGTTTTAAATTCTAAATAAAAGTTTATTTAGTAAATCTAAATTATAAGCACACGTACAATAGAATGCAGAGGCTGTAATTTTGGTGATTAAACATATTGTTTTCTCTAATGTTTACGCAAATTTCATTCTTATAATTAATTATATTCTTAGTTTTATTATGTTTATTGAGGTGTTTATGAAATATATTTATTTTGCAACCTCGTTTCATTACATATATATAAATGTCATAAAAAAATTAAATTAGGTGTATGAAAATATATGAAAAACTGTTGATTTAAGCATAACTTTAGCTAATGTAGAGGTCAACTTTTGTTGCCTACGTTTTGTTGATTTATTTTTATATACCTAGGTTAATAGCTGGGATGTTAATGTAATTTCATTGTTTCAGAAAAAGCGCATTGGTAGTAGGCAATACGCAAAAATAATCTAATTTTACTAAATAAACAGACGTTTCGTTGAGAGAACTACTTTTGGTCTAAGATCCGGGGTTAGCAATATATTATTACCTCATCTGTTAATTAGATGAAACAGGTTACTGCTGACTGAGGTTACTGACTTGGCTGCAGGTAAGTGTAGCAATCATAGAGATGGGTGCCTACTACAGTCAGGTATATAATGTAAAATATTGATGGTTTTAGCTTATTACATGTAATTAACTTGAGAGGGAAAAGATAAAAAAAAATTGGAGCAGGCTTATGGTGGCAGAGGTTGTTTTTATAAATTCACAATATTTAAATCAGCCTATAAAAATTTGTATCATCTAATTAACAGATGAGGGAATATTTTTTTATATCCCGGATCTTAGACCAAGAGTGCATACTGAATTATATTATGAACTTTTTTCAAGAACAAAACACGATCGTCCCGATTTCAGTGTATATCAAAGCTACGTAATCTGACAAGATTGATATGCTAGATAAAATCCTACGTGTTATCTCGTGTTATTAAAAATACATTAAAATTATTAGCACAAATAATAAATTGGCCATAAACTTAAACAGAACGTTCAAATCCGCAATACATACCCGTGTGTTTATTCAAACAAAATATTGATTTACGATTAAGGCCGCTGACACACGAGTCGGTCGCATGAATTTCAATCACGTCAATTTCATGAAAATATGGATTTTTAGATAATATTTTCCATACACAATGTATCAATTTCCTGGCTTGAGCGTTTTCAACATCAAAGCGAATGGAGCTACCGAGTGATATAGTAGGTGTTTTAGTATAATGGTGATAGGAGATGAAGCATATTATATCAGGTCACTATTTCTTCCTAAGATATGCATTTTGGTAACTTGGTAGAGATAAGTTGTGATGGAGTGAATTTGGCCTAACGGCGTTATTCAAAATATTATTCAAGTCAGTGATAAATTCTTGTCATTCTAATTTTTATAAAATAAGGTGCTTAGTTTTTGAAGTGAAACTTCTTTGGGCGCATGAGGGTAAAATTTTTACGGACGAAACCGCAACGTTTTATGATACCGCGTACTTCGTCCGGTACAGGCGTCACCCGCTTCGTGTCCCGCTTCACCTTCGTTTTCAATAAGTTTTTATTTCAATTAGTTTTTTTATCTCCTAACACTATCATTTTATTTACTATGTATAACATATACAATAAGTCTGTTAATAGGTAAGAGGGTTTGAACCTTTGGTTAACCTGAAGTTTTGAATACAAGTAATTTAGATACCTAACAATGCACGATTATCTATATGATATCAAAATTCAAGAAGGCGGTTTAAAAACAAAACGCAGTAATTATTTATATGCATTCTCGATATGCGTAGTTAATGGAAAGTTTCCTAGTACCTACATATCGTAGGGAATATAAAATAACATAGCGAATTATGGTGATATTTTTTTCTGTCGATTACGTGGAGAAAAACGAAAATATGATACAAAAGAAATCATTAAACGAAGAAAGTCTTAAAAACACGTTGATTATTCAATTTCGCATGTTTTTATTGCATTCATGAAAATAATATTTTTATTTAAAAGCGTCATCAATTTTATGAACGAAACTAGCTTTTGCGCGCGACTTCGTCCCCGTGGAATAGGACCAATTCTCTAGGAAGCTCTCAAAAGGAAAAAAACCCGATTTTGAAACATTCTTCATTGGTGCTACGCTCCTATTGGTCTTAGCGTGATGATATATATAGCCTATAGCCTTCCTCGATAAATGGGCTATCTAACACTGAAAGAATTTTTCAAAAATTGGAATAGGTATAATCGGGAATAACTTTTGGTGTGTTATTCAAAACTATACAACGACAGTTAAAAAAGTCAATATGATTATTTTTTTCATCTATCCATTTATCTATTAACATTAATTGGGTTTTAACAGATTTTGTAAATGAACAGTAATTAATGTATTAAATTAGCGAAATTAAAAAAATAATTACAACTATACGACTAGGGTGAATTCTTCAGCTCGTAGTTAATTGTTTTATGAAAAAAAAATATTAGTATATTTCACTCCTTCTCGATATAAACTATAAGTGTGCGAGATGAGAAAGGAGTATGAAACTCCTACGTACGTGCAATTTCCGTAAAAAGGGGTAGAAAGTTTTTGATTCACGAGTTAATGTATAGTTTATGGCCTTACCTATTAATAATAATTATTATTAATATTGGCAATAGATAAGGCCATTAGATAGTTAATCAACAAGTGATCGTCTACGTTATTAGGTTAGAGAGCAATTAATTGTGCGATAATAGCGCAATTATTATTATTAATTGTTTAATTTTAGTTCAAAAGTCAGCTGAACTCGTTATACTACAGTTTCGCACAAAACCCGTTATTAAACAGAAGTGTTTGTAACTTTATGAATTCAACATTGTAGAAGGGTAGTAGAAAATATATGCGTTGCTCTTTTCTATTTCAGCATATTAACAAGGTATCTTTAAGTGACACGTTTCACTGCGTATAAGTGTAGATCCAATTTTATCTGAACTATACCCAGACGCTTGTAAGACTACGACTGTTGCATTAGTTTAAGTGTCTCACTCAAGAAAAAATAACACTAAATTAAAATATATATATATATATATATATATATATATATATATAAACAAAAAGCGCAGCTTTACAAGCGCTTGCATTTTTACGACTCAGTCTGTAACATCCCACTGCTGGGCATAGGATCGGAGCTTAATCCACCACGCTGCTCCACTGCGGGTTGGCGGATATGTTCCCAACTATGAGTAACGATCGCTATCAGATAATTATGATAACAACCAGGACCAACTGCTTTACGTGCATCCAAACCAGAAAGAAATATTTGTCCAAATACAAATATCCATCCCGAGCGGGAATCGAACCCGCAAACTGTCGGTGTTATAGGCAACTACACGCACAACTACACTAGAGCGGCTGTTCGAGATTTTTTAACCTAGTAATAATTTTAAGCATTTTTTTTGAAGTTATACTTCTTTTGGCGCGTTAGAGAAAAATGATGAGAGTAAATTTTTACAATGCGCGTGTGGATACGAAGTAGTTGAAGCATGCATGAATAGATGCCGCTAGTTTTGCAGACAAGAAAGTAGTCTCTATCATTTCTAAGAGATGGCGTTGTGGACTAAAACAAGAAAGTAGTCTTTATCATTTCTAAGAGATGGCGTTGTGGACTTATTGTCTAATTATTAAGTGGCAGGTTTCTTTGGAAGTATTTTAATACTCTAGCTTGAAGTATAACTACTTACGTGCGTACATAAGTACACACACACTTTTTTAAATTGTAAATAATTGATTATTAATATAAGTTTTATATTCAACGTTTTCGTACGTAGTTATTCTTGTTTCTTACGCATCCGATTACAAGTTTCTAAAAACTTCACCAAATTGGATAATTCCTTGTTTGTGTCGTATAAAAGAAAAAGAAAATTAAAAAAATTGATATGTTCACAAAAAAAGACAGTTTGAAGTATACAATGTTAGCAAGTTTATTATACGAGTATAATATGCTCGCATACTTCTCTATTTTTTACCGACTTATTATCTTCTTTAGTGACAAACTTAACAGGTATTCTATTTACTGCTTAAGACTTTTTAATGGTTTCAAAAGACCCACTATTTATGAGAGCATTATAGGGGATCCACTCAAATTTCACCATAACTAATAACTAATAAATCTCTCGTCAACTTTATCTTAGGGTATAATCAGGGCCGGACCGTGAGTTTAGGGGGCCCTGGGCTAATACTACTTAGGGGCCCACCTAATTTGACCACGATTGAGATGCATGTGTAATGGCAGCCGAACATTTTAACTGTCACTTCGAAGTATCAACGCCTGAACATAGACTTGAATTAAATGAATTGAAAAGGTTTGATTAATCGTAGGATTCGCAGGGATGCAAACTATCTATAACTAGAAGCGATCTGTTTAATTTAATAAAATTATTAATTTTTTCGCATTATCGCCTATTTTTAGGGCTCCGTAACTCAAAAGGAAAAAAACGGACTCCTTATAGGATAAATTTGTTGTCCATCTGTCTGTCAAGACACTTTTTCTCAAGAATGAGTAGAGGTATCAAGCTGATATTCATATCAAATACTCAGGCCTACTGTTCCTTGAAGCTGTGAAAAAATCAAACTTCGAAACCAAGGCAATCAAAAGATACAGCCGTTTATACTTCGACACTCTCAAGGGAATGAAAACCTATAGTGTACATCCTGTGAACTCAGAATCTTGAAATTTGGTACGAAGCAACGTCTTATAGCACAGATAAAAGGAAAATTGCGAAAAGTATAAATTTTTAGTTCAATCATATAATAAAAATATGTTTAATTTTTTTTTACTTACTACCCCTTTTCTCATGAACGCGTAAAGGTCGTAAATTAAAATTCATATCGAATACTCAAGTCTATAATAGTCCAGTCAAATAAGACTTTGAAGTTTACAAAAATTCCCCATAGAGCTAAAAATTGGTATGAATGTTCAGAATATGTACTATTATAAATGAATTGTGAAAAGTCCCCATCAATCCCCCTTGTGCAAAATTTTTTATTGATGGTGAAAGTTTGCAAAAATACCACCTTACTTTGTGCTTCAGAAAATACAAAAGGTTATGGTCATGATCAGCCTCTGTATGCAAAAGCTCGAGAAATCGTCTTAGCTGCACCTGAAGGGTCTGAATTATCGAAAATCATAATCAGGCTCGGAAGATTTCATTTATCATTTCTTGGAGCGATTGGTTACAGCATGTGGCACAAAAGAAATACTTTCTTTGATTTATGCACCTGGGACATTAGATAAAATGCTCAACGGTTATGCATACGCGAGAGCTGTTCGAGCTCATACGCTACTTCAGTTAGCTTTAACAATAATAATTTTTAAAGAACTTGATATTGATGACGCCATTGATGAAACGTGCATATTACGAATAAAATAATTTTTTCAGTTCTTTGAACCGCTGTATCACGGAAATGGCAATACTTATGAAAAAAAGTGTAGATAATTTTTTTGTAGAGAATCGGATGATCTACAATTTTAGTTTGAACTATTTTTGCTGTAAAACTCACCGTTTAGCCTAAAAACGCGAAGAACCTATTTTTGCAAACTTTCACCATCAATAAAATTTTTTGCACAAAGGGGATTGATGGGATCTTTTCAGTTTTCACAATTCATTTATAATAGTATTTTGAACATTCATACCAATTTTAGCTCTATGGGAATTTTTGTAACCTTACTTCTATTTTAAGGACTAATTTGACTGGACTATAATACCTTTAAGCTGTAACAAAATCATACTTCTGCTATCTCAACGTTATCAAAAGAAACAGCAATTTAAGACGCATATTTTGAAACTCGCATCTATACTCATAAGGGAATCAAAACCTACAGGGTACTTAACGTAAACTCAGAATCTTGAAATTTGGTACGAAGCAACGTTTAATAGCTAAGTTTTAGTTAAATCATATAATAAAAATATGTTAATTCATTTTAAAATTACTACCCCTTTTCTAATGAACGCATAAAGAGAATAAAATGAAATTCATATCAAATACTCAAATCTATAATACCTTTAAGCTGTAACAAAATCCAACTTCTATGTCAACGCAATGAAAAGAAACAACAATTTAGCCGCATTTTTGAAACTCGCAACTACTCGCAAGGGGATCAAAACCTACAGGGTACTTCCCGTGAACTCAGAATCTTGAAATTTAGTACGAAGCAACTTCTTATAGTACAGATAAAGGGAACATTGCAAAAAGCATTAATTTTTAGTTACATCATATTATAATAAAAATATTTTTAATAATTTTGTCTGTACGGAACCCTCGGTGCGCGAGTCCGACTCGCAGTTGGCCGGTTTTTATTGACTTTGACTTGACTTAGCTGGGGGCCCCTTGGATCCACGGGGCCCTGGGCTTAAGCCCAAAAAGCCATATGGTAGATCCGGCCCTGGGTATAATAGATCATCAATCAATTTACTATCAAACAACTAAGACCTGTCAACCGCTTAAATCCACTTCTTCACAATACTCGACCATCGGATAACTACATAACTAACCAAGGTTTTGCTTCAACTTTTTCTCTTTTTACACGCCTTTTTAACCGACTTCAAAAAAAGGAGGAAGTTCTCAATTCGACTGTATTTTTTTAAAATGTATGTTAGCTCAGAACTTTTGACTGGGTAGACCGATTTCGATCAATTTTGTTTTAATTGAAAGGTGTTGCGTGTCATATGGTACTATTTAAATTTAATTGAGATCTGACAAGTAAGACTTTTAGAGTTAAATAATGCGTACCTATTAATTGACTACTTTTTCGTCAACCTACATTTTATTATACCGCATAACTTTTAACTAGGTGTACCGATTTTGATGATTTTTACTTTAATCGAAAGCCAAGACTTGTCATGTAGTCTTGTTTAAATTAAATTAATTTTGAGTAGTCTTTAATAGCGCGTATTTACTTGACTATTTTTTGTCTTATTCTATTGTATTACTTGTCGATGTAATTGAAGTCGGTTTTTTTCATTTGTGAGCAAATACAATTATATTTCTCTAAGTATATATGTTAAAGTTGATAAAATTTATGTTTCAAAAGACAAGAAGAAGGTTAAAAGGACACAACATTAATGTTTTCTTTAAACTAAGACATAACCGTTGAATGTACAAAATATTAGGGCATTTTTTCAAGATGATGCTAATAACTGAGGTAGGGCGAGGTAGTCAAAATATGGAGCAGCCCGACTGGGGTAGTACCTCGACCTTACAGAAGATCACAGTTAAATAATACTGTTGTCAAGCCGTGTTGTGTTCCTGTTGGTGAGTAATGTGACCAGAGCTCCTGGAGGGTATTTGTGATGGGGTCGGCAACACGCTTGCGATGCTTTTGGTGTTGCAGGCGTCTATAAGCTACGGTAATCGCTTACCATCAGGTGAGCCGTACGCTTGATTGCCGATCTAGTTATATATAAAAAAATAAAAATGATAAAGTATATTTGTGAAATAAATAAAATAAAAAAATATACAAACTCAAAAAGTTCATTTCTTAGAACCGTTACTTTATTTTATTTTTTATCTGACCCGTTCAATTTCGTACCACCATATTTTTTTTCGTGATGGGATCGATTTTTAAAAAAAAAACTTTTTATTCCCTTTGCCCTTAAATTAACGAACATGAAAAAGAAGTTATGCTCGTACGTACATTTCGGATTCTTTTTTAATTATAATTATTCCTCTCTGGCAGTATGTGGACAAACGCAAGCTACTACGCACAAAAAGAAAACTGATGGGTAAGTACGTCGATTTTCTCGATGAATAAGCTTCTTACGTATGTAATGAAGCAAAAAACACTCACGGCTCATGTCAATCGGATTAGTTTTTTTAGGGTTCCGTACCTCAAAAGGTAAAAACGGAACCCTTATAGGATCACTTTGTTGTCCGTCTGTCTGTCAAGACCCTTTTTCTCAGAAACGCGTGGAGGCATCAAGCTGAAATTTATATTAAATACTCAGATCTGCTGCCTCTTAAAGCTGTGAAAAAATGAAACTTCTAAGCCAAGGCAATCAAAAGATACAGCCGTTTATGCTGCAAATTTTCGACACTCTCAAGGGAATCAAAACCTACGGGGTACTTCCCGTGAACTAAGAATCTTAAAATTTGGCACGAAGCAACGTCTTATAGCACAGATACAGGAAAAATTGCGAAAAGTGTAAATTTTTAGTTAGTACATATAATAAAAAATATTTTAATAATTTTACACTTAATACCACTTTTCTCATAAACGCGTAAAAGTATTAAATTGAAATTTATATCAAATACTCAAGTCTATAATACCTTTAAGCTGTAACAAAATCAAACTTCTATGTCAACGGTATCAAAAGAAAAACCAAGTTAAGCCGCATATTTTCATGGAAAATAGTCCCAAAGGAATCAAAACCTACAGGGTACTTCCCGTGAAGTCAGAACCTTGAAATTTGGTACGAAGCAACGCCTTATAGCACAGATACAGGAAAAATTGCGAAAAGTGTAAATTTTTAGTTACTACATATAAAAAAAATATTTTAATAATTTTACACTTAATACCACTTTTCTCATGAACGCGTAAAAGTATTAAATTAAAATTCATATCAAATACTCAAGTCTATAATACCTTTAAGCTGTAACAAAATCAAACTTCTATGTCAATGATATCAAAAGAAAAACCAATTTAAGCCGCATATTTTCATCGAAAATAGTCGCAAAGGAATCAAAACCTACAGGGTACTTCCCGTGAAGTCAGAATCTTGAAATTTGGTACAAAGCAACGTTTTATAGCACAGATACAGGAAAAATTGCGAAAAGTGTAAATTTTTAGTTACTACATATAAAAAAAATATTTTAATAATTTTACACTTAATACCACTTTTCTCTTGAACGCGTAAAAGTATTAAATTGAAATTCATATCAAATACTCACGTCTATAATAACTTTAAGCTGTAACAAAATCAAACTTCTATGTCCACGATATCAAAAGAAACAGCAATTTAAACCGCATATATTGAAACTAGCAAACAACTGACAAGGGAATAAAAATCTAAAGAATACTTCCCGTCGACCTAAAATCTTCAGGTATGAAGCAACGTCTTATAGCACAGATACAGGAAAAATTACGAAAACCTTAAATGTATAATTACATCGCAACCACAGAAATAGTATGTGTAATGTTGTTTATTTCTGCTTTGTTTTTCAATTATAAAACTTTGCAAAGTAATATTTATTTACTAACTCTTTTTGCACACCAATACACAAAAGAACAATACATAGAATTTATAACAATAAACTTGCATCAATGGCAACAGGCGGCCTTATCGCTAAAACAGCGATCTCTGCCAGGCAACCTTTGGGCAGAGGACTTGCGTATAAACTAGGGGAAGGGCGCAAAATTTTGTAAAAAAAGGAACAATATAAAATAAAATAAATAACTATATAACAATAGATGCTATATTTAATGACACATATGTACATATAAGTTTACTCATATGTATACACAAATATATAAATACATACATACATACGTATATCTATACTAATATTATAAAGAGGTAAAGTTTATAACTTTGTTTGTATATACGGGGTAATCTTCGCAAATACTGATCCGATCATGAAAATTCTTTCGCTAACAGAAAGCTACACTATTCAGGAGTGACAAGATAAAAGGAAAAAGATAAAAATTATCAAAATTTTCGACCCAGCAGGATTTGAACCTGCGCCCTCTGACGTGCCGTGTCAACAATTCAATCTAATCAAGCATTATTATTTGCCTTAGAAATTAATGCTGATTTTAAAACATTTATATTTATCTGATTTGCTGAAAATAGTGAGAGTGTATTGGAACATATCAAATTTCACCGTACCCTTCTCTTATGTGAAATGGATTATAACGCCCAACGAAGTGGGCACGGGTCGGCTAGTACACTATAAGCAAATTGATAGATTAAGACGAATGACATAACAACATAACGTAACTTCATGAAAAATAATAAATAATAAAATAAAGTTGCTTAACATAATTTAATATGATAAGTACATTTCCTTAACAAGTTTTTCAAATGTCATTAAAGATTGAGCGCGTTAGACAGTAGCAATAAGTTCCAGAGACGATGAGCTTCAACAGTGAAAGATTTAGAATAAAAGGAAGACGAATGTGAAGGTATCTTCAAAGTTAGGCTATCATTTAAGCGAAGAGGTACATATTATATATTTATCTTTAACGCTAGCGTTGATTCTAGACCAGAATGAAGAAAGTTCTTCAATATGTATTCGTAACCGGCGACCATGCAAGTAACTATGAAACCAGTCAGACACCTTAGGAGATATGTTAAGAGAACCAAGTATAGCTAGTAGTAAGTCAAAATCAACAGTATTGAAATGATTAATGAAATCAAGTAATATTAACACTGTAATGAGAATTCTAGACATCAAAAAATACATATGTTTAAACAATAGCAGACAATAATAAAAATAAATTTAGGAAAACATGTTTTATACAAACTTGAAAACAGGTACAAAGGTCAAAAAGGCTCGAATTAAATTACAAAATAAATGTTACATCATCTGTGGGACTATTTAAATAAATAAATAAATATCTACTATATATAATATGGTTCAAATTTAATACTTAATAGTAATAAAGTATTTTTGAACCAGATTTCTAAATAGTGACTAAAAAATTTGTAAATAAATAACTTCGATAAAAGAACTTTCCTACCAAGAGACAGGTCAAGGAAAAAAGGGAGACCAATTAAAAGGTGGAGAGATATCTTCAACCAGATAATTATGTCGACCGCTGTGCATACAGAAAGCACGGGAAAGGGATACATGGGAATGTTTAGGAGAGGCCTACGCCGCAGAGGCGACTATTACTATTACCAATATTAATTAAGTGATGTTATAAACATGTAGACGAGTTAATTATACGAGTATAGAATAAATATATACATAGGTTAATATACATACATATGTTTAAACTAAGAATACTTACGCTAGTATTAATTGAAATTTTAATAGTAATAGAAATAAAGGCGATTTTTATTTTATTTATTTATTTTATTTTATACTAGCTGCTGCCCGCGACGTCGTCTGCATGCGTTCACTGCTCGTTCCCCGTAGGTGATAGCGTGATAATATGTAGCCTATGTTCTGACCCGACTTCTTAATAATATTCGTGCCAAATTTGAAGTAAATCCATGCAGTCCTTTTTGAGTTTATCCCGGACATACATACAGACAAACAGACAAACAGACGAAAATTCTAAAAACTATATTTTTGGCTTCGGTATCGATTGTAGATCACACCCCAAGTATTCTTTTAAAAAAATATTCAATGTACAGTTTTGACTTTCCTACCATTTTATTATATGTATAGATAAATTAAAGGATTAATGAAAAGATAAAGATACCTTTGTCTTAAATTTATGCTCCTCCAACTTTTGATATTGTAATGTTACGGATTTCATTTAGCAGCAAAATACCATAACTTTTACTTATATACCTGCAGGTTTGTACGGAACCCTCGGTGCGCGAGTCCGACTCGCACTTGACCGGTTTTTTTAAATTAAAACTATTTGTGATGTTTTTTTCGAATGCCTTAGATTTAGGGAAAGAAACAAACTTAACCCACTTTTTGTTATTTGTTTTAAATAACTCTTTGAGTTTGACTAGCTCTATGGAGCAGTTTGCAGTGACCGCGCTTTTTGTTCCAGGGGTTCTAGGTTCGATACCCGATACTGGTTGATAGATATATACATTTATTTATAAATGTATTATTTATATATATTACTACATAGTACCTATAAAATAAAGTCGCTTCCCGCTGTCTGTCTGTCCCTATATATGCTTAGATCTTCAAAACTACACAACGGATTTTGATGCGGTTTTCTTTAGTAAATAGAGTGATTCCAGAGGAAGGTTTATGTGTATAATACATGCATAATATAGCAGAGGAACTCTGATAGTTTTTGCAACCGTGCGAAGACGGGGCTGGTCGCTAGTTTTAAGATAAAATGTAGTTATATCAGCCAGCTGTTTTACCTATAACACAAGCATTAATTTGCTTAACATAGGAACAGACGACCGTGTGTGTATGTTATAGATATTTATTTATTTAATCGAAAGATATTGCTATTTTTAATCTCGTTCGTATTTGACTCATATAATATGGAGTTGGATATAAGTTATAACTGTTGATTAAGTTGTGCGTTGAAAACTTGGCACGTATCAATATAATGGTTCTTTTGAAATTGAACACTATCAGTATCTATTAAATCTATACTAATATAATAAAGCTGAAGAGTTTGTTTGTTTTTTTGTTTGTTTGTTTGTTTGAACGCGCTAATCTCAGGATCTACTGGTCCGATTTGAAAAATTCTTTCAGTGTTAGATAGCCCATTTATCGAGGAAGGCTATAGGCTATGTATCATCACGCTAAGACCAATAGGAGCGGAGTCCACGCCGACGAAGTCGCGCGCAGAAGCTAGTTTATTATAAAGCTTTGGAGTTGATTCGATTGAAGAAACATTGTTTGTATTAAAACATTTTTTGTATCATAATTATGTAGTCCTTGTGAGTCTCCCCGCCGTGCCTCGGACAGCACGTTAAGTTGTCGGTCCCGTTTGTTATCATGTAGGTACACCTGATAGCGATCGTTACTCATAGTAGGTAATATATCCGCCAACCCGCATTGGAGCAGCGTGGTGGATTAAGCTCCGATCCTTCTCCTACATGGGGAAAGAGGCATATGCCCAGCAGTGATATATTACAGGCTGAAGCGTATAAGCCTATAATTTAAAAAACAGGCAGAAAAATAAATAAAGTCATGAAATCTATGTAATATTATAGGTATAGTTTCATCGCTCATCTGAGCATTGCAAATATTTTATGTCTTTTATCAAATATACGATGAAAAACGTGAATAGTTGAAACTATTACGCCAGAGGTCGCTCGTAATTTAGATAAAGGTGAAATTGGACGTGAGATAAGATCACATGTCTTACTTTATACTTGTGACACACCGAGATCGACCTCGATATTTAAAATGTCTTCAAAATTTTATTAATTTTGGATTTTCGATTCAATGGAACTACTTTATCTAGTCCACATCTATAAGAATAAAATTAAAAAAAAAAAACTTTCTCGGAAGGTATCTAGATAGCACAATGGCAGTGTTGGTTCTCAAAGAGAAAAAAAACGACTCCAATTTACATTTGTGCATTGTCAAATTACACATTATTAAGCATAACTCAAAAGTAGATCTGATACCTCTCCAACTTAAATGCAACCACATGACGAGCACCAGCTTATTTGATTTAAAAAAAAAATACAAAATTCGTACACCCAGTTAAAACTTTTGAGGTAAAACACATCAAACTGTATGTAATAATAGTCGAATTGAGACTTTCCTCCGTTTGTGAAATCAGTTAAAAAAAAAATTAAAATTTCATTTTTAATATTCCACAAGTCACGCAAAATTTGTGGTCAGTAAGCTTTTTTTTCTTTTTTTTATGTAACTAGATCGGCAAACAAGCGTACGGCTCACCTTGTGGTAAGCAAATACCATAGCCTACAGACGTCTGCAACACCAAAAGCATCGCAAGCGCGTTGCCGACCCCATCCCCAGTTCCCTCCAGGAGCTCTGGTCACCTTACTTACCAACAGGAACATAACACTGCTAGAAAACAGTATTATTTATCTGTGATCTTCTGTAAGGTCGACGTACTATCCAAGTCGGGCTGCTCCATGTTTTGAGCAGGAAATTTCATGCTCTGCCCTACCTCAGTTAAAGTTAGTTTAAATATACACTACCGAAACTCAGTGCAGTCGAAACTTTACTTCAAAAAGAATCAAGTAATTTTTCAGCTAGTGAGCAGACAAACGACATACGAACGTGACGACCTGTACCAATGAAGGTTGGCGAATTTATCAAATCGATTGTAAGTCATTATGTATCGGGAAAAGGGAATGATGGGGATATCAATAAAAAGATAAGACGCTAAAGACATTATTCATACTTCATCAAAATTATAAAAAGAACTAAACTTCATAATAAGGTCTTTTTTATTTAGAAAAGTTTCAAATAATTTAAATAAATTTTTGGTGCGCTATCCCGTTGCATCAGTTTGCTGTGACCCTGATTTCTACTCTGCGAGCTTTGGTACGATTCTCATCCGGAGTTTGGGTGTGAAATGTACATCATCACTACATATTATAAAACAAAGTCGCTTTCCGTCTGTCTGTCTGTATGTATGCTTAGATCTTAAAAACTACGCAACGGATTTTGATGCAGTTTTTTTTAATAGATAGAGTGATTCAAGGGGAAGGTTTATATGTATAATACATGCATAATATAGTAGAGAAACGCTAATCATTTTTGCAACCGTGTGAAGCCGGGGCGGGTCGCTAGTTTGTTACAAATATATCTTTTTTTATCATCCGTTTGTTATCTAAGACATTGACATTAAGCTGACTACTTTGGCAACAACCGGGGCAAACATAGGCATGGCGGACATATTTATTGTTATTATTTATATACTTATTATATATTAATTTATTACACTTGTATTTTTGTAGACTAACCGAAATGTATATTGTATTTAAGATCTGCATCTGACATATGCAACCTTTTTTCATAAGCCTTTTTTTAAAGTGATTCGTTAAAATTCACGGTTATTGAGTTTAGGTTTTGTTTATTTTATGTAGAAGGATTTATGTATCTCAATAGGCTCTTGTTCTTAAAAAATAATTGTACTCACTTTTGGATGATCTCGAACTGGCACGACGACTCGTACGCACACCTTTACTGGTTTGTCTCGTGTGATGTCCAACATTCTTCTATCACCGCGCCATTCACCTGTTGACAATATAAAAAAATATATTTAAAAAGACGTAAAATTAATGTAAGCTAGAAATAAATCGGCCAAGTGCGAGTCGGACTCGCGCACGAAGGGTTCCGTACCATTGGCTAGTGTTTTAATATCGGGCAAAAAGCGGCAAAAAGTCACTTTTGTTGTATGAGCCCCCTAAATATTTTTTTTATTGAAATGTTATTATTTATTATTAAAGTAAATATACAATCAAGTATTTTGTGAATATTTCAAGTGCCTACCTGCTACCATTTATTGATATCGAGCATAAGTAGGCAAAAATCGCGTTTGTTGTATGGGAGCCCCCCTTAAATTTTTATGTTATTTTGTTTTTAGTATTTGTTGTTATAGCGGCAACAAAACTACATAATTTGTGAAAATTTCAACGGTCTAGCTATCGCCGTTAATGAGATACAGCCTGGTGACAGACGGACGGACGGACAGCGAAGTCTTAGTAATAGGGTTCTGTTTTTACCCTTTGGGTACGGAACCCTAAAAATAATTATGCGTAATCATAGGGGTATATAAAATTATAAACTAATTATAAGTACCATTATGTAGCATTAATTTATCTTATATAATTATATAATACGTAGTGAAGTGAACTGGACTTGAATCACCTGTTAGTATCCTTTGCTGGACAAAGGCTTCAATAGTTACGGAAGCTGGGTTGAAGCTTATTGCGCTGCTGCATTATTTGAGTGTGGTATGTTGGATAATGTCTCTATCAGGAATAGTAATAATTATTATATTTTTAGGTATAAATCAAAGTTTCTATCTTCTTAATAATCTATTTCAAAAAGTAATCAAAATCAATTAATATTAACAAAAATTTCACACCACACCTTTCTCTTAATTTTTTTTGGTTTTAATGTAAATATTTAACCGAAAAATCAAACATAAAACTCAATATACTAAATTTTCCACACTTGTCACGTGTACCGACCCTCCTATTTAATACTCACTCGACAGCTGTCACTTATTCCGCCCCCGAGACGCCCTCTCTATATTATTTTTCATTACTCCATAACCGATCACGTCGAATCAGAAGTATGGTTTTTACTGAGTGTTCCATGAATTATTTAACAATTTTATGTGATTTTTTTACGTTGACGTTATACACATCAGACGCATTAGAAAGACTTCTAAATAAAATATTTATTTATTTCATCTGTGTACAGTACTTTTGATTTATTTAACTACTTTAATGTTTAAACCGGATTAAAAGTTTGACTAGTCCGTTGGCGCAGTTTTTAGTGACCCTGCTTTCTGTTCCGGGGGTTGTGGGTTCGATTCCCACCTCGAGTCTGGGTGTTTAATACATATTTATTTATATATTCATATATGTATGTTTATCGAAAAAAAAATGTAGCTAGACCAGTCGGCTGTTACCTATAACACAAGCATTAAGTTGCTTACTTTAGGAACAGACGACCGTATGTGTATTGTGTATAAAAAAAAAATCAGTATTTGCTCATCGAAATAGGGAAAAGCAGGAAATAGATTCCTCAAAATCTATAGATCCTCGAATGGGAATAAACTTACAGACGATCATAGTTCAATAATACTGTACGTAAGTATTTTGTTTCTGTTGTAAGGTAGTTATTTTTTTTTAAATACAACTAGGTCGGCAAACTGGCGTACAGCTCACTTGATGGTAAGCGATTACCGTAGCCTATAGACGCCTGCAACACCAGAAGCATCGCAAGAGCTCTGGTCACCTTACTCACCAACAGGAACACGACACTGCTTGAAAGCAGTATTATTTAGCTGTGATCTTCTGTAAGGTCGAAACTTCCCAAGTCACTGCTCCATGTTTTGAGTAGGAAATTTCCTGCTGTGCCCTCAGTTAAAAGTTAGAACAACAAACTATGCGCTGTGTTGCTAGCGGGGTTAAGGTACGGAATACTCCCATAATTACAAAAATCCATAAGCTAAGCAAGGGCGGATCCAGCTTTGGCGCCGGGGGGGGGGGGGGTCACAGTCATGGTCAAGGCGCCAGGGGGGGTCACATAGTCGTGGTCAAGTAAAAAGAAGTTATAATTGAATTTTTATAATGATAGATACAGGTAAAAAGTAGGTATTTTATTAATCTATGTAGGTACTGTACTTAAAAATACTTATATTGTGACAAAAATCTTGTTTAACAATTTTAATTAGTGGTCCACCTAGGTCCTGGACAGAGCCCAGGGGGGGGGGGGGGGTCATGACCTCGTGACCCCCCCCTGGATCCGCCAGTGGGGCTAAGTCATTGCCGCTACGCAACCACTAACCGTCAGTCGGTCCGTTTTACTATTTGCTATTCTAGTGGTATAAAAAATAAGCTTATTTAATGGCATCAATTTACAATTGTTAGGTCGGAATTATTTGTGTACATTTGTATAGCTCATTATTTTAAATAAAGGCATCATTATTGGGTCCAATGACAATACAATTGGAACCAACTTTAGCGGTAAGCCTTGGTAATGCTCAGGAACGTCAATGAAAAGTTAATGAGGTATCGCAATGAATATCAAATTAAGTGTGAACACTTTGTACACATAACAATCATCCCGTAGGGGTTGATTTATATTAATCCCTGTTTCCTTGTACCGTATTCGAATAATCTTCATGCATATATAAATAGTATATACCTATACAAGAGTAGGCGCAATAGTCGTAGCGACTGTTACAAGATTCTTATTGAGCCGTAGAGTGTAAGCGTTTATTTATATACATTTTATTGAAATGTAATTGTAGTTATTATAATAGAAAGAATAAATTATTAAACGTTTTTCTTTGAAATTGAAGTTAGTGAACTAAATTTCCTCCTCTTACAATAGTTATTTCAAAATAATAATGCTTGTTTTATAATAAACTAACATGCGGAAGGATCCTGCTCAAAATCTGGAGCAGCCCGACTGGATAAGTACCTCGACTTTGAGAAGATCACAGCCTCCTGTGGTGAGTACGGTAACAAGAGCTCCTGGGGGTGATTGGGGGTTGGGTCGGGTATTGCATGCGTCTATAAGCTACGGTAATAGCTTACCACCAGGTGAGCTGTACGCTTGTTTGCCGACCTAGTTTTATAAAAACACACGCACAACACATTGTCACACACTTGTAGAATGTTGAACAGACACTTGTCAGTTATTTCACTGACAAAGATTTAAAAGTACTATTTATAATATTAAAGTTATTACATTTTAAATTAGTCTGTGAAGGAATTGCTAATATTTTAAAGTACTATAAGTAACTTTACTGACCAAAATTTTTCTCACTTTCAACAAATATTGTCACAAAAAAAAAATAATAGTTTACACTCCAAACATTATACCTTTATCCATAGCTTAAATAGTACACCTTTGTCAGTTGTCGCATCTTATCTAGACAATTGGGGTCATTTCAATGTGGGTATTGTCTAGAATAGTATAGATATTTAGTGTAGTAGGCGAGACCATTAGATATCACAGAGCCCGCATTAGGTTAAGCACTTCGATCGTTAACGGTATCTCTGTATTAGCACAGTTCACTAAATATTCAGTATTGGAGATTATAATAAGTCTAAATTGTTTCTTGATATCCAGACACCATTAGTTTCGAATACTAGATTTAGAGAGTGCTAGAATTTGTTTTATTTACATTCTTTAGGACTCAGATCTGTCTATTTTGTGGGAACTTTTGATTGGGTTTTATGAATCTTTTAATAGTTGTAAAATGTATATCGGTAATGATTCTTAAAAAGTAAGAAAATAAATATGCCTAAATTAGCTAAATCCACCAGCGCCTCCACTGAAGGTTGGCGGATATAGTTCCTACTATGAGTAACGATCGCTATCAGGTGTACATGATAACAACCCGGACCGACAGCTTAACGTGCTCTCCGAGGAACGGTGGGGAGACATACCTACAAGGATCATGTAGAGATCAGCTAAGAACAACAAAGAAATGCTTGTATAAACACAAATATCCACTCCGAGCGGGAACCAAACCCGCGACCGTCGGTGTTTAAACGCCGCCGATATGGCACACTCACCATTAAACCAGTGCGGTCGTCAAGTCGTTAGACTAGAATATGTCCTAATTTATAGCGATGTATTTACTAGAACAAACATTAATATCGGCCAAATAAGTTTATTGTTTCATAGATATAAACTAATAATAATACAAATGGTTAGTCATTGTTTTGAATATAAGCGTCCATTTCGTGCGTGTAACAGATTGAGTTTATTGGAATAAGCGATGTGGAATTGTTTCCAAGATGGCGATGTCGATCGCCATATTTGAATTTATTGATATCGGTTTGATATTTATTTGTGTATATTATTTTACAGTTTAATTGTTTACCTAATAAATATAATAATTTTATATTGAATTAATATACCTAATGTACAATGGTCAAATTAAAATAGTAACTAGTAAGAAATAATGTTCTGGGACTAGTTGGTATTTCTGAAGTTATGATCTATTAATTTAAAAAAGTGAAACTTCTTTAGGCGCAGTAAAATTTGAGCGACCGCTAACGCGGCAACGTCAGGGGCGGTCAGTACTTGGATGGGTGACCGCCTGGGAACACCGCGTGACGTTAGCTTTTTGTTTTTTTAATTATTTTTCTTTAATTAGTTTGCTAAAGAAGTTTCACGTCTGGCATTTTTTTTTGGTTGTACTGATTGTATCTGGCTGGTTTTGATACCATGAAAAGGTGAATTTTTAAAACAAAATTTAAAAGTAAAAAACAATTTCCCGCCACTTTTCATTTGTTTTTATGTCAGCCAAAATGGGCGAATCTAACAGAGAAATTCGGTACATTTTAAAGTCTTACTATAAAAGGGGAAAAAGTTAGTGATGATTTACCGCCGGCCAAAGCATCGATTTGGATTTCTACTGTCAACTACTAATGAGACTTAAGGAATAAATTGAGAATAATTGGCCAGAATTGATCAACAGAAAAGGTCTTTCATCACGACAAAACTTGACAACATACGTTTTTAGCCATTTAACGCAAATTGAGATAGTTTAACTGGGAAGTCTTAAAACATCCACCATATATCCCAGATCTTGCACCCACAGATTTCCATCTGTTTCGGTCTCTTCAGAATCCTTTAGGTTGTGTAAAGTTAACATCATATTGTCACTGAGCTTAGAAAAATCTAAATATAAAAATATCCTGATGAAGATAAAAATTTACTAGAAAATGAAGATAATCAATATGTAATGGGAAACACATTGTAACTTGACGAATTATCATAATAATGTTATTAACATATCTCATTATTGATTTTCTGTATTATACTGTGCATTTCCAAGGAGGGTTGATGTCAGGCAGACGGCCGGTCGTAAAAAATAACATGCCAAATCACTTACAACATGAGTCTGAGGAAGAGGAGAACATGTTGTGCCGACCCTATATAAATATGATAAGGGCAGGGAGATGATGAATGTAAAGTTAACATCAAGAGTGGACTGTCAAAATTACTTGTCGCGGTTTTTTAACGATAACTCCAAAAATTTCTACAGCAACGGAACCCTGTCACTACCTATGAGATGGCGGCAAGTCAAAGAACATAATGGTACTTAAATATTTTAATTAGTGTAAATAAATTTTGTAAAATCTTAACTTGAGTTTCTATATAAAATACGCAGAAACTTTTTCCCGTAGTAATATAAATACTTCGTAATAGTTTGGTATTTAAAAGCGTTACTTTTTAATGCGTGCCGATCTCGAGAAAGCTACACGTTCACATTTCATAAAATCCACTGGAACTTGAATTCAAGCAAAATAAGTAGCTCACTTTCATATTACGCACTGGCTGGCCGGTAAACTTTTAATCGCCATATTTTTTTCGTGATTATATCGACTTTTTTAATTTTCCTTTAGTACAATTTTGGCTTGCCAGTTACAAAAAAAAATCCAATTTAATGCTGTCGTTCAGAAGCTATATGCATACATAAATACATTTCTGCGATTCATTTTTATTAATAAAAAGATAGATGTGTCTAAAAAGTATTTACATTTTTGTAATACCTAAAAGTTGCCAAAAATACTCGCTATTTTCAAATTAAGCTCGCACTCGTTAAAATTAAAGTAGTTGCTAATTGGCACTTTAATATCAGAGAGAATATGAAAATTACCGCGAAGTATATTCAAATGTGATGATGAAATTCGCTAGGAAGGTTCTAGAATTGTAAAAAAAAAATGATGTCAAGTTGCCGTTCTTCCGTTTTATTTTATACAGTATGAATATTTTAGCTCTACTGACGCGCAAGATGGCTATGGTAATCAAGCTTTATGACTCAAAAAGTTATTTCTAGTTCTCTCGTTAATATGTAAGACCTCTTTCGCGTTTTCACCATGTTTTTTTTCTCTCTGCAAGTTTAAAAGGCAACGGACTCCTATACTAACAGTATAAAGCTAAACAGTTTGTTTGTTTGTTTAAACTCTCAGGAACTACTTGTTCGAATTGTTTTTTTTTTTAAATATTGGATAGTCCACTTACCGAGAAAGAATAAAGGCTTTATAATATTTAAGTACGTTTTTTTTTTCAAATTAGTGCAGTTGAAACCGCGACACGGACACAGCTAGACGAATATTTTTCCAAGTCTCAGAAATATTCATACTTCGTTAATTAAATCTTAAACTTGATATAAAGTTACCAAATTCAGGATTGTGAATCAAGTAAAAGCTTTTATGCGAGCGAGCAATCTATAATGGCACTAGAAGTGACCAAAGCGTTGCCAACTCAAGCACGGAGCGGATAATGCGAGCCAGGACCGTTTGTTTTATCTGTGGCGCAAGTGACAGAGGAAATGGCGGAATTTTTGACAGTTGAGTATTTTTTAATAAAAATATATCGCTTGTTGTTTTAGATAGAATTCTAGTTAAGCAAAAGTTCACGTTTCTTTATGTTGTATTAGGTTTGCCTAACGTTTTTACTCACTAACTTGTATATCTTTGTGATTTTAATTTACCTTGTGGAATTTTTACCTATTTATGTACCAAATTTTAGCACAATACACAAACAGAGGAAATGGCAGAATTTTTGACAGTTGAGTATTTTTTAATAAAAATATGTCGCTTGTTGTTTTAGATAGAATTCTAGTTTAGCAAAAGTTCACGTTTCGTCATGTTGTATTAGGTTTGCCTAACGTTTTTACTCACTACCTTGTATATCTTTGTGATTTTAATTTACCTTGTGTAATTGTTAGATATTTAAGTACCATATTTTAGCACAATTTTATATTGTTTGAATCAAAGACATCACTTAAGATAAATGGGATTTAAAATTGAATTAAATTTAATTTTATTATAACATTAATGAAAATATTTAATTCGTAAATATTTACTTGAATACTGTATGTACTAAACTAAATGAGCATATACATACAGGCCTCAAGTCTGCACATATTTTCTATATAGTGAAGTATCGGAGCATAATTAACCACGTTGCTCCATTGTGAAGTTAGAAAGATAATATGGCACTCGGGCTTAACGTAACTTTCCACTGTTGAAAGAGTTTTCAGATTCGGCTAGTAGTACCAGAGAGTAATTCCTGCAAACCTGCAAACAAACTCATGAATTTTAATTCTATATTTTTTGATTCAACTGAGGTAGGGCACAGCAGGAAATTTCCTGCTCAAAATATGGAGCAGCCCGACTGGGGAAGTACCTCGACCTTACAGAAGACCACAGCTAAATAATACTGTTTTCAAGCAGTATTGTGTTCCTGTTGGTGAGTAAGGTGACCAGAGCTCCTGGGGGGGGATTGGGGATAGGGTCGGCAACGCATTTGCGATGCTTCTGGTGTTGCAGGCGTCTATAGGCTACGGTCTTACCATGGTGAGCCGTACGCTTGTTTGCCAACCTAGTTACATAAAAAAAAATTCAGCCTGTAGCAGCAGACTGTTGGGCATAGATCTCTTTCTCCATATATGAGGAGGACTGGAGCTTAATCCATCACGTTGTACCACTACGGGTTGACGGAAGGATCCCTGCTATGAGTAGCGTTCGCTATCAGGCATTGGTATGGTATGCAGGTATGCACGCACACTGGCCCACAAGGAAAGAAATATTTGTACAAATCTATTCATGCGGGAATCGAATCCACAAACAGTCGGAGTTACGGCTCTTTATACGCATATTATACGCACAGATAATAATTTTAAATATAATATAAAAAACAAACATTATTCATAAAATTTTATTCCACATCAACCTTTAGACTGTATCTTGACACAGTACATGATTCCTACGAATTGTTCTAACCCTCGGGACGTATTGACATGCAGGCAAATAAGGGTCGTCAACTTGTCGGATTAACCGGACTGACCGATACAGAATATAAAATTAGTTGAATAACTTCGGTTCGGCCAGACGTCACGTACGCCAAGTTAAACATTACTTCGGTCGCTTGGAAGTTATGTTTGACGTTGGTCAAAGGAAAGCTAGATAATGGATATTTTGATGATTTTCTGTTGGCTTTTACTTTAAATATCTAATGTATTGTGAATCTTCATTTGTGGTTTGATTTCTTAAGTTTCGTTAGATTTGATAATAGTGTATATATCGTCGTAATAACTTCAAATCTTTTCATTATTTTATGTATCTGTGACAGTGTTTTCCAACAATCGTTCTAGTGTAGTGGCATTTGTATTTGTACAAATATTTATATCTAGTATAATTATATGTTCTAAGTTCTCCCCACCATATCGATGGCATGGGTCGGTTGTGAAAACTTGTTCTCTTAGTAGTCTGTGGTTGTGAACATGGACATCTGATAGCGATTGTCACTTATGGTAAACAAATAATCTCCCAGTTCGCAGTAGAGTACCGATAGCGCAGCGTGCCCCCTTTCTTTTCCTACATGGAGAAGAGGCCAATGCACAGCAGTGGGATGTCACAGACTGATTCAGTTCATATTAATTTCTTTTATGCTAATTTCAATTACGGTAATGAATACAAATATTTATTGTTGCATGAATCATACGAGATCGAATAACCGAAGGTTGCACACCTCTGAGCTTTTTAGTTGTAATGTTCAAATACGATTTGACTGAGGTAGGGCACAGCAGGAAATTTCCTGCTCAAAATATGGAGCAGCCCGACTGGGGTAGTACCTCGACCTTACAGAAGACCACAGCTAAATAATACTGTTTTCAAGCAGTATTGTGTTCCTGTTGGTGAGTAAGGTGACCAGAGCTCCCGGGGGGATTGGGGATAGGGTCGGCAACGCGCTAGCGATGCTTCTGGTGTTGCAGGCGTCAATAGGCTACGGTCTTACCATCAGGTGAGCCGTATGCTTGTTTGCCGGACTCGTAACATAAAAAAAAAAAAAAAAAAAAATAATTAGTAGAAGAAAAAAAAATAAAGCGGTTATTTACTGTCAAATCAGTTAGTACTGAAGTAATAATTTTAATAATATAACATTGCACAGAGTATTTTGGTACTTTAGCAAAATCCCGTACACTGAATTTATTTTGAAAAAAAAATAATAATTAAATTTTGAAATTGAAATCAAAAATATGTTGCTAAAAATATTGGTTTTACTGAAACTATTCAATGTCAGAATGCATTTTATACGATGAATCATCGTTTCTAAACCATAAATCGTTAAAATGTAAATTCCTGACCTATGATGGAAACTTAATCGCCCCTAACATTAATTTGCATATAACAAGCACCGTGTGATTATCGCCTAATATTGATTGACGTTTTGCAGAAATGCGCGGTAAAATTTGAAGTTTAGAAATGTAGCAGATTATAAATGTTGGACAGATTCAATAGGGAATATCGAAACAATGGAGGTTACATTGTTTTTGCTCTTACCCTCTGAGCGTGTACTTCCTAAGTTCGGAATCAAATTTAAATTCGGATTAGGGGCTTCGTAACATACTTTAGATTAACCTCTGGTATACCGGACTCGCCCAGCGCGAACTCCCGTTGTCTCCCGCAAGGTTAGATATAACCTCAGCACTGAGTCTACCGCACCGCCCGCACGGCGCTGACCTCGCATTTCCCGCGGTAATATGATTCGATAAGCGCGCGTTACTTGAGTCGTAGTTTTTTCCTCATAACTCACAAGTTTTTACACTTAGAACAAAAACGCTTATATTATTTTGAAGAGTATGAACTAAGCTTTAATTTACTGTATAAAAAGTGTTGTACATGTGCGTATATCAATTATAAAATCGTGCTTGTTTCAGAGGGAGAGAGAAAAAGTGGTCTTGGTGCAAAAACATGTCGAAAAAATAAAGTATTATGATACATTTGTCGTTGATTCTACTTATTCTGTTTCCCAATAGTATCTATCTAGCTCTAACAGCAAAATAAATAAATTGTGATACAGTTCAAAGTTTCTTTTTTATACTTGAAAATAGGTGGTCTAGATTGAGAGCGCTTGAATCACGATCGACATTTCAATTACACCTTGTAAAGCAATTACCTTACGGGGTTTCTACTTCATAGTTAATTTAGAAAAACTAATCAAAATTAGTATTGAAGATGAAGAACGCAACGATAAAACTGAAAACAATATTTTTTGGACAATAATATCAAAAGAGGGCGAGAAATTAGGATATTTTTTTGAAAGCAAACTATACATATTTTACCTATTCTCGACAAATATCATTATAAATATTCAAAAAGTACACAAAATACACTTTGCATCGGTGTATAATATGTATACAATTTTCTTATTAAGAAAATAAGAAATCTCGATCCAAACATAGAGCATAACAGTGCAGAAATTGATAGGTCTCTAGTATTAAATAGTAGTCTATGTTGATAGGCATGGGGTGACGTTACTGACCTTGGTTAATGTATGACACAAAATCTACAGCATGTTCTTTTTCCTTCAATGCATTTTATGCTCGTTTTCAATATAAACGTAGTTTTTGTCCAATAAATGAATTTTTAGTTAATGGGTTCGGGTTGTTTATGTAATAAATACGTTATGTAATAATAATATATAATATATTATGTACATATACAAATAAATAAAATTAGAGTGTCTGTTTGTAATATTAAAATAACCACTTTGACTAAATTTTTATGGATGTATACCCGGTACATATACCAAAATAATATTTTTTACGTCTATAAGCTACGGTAATCGCTTACCATCAGGTGAGCCGTACGCTTGTTTGCTGATCTAGTTACATAAAAAAAATTGCGTGCGTACAAAGTACACTTTACAGAAGTGAAACTTCTTTGGCAAACTAATTGAAACAAAGACAACATCACGCGGTGTTCTCAGGCGGTCACCCATCCAAGTACTGACCGCGCCCGATGTTGCTTAAATTCGGTGATCGGATGAGAACTCGTGTATTCAATGTGGTATAAAATCATTTACGATGCGTTGCCTTTGTCTCAAATTTTACCCTCATGCGCCTAAAGAAGTTTCACTTAAAACAAAGTTTTTTTTCGATTAAGTAAAATAAAAATTTTATGGCTCAGTATGGGATTGATCTTTACAACATACAGATATCTATTTATTTTCAGTTTTTCAGATGAAATGATGCAGTAATCCTGTGAACGACATGTACAAATAAAAAGGCAGCATTTTTTTTTAAATATCATTTATTAACGAACACAACTTATAAAAAACGTTTTCCTGTTTGTTGGCCGTCCAGGCCAATGTACTTCGATTACTGCTTTTATAAAACCTATCAGGAACATGTATCTCTTTGCCAGTACAAGAAAACTAAACAAATAAATATTATAGAGGAAACATTCAAATTTCTGTTTTTCCCAGTGCTAGAAAACTAAACTAATCATTATTACGGTACGGCCTCATGCAGCCGCTCGACGCTCGTTTCCAGCGACAAATCTGGTCACGTGACCCCATTTTAAATTTCCCGCGACTCAAAAAGGTACTACGTCATGCAGCCGCTCGTCGCTCGTTTGCAGCGGCATACTGGTCAAGTGACCTCATTTTAAATTTCCCGCGACTCAAAAAGTTGCCACCTCATGCAGTCGCTCGTCGCTCGTTTGCAGCGATAAATCTGGACACGAGACCTTGTGTTGCTGATTTCCTAACCTTCTTCATAGCTCGTGGCAGTAGGGTTGGCAACTTTTTTGACAAAAATAAAATAGAATGGTTTGGATAGGAAAAAATAAAGTATTTTTCAAATTTTATATTTTTATTGCTTTAAAAACGTTTTTTGTGTGCTTTTAGCACATGCTAAAATTTTTTTGTTATATTTTAATGTTTCAAAGCTTGTTTGGAACCAAATTTTAATTTAAATAAACAATTCGTTTTTAATTTTTATTGACGCTCTATTTCTCTCTTCTCACCACTTTATATTTATTACTGAAAAAAAACCTCTTTTAGTGAAAACTGAAGTGACGGGAACGGAGAGTAAATAAGAAATATTTTTTTATATTTGGTAAGCTATCAGATGCACTTTTACGCTTTGATTTTTACGGCAGTAAATTTCATTCGTCTATGCTTTTACGTATTTAATGCAATTTTTCAACTGTAATTTTCACTTAAAAGTGTTTATCATCATTAGTGAATTTTCTTTGGATCTCTTTAAGTCTTATAGATTCAGAATACATATCGTCCATCTTAATATTTAATCTGTCTTGTAATTTGGCCTTTGTAATTACCATTTCAAACATATTTCAAAATTTTCAAATTTAACCTCATTTTTCAGGCATGTAAGGAAGTATTGAAAAATAAAGTATTTTCACATACTATTGAGCAAAAGTATTAACTATAAAACCAAAAATAAAGTACAAGTTATTATAAAGTACGGTTGGCAACCCTACGTGGCAGTGATACAAAGTGAAAGAAATAGGAGTGCATAAAATAATAACTTAATTTAGTGTTTGGGCCGTCATATACGTAAAAGTTAAATCTCAGTTATTAATTAATAATAATATTATTTTGATAAATTAGAGACATGAGAAATCTGTTGTTTTTTGGGGTGAATGGGGACGTCTCAGGTATGAATAGCAACGAAAGCGGGGTTAAACGGGATGAAACTGAGATCAATAGGGACGACTTATGTATGAATAGGTACAGATATGTAGGGTTGTCACTGAGCAGTTAAACGTTTTTTTAAGCTATTTTATAATAAATTGACATATTATAAGTTTGTTGACTTTGAAATGTTTAAATACTTCAATAATAATTTACAAAATGTTCGTTCATTACGATTTTTCAATAAAAATAAATCATGGAACATATATAGGTTAAGAAGATCCCACTGCAAATTTGTGCATGTACTCGGTTTTTCTAAAAACCAACTTTTTATGTTTATTTATGATTAGGAGAATATATATCGACCAGGCTGCCTATCAAAATGTGGCCGCTAGTATTTTTAATTAATTCTTTTAAATTGATTTTTGTTAAAAAAATATGTGCATAATGTTAATAATATACAAATATACGACGGTTCAAAGCAAAAATAACGCCATCTCTCTTTACGACGAGGAAACGTACGCAAATTAAATAATTAATACGCGAAATAATAAATCCATTTTCAACTGCCAGAAATGCTTATTTGCGGCCAGATTTAATTAGGCAGCCATATTATATAATAATAGATGGAAAAAAAATTAGCTTTAATTTGATATATAAATCATAAATTTTAGTTATGCACGTATTTTTAAAAAATAATCAATTTACAAAAAAATTATTAAAAATACTAGCGGCCACATTTCGATAGGCAGCCTGCTCCATATATATTCTCCTAATCATAAATAAACATAAATAGTTGGTTTTTAGAAAAACCGAGTACATGGAGAAATTTGCGGTGGGATCTTAGTCTAATAAGTGCATTTTATTTCAGCGACTACATTTTTAGGTATTGCAGTACTAATCATTTACATTTACTAGTATCATACTAAAATGTAAAAGTTAGTGGTTTGCTTAGTACATTAATTAATTAGATAAAACAAAATAAATAGGTAGCTAGAAATTGTTATATATTACACAAGAGTCAGCCCTGGTGAATTTCTCTATTGACCCTATTTTCGTCTCTATTAACCCCAATTTCCGGGTGAATAGGGAATGCATATATTTTAAAGTTTTTTTCATAAATTGAAATGCTAATTGCATAGTTTTATATTTTATGAACAAGATACCATAAAGACTCAATCACGTCGATCACCATACAGCAATATATCCTTAAAAAAATGCTTTAATTTTGTCTAAGAAGTTCGGATTTGTCCCTATTCACCCCGTTTTACGGAACTCAATTCAAGAAAATTTTAGTTCAGTAACGGTTTTACTTTTAAGGTGCAATATTATCAATCTAGTCAACATGAATAGTTTTTGTCGCTTTAGACCTTTTAATGCACACATAAATATTTATTTTAAACTAGGAACAATAGGGATGAATGCCAAAAATATCGGCAATGATCATTCTGTTTTATTTCAGTATCAACCTGTTTTCTTTATTGATTTAACAATTATATGTTATAATTTTTTTTTTAAATAATGTCCTTACATATAAAAAATAGGAAAAACGAAAAAAGAACCAGTTAACGTCTTAAGTGTCCGACGTAAACCTCAGACATTTTTGGTGGACCAGATTCAAAATCTCGATGACCGTTGCCATCCGTTCCGACAGTGGTAAACGTCTCAAATTAACACCCACCCCCAGTAGGAATCCATCAACATCTTCGATTTGTTGTGGCGGAGGTAGTGTAGGCACTGGTTCCTCTCTAGACATTGCATCGGCAATACGGTTACAAAACTACAATGAAGAAACAAAATTATCGTTTAAACGTATATGTTCATACTTTACTAATATTAATTAAATGTTAAAGTATTTACCTTGTCTGAATCCATTATTTAGAGCGATTAATTAAATAATCGTTGCAGCACCACACTTATGTCGACCTAACTATCTCGCTTACTGACTCACGATCCTTTCCCAGCGACAAAGCTCAACATTTTCAGCTTTATCGCTACATGTCACGTGACCAGATTTGTCGCTGCAAACGAGCGACGAGCGACTGCAAAAGCCGTAGCTCAACATTTTCAGCTTTGTCGCTACATTTCCTGCGATCACATTATCCACAGAGTAAAATACTAATTATCGCTGAAAACGAGCGTCGAGCGGCTCCATGAGGCCGTACCTTTACAGAGGAAAATCATATTTGCCATGTATGCGCATCGCGTATATATAGTTATATACATGTCGCGAGAAACCCATTACAATTTGCCCGTTCCTTTTAAACCGACGTGAGAAGAGAAGAGATGTCGCAACAAACTCATTAGACAGCATTTTTTTCTAATAATCTTAATAATAAAAACATATTTTTATTTCAGGTAACAAATGACCTATTAAGTCAAACAATTCGTCTTAAAATGGATAAAACAAATAAATTTGCAAATACAATAATAAAATCATAATAATAATAAATAATACCAAATTCAAATAAATAATTTTAACAATAATTTCTTTACAAACTAAAACAACTAATTACAATAACACGAACAAAAATCAAAAATGAAAACTTTTATTTCGCCATACTTAACGAAAGTCAAAAAAAAAAAACAGTCGAATTGAGAACCTCCTCCTTTTTTGGAAGTCGGTTAATAAACAGTGAGGGAGTGGTACCAGAGGATAAGCCACCCCACTCCCTCTCCCCTCTTCCCCCAAAACCTCATAAATCCAGTGGTACCAAAGAGTAGCCCTCCCCTCCCCCCCGCTCTTCCCCAGAAACCCCTATAAATCGATTCCGCACATGGTGGGAGTGGTACCAGATGGTTACCCACGCCCCCCCCTCCCCCACTCTCCACACAAAACCCCATAAATCGATGTCCGTCTTTCTAAAGCTTAGCCCCATGAAATATCTCCTTTCCAACAAAAAAAGAATTATCACTTGTTGAATTTAAAAACGATGAAGTTATCCGCGAACACCTTAAAATATAAATATACGGTCGAATTAAGAAACCTCCTTTTTTTGAAGTCGCTTAAAAGTATAATGTCGCAAACTTTACTTGTTCGGGTTGAAAACGCAAAAACAATCATCCTGTGTTTGAAAAACGTTAACCGGCCATTTTGAAGCTCACGCACACATAAACAAATTTGAATGTGTGTAAGTAGAAAAACAGCCATTTCACATTTACCTATGAAAAACAAAATATTTACGGAATATATTACCAAAACAGTAACTAATGCGTAATCTGCAATAACTTTACTTTACAATAACTACATTTTTTACTAAGGTCTCAAGGAAAAAAATAAAATATCGCACGTTGAAAATGTTGTAAAGGTCATCTACTTGTCTAAGTACATTTTCTATTTGAGTTTTTTTTTGTAGGTACGGACATTAGAACAGCCAATGATTGTGTTTGCTGTCATCTTTATGATATAAATACTGTAAAAAATAACAGTAACTTACCTTTTCGTAATAAAGTTTAAGAAAAACACTATAATAAAATACTATAATAAAAAATGGAACGTCTACACGAAAGTGAAGACTTTGACTGGTTGAATCTTGGAAAACTTATATGAAAACTAAATTAATGTTTGGTCTAATTGGTATCTAATTTCGTACTGAATATACTAAAATACGCCTGTAAACTATTTTAAGCTCTATTTTTGTTAAATAAGGTTTCAAAACGAGTTAATTACCTGAGGTTAGATATAAACGCGCGGGAAACAACGGAGAAAAAATTTGTCGTGTAGATATAACCGCGCGGGAGACAACAGACTACAAAACGGATGAGATCGTGACATATGCGTAGATAAATAATTTGAGGTTAGATCTAACCTCACGGGAGACAACCTATTAAAACGTTCTTGTTTAACCGTTTTGTGGCTTATTAATTTCAAAGTTGGAATTGCTAGCTGCAGTGTGGGGGTTTTAAACTAACAAATTCATGTTTTATAATTTGTAACCAGTAGGTACTTGAATTTGGAGTTTTTATTAATCAATTTTATAGATTGCATGATATAATTTTCCTATTCTTTGAACATAAGAAATTTTACTGTCAGCATATTCATATACTTAATATGCTTAAAAATTTTGCCAATGTGACTTAGAATAGAGAAGAGACGAAGTTTTATTGTTTTTTTTTTTATTATCATCAATTTTCACTAAAGTTAGTCACCAATTCTCAAAAGCAACTTTTGTGGTATATCGCAGACGACTGACTTACACCTATTTTACCAACATTCGTTAAATATCTCTACTCAAGCCAAATAAAACAATATTCTAAAATGTTCACTTCTCAACGGAACACTTTACCATTAAATAATGGCAAAGTGCCATTAAATAATGGCAAAGTGTATTTTATAATAATTTATTATTGCGCATTTCTGCTTCATTTAAATAATTTAATCTTATGAGTGAGCTATAATATTATTGATAAACTGACCCGAAAGACTTTGTCCCGTCTAGCGAATTGACAAATGCGTGCAGTCGAAATAATTGTAGTTTTCAGAAATTTTTCAATTTTCTTTGATTTTTTTAAAATTTAATGCCATAAAAAGCTTCTAAAAAGTAAAGAAAAACTGAAAAAAAAAAATGGCCGACTCTCTCTTAAATGCTGACAGCACTTATATTCAAGTTAGGAACACGATTAGTTAATGTAACCTTAATACTTAAAATCAATACTTAAAATCTCGAAAACTTAGTTTACATAATCATCATGATATAAGCATAGAGCTGTGGAGAGGGTCCTTCAGATAACAACCTCATTTTATCCCTCGAAGGACACAAAAAGGGCTCATCATAATGAACGAAGGGCCGTATTAGCTTAACGCGAGTATAGTTTGATGGACATACATATAATCATGTATGTCTACATACACATCTTTGTATGATGTACACGTATTAATATGTATAAATGATAAAGCTAAAATATGGACAACAAAGAAAAAAACGAATATGTATTATACCAAGTATTAAAAGTTCTGTAGCTTGAAATATCAGAAATTACTTTTTTTTGTTATTTGAGAACTTCATTAGGGTATAATTTTTTCTATACCCCCTGATATTGGCATTTATTTTAAATAATTAGCCGACTTACAAAAATGGAGGAGGTTCTCAATTCGTCTATATATATTTTTATGTATGTTACCTCAGAACATTTTATTGGGTGGACCAATTTCAATGATTCTGTTTTTAATCAAAAGGTAAAGTGCGTGTCATGTGGTTCTATTTAAATTTAATTGAGATCTAACAAGTACTTTTCAAGATAAGTATATCGAATAATGCGTATTTGCTTGACTATTTTTTTTTGATCTACGTTTGTATTATACCGTATAACTTGATGATTCTTGTTTTAATCGAAAGCTAATGCTTGTCTTGTAGTTCCTTTTAAATTTTATCAAGATATTACGAGTAATCTTTGATGACGCGTATTTATGTAACGGTGTGTACGCGTCGTTGTCGTAACTTTATCTATCGGAAATCAATAGGGTTGTCTTAATCGAAAGTGGATGCTTGTCTTGTAGTTAGGGTACATTTAAATTTGATACAAGCGAAGAGTTGCAGTAATATTTTTCTATAGGCATTGAATACTAAACCTTAAAAAGGGATATACTTACAACACACCCTATTATACAAAAGTGTCCTCAGCTAAACTCGTGTTTTACTATTCTATTTAGTGTCAAAGGCTTTATTTGAGAGATTTCGGATGCTGCGGGCCGGGAAGCGTCGAGATAACGACTCTGTCCTTAATGCCCTAAAGTTTTAACTAAGCGATGTAAGCCGACTATAGGGGTCTGTTTATCTTTATTTAAATATAATTTATTTATAAAAAAAGTTAGAAATGCACTGATATTGAATACACAATACAGTTTCAGCCCAATATGAGTTACCTAGAAATATTCTTCTATTAGTGCTACTATAATAAGATACTCTAATATTGCTCTTTATAGAGAAATTTTTAGGGAAAATAATAATACAGCATAATTGGCTTTTGCTTTGATTTGGAGCTACCTATCAGGTACCTCAAACCTTACAGAAAACCACAGACTAATAATAATTCTATTAAGTAATGTTGTGTTCCTGTGGTGAGTAATGTAATGTCAAAGATTTTCTATTACTTACTAATACTATCGACATTCATTGTGTTTAGTTTCTAACATAACCTTTACCTTACATGTCATCTCTCAGTCGGCTATAATCTGTACAGACTTTAATAAAAATATAAAAACGAGTTTGCTTTAGACCACACAACTAAAGTAAAACTTACGAAACGTTACTCTCTCTTTCTATCTTCACTAACTTTAATCTCCCTCTCAAGTTCCGTTCGCCACGCCCGATCACACTTTTCGTAACGCTCTCGTCACGCATTCACCAGCTTACTCCCTAAGTCAAGCTTGCGTAAATAATCTTAACTTGAATAAAAAGATATTAAAACTTATTCCTGTCACTTCTCGTATTCAAAATTCATAAAAAAAATTGTACTCTCACTGTTAATTAAATACAAAGCATTATTCAAATATTTAGTTTAACTTCCAAAAAATAAATCACTTCTCTCGCTAAATTAATTGATTCATTGATTGGTTTAATTGCTTTCAGTTGTGCCAGAGGAACACGGTTGATTCCGCCAATGTGGAGAACACACGAAGTAGATTAGTGGGTGCGGTTGAGACGACAGTCTCAATTTAATTTTGAAAACAGACAAAATAGTCAAACTATCATTGTTACATTGTTCTTACCTTAAAACAACACAAACATTTAATGTTAAACTAAGACGACAGCTATTAGTAACTAAACTATTACAAACTAATTACAATAGGACAGACGCGTGATTTATTTACAACTTAATTTTATTTATTACAAAATATTTACACAAAAATATACAGTAAGGACTAAACCGGTGCTAGATTATTTTTTAATCTATAACGTCTATGACACTAAAACGTCTATGACGTCTATTCGGTCATTCCAATTACGCAGAAGTCAGAATGTTAAACGGTTGTAGAACACTCACGAAACCTCAGTACTGAAGTGGCGGCCATCTTGAATGTGTAGGTTTTAACGATTTTGATTGTATGACTATGTTGTCAGGCGTTGCAATTGTCAGTATTGTTAAATCACGTGTACTTTATTAACTACTTAGTGGTTCGTATTATTTTTATTTTTGTGTTTCCCACACAAGGAAATTATAAAATGTTATTTATTATCATATCAAAATTTCGATCCAGCGGGATTCGAACCCGCACCCCCGACATACCGTGTTGGTGCTCTAGCCAACTAAGCTGCTATGGACCGATGTCCAGCCGAATCGTTTTATTCGGTTTTAAGCAACCTCGGAGCCGTCTATAGTAAGTTCTTTACAGCACCCAACTATTTAAAGTTTCATATTACAACGAATTCTTTGACGAGAGACAACACCATGCTATTTTTATTCGTATTTTTTTTGTGTTTTTCAAACATGAGGAAATTTCGATCAAGCGGGATTCGAACCCGCACCCCTGACATACCCTGTTGGTGCTCTAGCCAACAAAGCTATGGAACGATGTCCATGGTTGCTTAAAACCGAATAAAATCATTTGATTCGGCTGGATCTTGAAATGGGAATTCCCCCTACTTCAGTTAAAATTTATATATTATTATAAAGTTATGCGCGTACTTACATTTCGAAAGTAATAATACAGATTCCACGTTTACTTTTTTCTTCTCTTGTAATTTTACGACTATAAATTTACATAAATTTATAATTATTTTTATTCTAGAAATACTTTAAATTCAGCTGTCGAAAACATTCTAAAAGTTTGGTTTATTAAATTTTCTACGAAACTAACGCTTGAAACTTCGTAAAATCCAGGTGGACTGAAAGAGGCTGCATCTGCCAGTAGCGGCACTAACTAGTTACAACTAGTTCAATCCAGTTAACGTCACTCGAAACCGGACCGCTGTCTCGGATAGCTTGTATAAAAATAACGGTGAATTTTTCGGATAAATATATGTATAATATATAAATAATAATTATGTTAATTTAAATATCACTGAGATAGGTATATTACTAAGGCAGGGCACAGCAGGAAATTTCCTGCTCAAAACATGGAGTAGCCCGACTGGGGTACTACCTCGACCTTACAGAAGATCACAGCTAAATAATATTGCTTTCAAGCAGTGTTGTTTTGCTGTTGGTGAGTAAGGTGATCAAAGGTCCTGGGGGTAACTCAGGATGGGGGTCGGCAACGCGCTTGCGATGATTCTGGTGTTGCAGACGTCTATAAGCTACGGTGATCGCTGACCATCAGGTGAGCCGTACGCTTGTTTGTCGCTATTCATTTCATGTATTTTATACGCGTAATTATTAAAAAAAAAAAATTAGCATTCTGCACTCCTTTTTTATATATATAAACTGTAAGTTTACGAAATTTCATACTTCTCCGTCTGCGCAATTTTCGTAAAAAGGGGTGCAAAGTTTTTGCTTCACGTGATCATCACGTCATATATAGCTAAGCGCAAATTAATGTATAATTATTACACAATGGGGATTAATCCTCAACAAAAAGTATAAAATTTTTGATTACGTGACAAAACTCACTTTTTTTTAATTAAAACTTTGTTATAAAAGATTTAACTTCACGCAAATTTATGTGCGCCATTTTGCCTCAAGAAAGTAAAATACTTATTCAAAAATCCTTCTTCACAGTATGCTAAGAAAATGTCATGGCTTACAAAAAATGTTCTGGCTTTATAAACAATTTCATGTTAGTACATAACTAAGCCCGAAAATGAATAACAAAGAACATGTTATTAGCAGACATCAAAAAAGGAGGATTTCCTCAATTCGAATGCATTTTGAAGTGAAACTTCTTGAGAATCGTCGTAATTTGAAAGTCGATGAAACGAAAACGCGTTACAATAAAGAAAAACATAAATGTATAGGAGAGAATGATATAGAATACACTAGCAACCTGCTCCGGCTTCGCACGGGTGCAATGCTCTGATACTAAATATAAAATAAATATTTGCAATCTAAGCGCAAAAAATGTGTTTATTTACGACATCACATTAGAAAACTTTAAAACTATCAGTGTTCCTCTACTATATATTTATGTACATGTGTATGTATGTGTGTATGTATGTATATGTAAATAATTTATCTATATATGTATGTATGTCTATTTATTGAATATAATAAAAAAGTATAAACTGTGCACCTACACCTTCAATGTATCATCTCCTTTACCCTAAGGTTGCCTGGAAGAGATTGCTTTCAAGCAATAAGGCCGCCTTTTGTACATTTTTTTAATAATCGCTGTTAATGTTGCTTATTTATTTTGTTTCTTGTTTGGTGTACAATAAAGTGTAAAATAAATAAATAAATAAATATATAATACTTGTATTATACATATAAACCTTCCTCTGGAATCACTCTATTTACTAAAGAAAACCGCATCAAAATCCGTTGCGTAGTTTTAAAAATCTAAGCATATATACAGACAGACAGACAGCGGGAAGAGACTTTGTTTTATAATATGTAGTGATTACACAGTATTTTATATTCTCGGTGAAAGAAATATCTCGTAGGTTACTTTTCTGAAGTTTCATTTCTGCGTGTGAATTTTGACGAGTCTTATTGTTTTCTAATGTTTAAGCGAATTTCACTCATTACAATGAAACAAATTTTTCAACGGGAAGATGCCCGTGACCATGGTTGCTGTAAAGTAGCCGAAACTTCGGGCATCTAAAAAAACTTAAGTAAACCGCGATAAAATCCGAAAAAGTTTTTTCATTGTAATTTGACGAGTCTTTTTGTAATTGTTGTGTGGTGTCGCGTGGATCCGTTTAAATTAGATCGAGATCTGATAAATACTTTCTGAGTAATCTTTAATGATGCGTATTCAATTAACTAGCTGCTGCCCGCGACGTCGTCTGCGTGCGTTCACTGCTCGTTCCCCGTAGGTGATAGCGTGATAATATGTAGTCTATGTTCTGACCCGACTTCTTAATAATATTCGTGCCAAATTTGAAGTAAATCCATGCAGTACTTTTTGAGTTTATCCCGGACATACATTTGAAGAAATAAAGGTTCACTGCTCGTTCCCCGTAGGTGATAACGTGATAATATATAGCCTATGTTCTGACCCGACTTCTTAACAATATTCGTGCCAAATTTGAAGTAAATCCATGCAGTACTTTTTGAGTTTATCCCGGACATACATATAGACAAACAGACAAACAGACAAACAGACAAACAGACAAAAATTCTAAAAACTATATTTTTGGCTTCGATATCGATTGTAGATCACACCTCAAGTATTCTTTTAAAAAAATATTCAATGTACAGTTTTGACTTTTCTACCATTTTATTATATGTATAGATTATTATTTCGAATACCTACTTTGTATTAATTATTATTATTATCGATGTAAAGTCGATTTACGTTTGCGAACATAATTATTTAAGTATACATACAACAGATAATACATATCTTAATTGACATAGAATCATAATTACTTATATTAACATTTCAATTAATCACACATCAATTTTGAAATAACATAAACCTAATCATCAGGATGGATACTAGGTTATCCATCCATCACCGATAAACTGTCACGCAGCTTGGCGGGTTAAGAAATTGTAAAAGTATTTGGTCCAAATAAAGAATTTATTATTATTATTCTTTTATTCAATATATTTCCCTATGGTTACGTTTTTAAATATATTATTAAAAAGACAAAAATATTTAAAAACATAAAACAGTAGTCCTCCGGTGGCATCATGAGGCCCAGGCCGCCGGTAGTTAAGGCTCCAGGCTGAGGAACCTCCTCACAATGCGGACTGTTTCAAGCAACACTGCCTTTTGAATCCGACCCTTGATCCAACAGTCAAGCGAGAGTTTCTTAAGGTGTTGGTCGAAACTCTACGCTATTAGACCAATGTTATTGTTGTTTTACATTAGGCGGATTTATTGAACGAATGACCTCGTTACGTTTTTGTTAATGACTTAGATGGCGTTATTTGATTCGTTTATTTACCACTAGCGACCCGCCCCGGCTTCGCACGGTTGCAAAAACGATCAGTGTTCCTCTACTATATTATGCATATATTATACATATAAACCTTCCTCTGGAATCACTCTATTTACTAAAGAAAACCACATCAAAACCCGTTGCGTAGTTTTGAAGATCTAAGCATATATACGGACAGACAGACAGCGGGAAGCGACTTTGTTTTATACTACTCGCTATACTAGCGACCCGCCCCGGCTTCGCACGGGTGCAATGATGACATTTTTAAATGACAGGATCTTTACGTAATATTCCGACGTGGCGGCTGAGGTACTACTCTTACAACATGTAATATTACGGCGATGGCGGTTAAAGGGTTAAATGTTTCGCTGTTAATTACTTCTAACGACGATATCTGAAAACCTATTCATCTGATTGATATAGTGTAAAGGGCAATTTTAATCTGCATTAAATTCGTAAGCTAACTAAAATATTTGTTTGGATAAGGATTAATACTGAACTAAAGAAAATAGCTTGGAAAATAACGTAATGTTTTTAATTAAAAATTTCAACATAAAAGTGGTTATTGTAAGTCAACCGTAAGAGATAGAGATATGCTATCGCGGACTTTTTTGTAGCATTTTTATAGATTTAGAATTCGCTAGTACATTACTCCACTGTATCTTTGCTAGTTTACGCGGCGTTTGCGTGGAAAGCTCCCAGTTGGCCCGATTTTGTGCGACTTATTCAACATTTATCGCCGTATTTCTGCTAATTTACATAAAACTATTCTAAATTATATACATAAACCTTCCTCTTGAATCACTCTATCTTTTAAAAAAAACCGCATTAAAATCCGTTGCGTAGTTTTAAAGATCTAAGCATACATAGGGACATAGGGACATAGGGACATAGGGACAGAGAAAGCGACTTTGTTTTATACTATGTAGTGATAGTGATTTGATATGGTATTAATCTTTTTCTTATACTAGTAGGTAAGCTTTTTTGTGCCTTTTTAAATAATGTAACGCAACATAATATAGCCTAATAATAATCGAAAAAAAAGGAAAATGCACATGTTTTTCCGTGATCCTGACTGAAATAGGATTTGATCAGTTTAGTACTATTCGTCTATAAAAATGTCTGTCTTATTTCGAAAACAGCGTAAAAAAATAAAACAAAACGCAACAGCTGTATTCTGCATAAGTCCAAGATATTAATTCGAAGACAATAAACGTGGGATTTATCCCATTTCGAAACGTGGTGTTGCTACACTAGGACGTCGTTAGGTGAATAATTTATCAAGTCGTAATGACAGCGGTAATCAGGAACAAGTGTTGACAGTATTAGTTACTTTGTGTTTAATGACATGTTACGCTTAGTTAATTACTTCGATTTGATGGGTTCACGTGTAATTTTATATATTGTTACGTGTTAGGGTTCGAACGATTTGGAAATAAAGACCTGCTGACTCTTTTAGAGACTTTATTTACTAGCACTAGGTCCGACACAAGCACTAGGTACAAACACTAAGCACTAGGTATACTTACTAATTATTAGGTACACTCACTAAGCACTAACAATGTCCGAGGTCGTAGCCAATGTCGTAGGTTTCCGCTGGTATCACTTCTTGATCACTAGTCTTCACTTCGAAGTCGCTTCGTCGTTAGCTCAAACTGAACTGACTCCGCTCGGCCACCCGCCGCCTATTTATACCGGCCGAGTCGACTCCCAGACAATTCTAGAATGTTCGTGCGTGTACTCGGTCTTGAGTTCATTCACCCCATATAAGTCCTCTAGCGCCATCTAGTATTGAGTGGATGTTTCACGTTGTCTTTGTAACAAAGTGGTTTGTACAGCACACAACGTGGTTCCACCGCTCCACGCTAGATGGCGCAAGCTCCTTTAATTTGTGTACTCGTAACAATATAAACTAGCTGTGCCACGCGGTTTCACACGCGTTAATTAAAAAAAAAAATAGCCTATAGTCTTCCTCGATAAATGGGCTATCTAACACTGAAATAATTTTTCAAATCGGACCAGTACTGTCTTAAATTAGCGCGTTCAAATAAACAAACAAACTCTTCAGCTTGATAATATTAGTAGAATGTTGAGTTTTGCTCGGTTGGAAATAGAAATAATTGTGTAATAATGTTTTTCGATAATTAATAAAAAATGTAGGTACCTATTTACAAATTTAATTTGACCTTATAATTTTATGTTCAGTAATGTTTTATTTATTGAGAAAAAATTTCAATCAATACCCGTATAATATAGTAGGTATGATTTTTCGTACTACGTTTAAACGAATTTCGAATTTCTGGAGCGAAAAGTGCATTCAGCTATGGTGCATAATTTATAGCGAAATAATGTTATGAATTTACGAATATGACATCAACTGTTTTATTATGAATGTTTTATATTCTTATAATAAAACAGTATTCATTACGTATAGGCGATGAATATGTTTTGAACTTTCTTTTAGACTATATATTATTTTTGGAGTTTACTCCTTAAGAATTAATTTTCATATAAGGCCCCCGGTATGAAAAAAAATGCTGTATAAGTTCGTAATTAATTCTGTTAGGTCGTTCTGTCAAAATTAGTACGCGCGAACGAAATAAGTTTGTTTCATTGAAGAAAATTCGTACACATGATGGCAATGTTTTTTTTTTTTCAGGGCCATAATCCGCAAGCTCAATTTTGAAGCAGGGTAGCAGAATCAATTTCATGCCTTCCTTCATTCAGGAGAAGAAAGATTCGCCCATAAAAAGTTAGTTAAAGGCTTACCTAAGTCGAGTTAAGGCTTAATATGTGATGTCTTCGAAGTTTTTCCAATAGTAATTTAAAATAAAAGAAAACACACGTGTGTATGTGTGTGTTTTCCTTAATTTAAAATTACACACACACACACACACACAGAAAACGACAAAACAGGTCGCATTATAAAACTCCATGAGTATTTTCAAGATTATATTTTTTACAAGAAAAATTAACCATAGCAATGTGAAAGTGAAGTAAACGCGAATATCATTCTAACATGTTTCTTCCATCTGCGTAAAAGTTGCAAATTTTATATTCATCTTTTCCATTTTATTTCTTTTAAGCAGGGGTGTCAAACTTAATTTTGCAGAGGGCCATATATTAAATTCAGAATGTGTAGGCGGGCCAGATTCAAATTAAAAAAAAAACGGTGTGCTTATTTTAAAACTTCCCTAGAGGAATCGAGTAAAGCCATGATTCTTCTTTCTGTGACATATTGCGATCGCGGGCCGTATCTTCGACATTCCTGGTTTAAAGTATGAGATGCAAGAAATAAAACAAGCCATGTAGGTTTTTTTCATTTGTCTACTGTTGCCGATGATGTTTGAATGGTATCTTTAAATATGTCCAATGGAATTCAGTGTTGAAATTTGGAGGTCATAGCTCCCCTAAGTTTCAAAAGATGCTGGTTAGTTCTCCTTTTTGTGTTAGTACATTTCCGTGCTCTGCGTTTTAATATTATTGTAATCATTTTTAAGTGATTTGGACGTTCTCCTGGTAAAGGAATGGAAAAGGAAACTGGAAAACAGGTTAAGAAGTTTTTGAGTTTAACAATTGAAAATAAAAAAATAATTGTGTTTGCTCGCAAACGAAGAAAAAATCGACTTCAATTACATCGACAAGTAATCTATAGTCTATACTAATATAATAAAGCTGAAGAGTTTGTTTGTGTGTATATTTGTTTGAACGCGCTAATCTCAGGATCAACTGGTCGGATTTGAAAAATTCTTTCAGTGTTAGATAGCCCATTTATCGAGGAAGGCTATAGGCTACATATCATCACACTAAGACCAATAGGAGCGTAGCACCAATGAAGAATGTTTCAAAATCGGGGTTTTTTTCCTTTTGAGAGCTTCCGCTGCGTAAACGGTTAAAGTTTCGCACAAATAATGTATGACAGAATTGGTCCTATTCCACGCGAAGGAAGTCGCGTGCAGAAGCTAGTACAACATAAGTAGATGAAAAAATAGTCAAGTAAATACGCGGTATCAAAGATTACTCAAAAAGTAGTCATGCGATCTCAAAAAATTTAGATGAACTACTACGCGATAAGTATTAGCTTTCGATTAAAGTAAGAATCATCAAAATCGGTAAACCCAGTAAAAAGTTATATGGTTTAATATTACGTAGGTCGACGAAAAACTAGTCAAGTAAATATGGATTATTAGATATAACTCAAAAACTACGTGTCAGATCTCAATTAAATTTAAATGGGACCAAATCCAAAAAAAATTGGTTCAACCAGTCAAAAGTTCTGAAGTAGCATACATTAAAAAAAAATACAGTCGAATTGAGAACTTCCACCTTCTTTGGAACTCGGTTAAAAATCAAAACTTTTCCTTATTTTTAAATACAACCTGAACATCCCACTGCTATATGCCTCTTTCTGCGCGCCGCGTTGGCGCAGCGGTCACTGCACTGGATTGCGATTGGCTGTTGCGCGGGCGGTTGCGGGTTCGATCCCCGCACACGGCAGCATTTGTATTGGCCATACAGATGTTTGCCGTGGTCTGGGTGTTTGTGCAGTCCTTGTGAGTCTCCCCACCGTGCCTCGGAGAGCACGTTAAGCCGTCGGTCCCGGTTGTTATCATGTACACCTGATAGCGATCGTTACTCTTAGTAGGGAATATATCCACCAACCCGCATTGGAGCAGCGTGGTGGATTAAGCTCCGATCCTTCTCCTACATGAGGAAGAGGCCTATGTCCAACAGTGGGATATTACAGGCTGAATCGTGAGTAAGGATCGCTATCAGGTATTGATAATAACAACCGGAACCGACGGCTTAACGTGATCTACGAGGCACGGTGGGGAGACCCACAAGGACAGACACCCAAACCGGAAAGGAATATTTGCACAAATACAAATATCCTTCCCGAACAGAAATCGAACCCTCGAACCGCCAGTGTTTTAGGCGACTACGCGCACTACACCAGAGCGGTTTTTACATAAAAACCTTGTGTCACGGTGTTTCTCTGAGCTAAACTTTCTTCTCATGATTATAAGTTAATATTATTTTTATATATTTAATACAAATAAACGTACGAAAAATCAGCTCTATGTAAGCTACTAAAGTGTACGAAAGTGTACTACGTGACTATCAAACTTTTTTTAAGTCCGTTAAAAATTAATAATCCGCTTGAAAATTTCAGAGCATTGTAAGACTTTCAGTCCATATTTGAACACACTTCATAAAATGGTCGCAACTTCAAAAGCATTTTTTACCGAGAACGTTAAATACTAGTTTCCATTCATTTCTAGGTAATCCAGTATTCATAAACGAATAGTTTTCCACGTTGGGAAATATGTACAGCTATTATATTGCCCTGAGTTTGCAACCCGCTACGGAATTGTGAAATAAGATTTTAAAATATTGCGTACAATAGTCATTTGAATTTTTCTATTTTCTTTGATATTTCTATTTTTAGCCAACTTCACCACCAGATATAGACCACAGCTAAATAATACTGTTTTCAAGCAGTGTTGTGTTCCTGTTGGTGAGTAAGGTGACCAGAGTTCCTGGGGGGGATTGGGGATAGGGTCGGCAACGCGCTTGCGATGCTTCTGGTGTTGCAGGCGTCTATAGGTTCCGGTCTTACCATCAGGTGAGCCGTACGCTTGTTTTCCGACCTAGTTACAGAAAAATAAAAATAAAAACTTCAGAAAAGGAGGTAGTTCGCAATTTGACTGTAATTTTTAATGTGATATCTCGAAAATTTTTGCTAAGTGCACTGATTTTGATGATTCTTTTTTTTTGTACGAAAGCTAGTGCTTGTGGTATGGTCGCATTTAAATTTGACCAGGATCTGGTTAGTACTTTTTGAGTTATTCCTAATAATGCGTATTTAATTGACTATTTTTTCGTCTACCTACGTTGAATTACTGTACTATCGATGTGTACTCGGTTATTTTTCGTTAACAAGCAAACTTAATTATATTGTAGATACTAAGATGTGTATTTATTGTATATTTTACTGTTTAGCTGTGTGGTTTACGGCAGTAAAGAATATAGCCACCTCATCTCTTCCCGTGGGTATCGTAAGAGGCGACTAAGGGATAACACAGTTCCACTACCATCTTGGAACTTACAAAGCCGACCGATGGCGGGATAACCATCCAACTGCTGGCTTTGAAATACACAGGCCGAAGACGGGCAGCAGCGTCTTCGGTGCGACAAAGCCAGCCCTGCGGTCACCAACCCGCCTGACCAGCGTGGTGACTATGGGCAAAACACATGAGTTCGCGTCATAATGTCGGGCGCGAACTTGTGGAGGCCTATGTCCAACAGTGGACTGTGATAGGCTGTAGTGGTTATGAAATAGTCGATAATACTATCAATGATTCAAAATATATCCTATAATCTATTGCGGATTATAAAGTTGCAGTGTACGGTGACCATTAGTCAGGATTATCGGTGACGTTCGGAACATATTACATCGGGTAATTTGATGAAGACGATTGCTCCCTCTGGGGTAATTTAGATATCAGATGATGTATATTTTAATCTATTTTAATATATGTCCAGTTTTATCGGTAGGGTTAAGATTAGTGAATTTATATCTTTGAGAATATTTACAATTTTTAAAGTGAAAATTATTACATCGTCTCAAACTTTTTCGTTTGTGTTGCATGTCGCGTAACGGTCGGTCGCGCGGTAAGATTGATAAAGCGATTTTTATACCTTTATTGGAATATTATTCCAAAAATTTTTAGGTAAATTATATAGTATTAGGTAAAACCAACCCGCGGGGTGACTATGAGCAAAACACATGAGTTCGCGCAATAATGTCTGGCGCGAACTTGGAGAGGCCTAGGTCCAGCAGTGGACTACGATAGGCTGAAGTGATTACAGTTAAAGAAACGAATTTGAGATAAATAAATGCTTACGTAAATATTTTTTTTATTTCTTCCATAACTTTATAACAGTATTAATCACACTTCTAGGACGCGAATATAATTTACAATGGAAGAAATGGTATAAGCAATATTCATGTAAAATTCATAAAATTTAAAACGGTATTAAATATTTGAAGCCCGACATCAGGAAGCAGTGGCGTAGCTAGGCAACTGAAGGCCCTGGGGCAAAATATAAACGAGGGCCCCAACTAAACTATTTAAAATCGTTTGTTCTGTATTCGTCCTGTTCCGAATTCGACATACTCCAAATTTTTCGTAATACAGTCGACTTCGTAATAAACTTTAAAACCAAATACAAATTTAACTTATTTTAGTGAACAAATTAAAACTATTTTATGAAAATAAAAGAAAATGTCTACCTGTTACCGTTCAAAACAGTAACATTTCAGTCCTGTAACAGTATGCAGACAGCGGAGGTACGTCAATATGATGCCCTCGAGCACCCTTTGGGTCAGTCAGTCAGTCAGTTCAGCCTATTTTTGTTTTTTTTTTTTATACAAATGCCCCCGGACGTGATCCGAGACAGTGTCTACAGTTACTCTTTCATTCCAGTTCTATCATTTATGCTTCTCGCACTTTCATTCTGCATACTTATTTCTTTCTTTCATTCCTCCACATTCACCCTCAGGGTAAGGTCCCATCTAATCTATTTTTATACTATTTTGTTCTTACATATCTAGCAAACGCATTGGGGAAAATAAGTGGGGACGGGGTCCAAGCCTATTGTAGTCCACTGCTGGACATAGACCTCCCCAAGTTCACGCCAGACATCCCGATTTTCCGCAATCCTTATCCAGCCTACCCCGATAATTTACAAATTATGTAGATCGTCGATCCAACAGGCTGTTGGAAGTTCCACACTGCGTTTGCCAAGACGCGGTCTGCACTCCAGGATACGTCTGCTCCAACGGCCGTCGGTCCTGCGATACAGGTGACCAGCCCACTGCCACTTTAACTTGCTAAATCCGTGGGCTATGTCACTTACTTTCGTTCTCTTGCTCATTCGTCTCATTTATCCTATCCTTGAGAGAAACCCCAAGCATTAGTCCGTTCCATTACACGTTGAGCGACTTGTGGACCATTCTCTTTGTCAGTGTCCACGTTTCGGCTTCGTATAACACAGGCAGAACGCATTGCTCGGAGACATTTGGCTTCAAGTAATGCGGAATCTTAGAAGTGAAGACTCGACGAAGCCTACCAAGAGCCACCCAGCCTAACCGAATCCTCCTATCGGCCTCCTTCTCGTAGTTGTTGTGGCCTAGTTGAATGGTATGGCCTAGGTAAACATAATCCTGAACAACTTCGAGAAGGGTACCATGGATCGATATGACTTGGTTGTTAAGCATAACTTTCGTTTTCTCCAAGTTCATACCGAGACCGACTCGTCGGAAGGACTCGTTAGGCCGGCCAGCATTTGGCCTAGCTCATCCAAGGTCTCCGCAAAGATGACGATATCGTTGGCGAAATGAAGGTGAGAGATGGATTCGCCGTTGACGTTGACGCCTCGTTCCCCCCAATCGAAGGTCTTAAAGACATCCTCCAGCGCAGTGGTAAACAGTTTTGGGGGTATTACATCTCCCTGTCTTACCCCACGCTGTCTGAAAATGGAGTCTTGTTCTCTGGTCTTGGATATGAACGGTCATCGTCGTCGCATCGTACATACATCTCAGTGCCTCGATATATCGCCAGTCGATATGAAATATCTGCAGAGAGTCCAGGACAGCCCAGATTTCGTCATACGTAGCGGCTGATTATATTCTTCTGTCTTTTGTATAATCTGCCGAACAGTATGGATGTGGTTTATGTTGCTACAGTCATTTCGAAACCCAGCCTGCTCCGGTGGTTGGAATTCGTCAAGTCTTCTGGTGAGACGATTCGTAACAACCATCGAAAACAGCTTATAGACGCGTCTCAGAAGTGAGATCGGTCTGTAATTCTTTAACGGAGACTTATCGCCTCGCTTAAAGAACAGTACGACCACACTCCTGGAGCACGCCTCCGGTGTGGTGCCTATTGGTGGATGAAGGCGTTAAAGAGTCTCGCCAAGGCTTTTAGGGCAGGTCACCCTGCGGCTTCAAGGAGCTCACTGCTCAGACGTAACTCCGTCATCCCCCGGAACCCTTCCGTTTTTAAGCTGCCCGAGCGCGCACTAATCTCTCTGCTTCAATGTCCGGGATGTCTTCCGAATAATAGCTCAACAATGGTGCACACGGATCTTCAGTATCCCAAGTCTCAGGCTTCCGTGCGCTCGGCGAGTACAGTTGTCCATAAAATTTCTCGACCTCTTCTCGGATCTGAGGGCGAGAGCAAACGGTCCTGCCATCCGCTGTTATGAGCTTCGCAAAAAGGCTTCACCCCAATGTTCTTTGGAAAACTTTTAACCCCATATTCTGCTCAATAAGAGTAGTAATCTCTCTCGTATTTGAGCAGTGGATGTCTCGGCGTACAAGTGTCCGTATCCTCCTGGAGAGAGCCTTCTGTTCTGGTGAAGCTGCTTGAGCAGCGGGCAACTCGCACCTCCGCCGCATCAGATCCAAGGCTTCGGGAGAAAGTTTGTACTGCTTCGTTGACTTCGTCGTCAGAAAATGTCTGTGATCCAGTATACACACCGTCTTCACCACGTTGTCGGTCATCTCGTCCACGTCGCTAGTAGTTTCTAGCGAATCGAATCGGTTTTGGAGTTCCAGTTCGAACTACTCAGAGCCACATAGTATTTGGGGCAGCGTAGCTCAGAGAGTAGATTTCATCAAGTGGGTCCGGTCTTTTCGGAGACATATATTCAGAGTGCCAAGCATTAGTCTGTGGTCGCTGCCGGTATTAAACCTATTAACTACTGACACGTCTCTGAATATAAGTCTTTTATCTGCTATGATGAAATCGATCTCGTTTCCTCGTCACAGTATCGAGGCTTTGCAATATTCACTGCCTTTGGGGCATCTTCTCGAAAATGAATTAATCAAGAAGAGCATTAGAACGTGCATTTAACTGATTTATTATTGTGTCTAGTACATTATTGAAAAAAGTAATTTATTTGTTTTGCAATCGATAATCTGAAGATAATTCTTCAAAATGTTTTTTTTTCCGTCGAGTGTTTCTCATAGGTCCCGCCTTGCACCAAGCGCGTGCTTTTGAAACACGCTGGGGACAGGGGAGTTACCTCCAAATTTTAAACAAAGATGTCCGAGACTTGTTGGGAATTCCTGTGTAATTTTTCATATAAGTTATCATTATTAATTTTGCGATCATGTAAACTGGTTTATTTATATATTCCGAATGTGGGAGAAATTTTCATTATTTAAATTTATAGTTTGTAAGTCAGAGTCCGAGGGGCCCCCTGAGCTTGAGGGCCCCGGGGCACCGCCCCACCTTGCCCCTTAGTAGCTACGCCACTGTCAGGAAGGATCTTCAAGTAATAATTGTTTTTGCTCTAAGTCTCTTTACATTCAATAAGATCTCCTTCTGATCTTCCTACGCAGTTTCCAATACTGTTGTCAAAGAGACGGAAAGAATTTCCTTGAAATTGCTTTAATTATTATAAGATCTATACTAATATAATAAAGCTGAAGAGTTTGTTTGTTTGATTGTTTGTTTGTTTGTTTGTTTGTTTGTTTGTTTGTTTGTTTGAACGCGCTAATCTCAGGATCTACTGGTCCGATTTGAAAAATTCTTTCAGTGTTAGATAGCCCATTTATCGTGGAAGGCTATAGGCTATATATCATCATGCTAAGACGAATAGGAGCGTAGCACCAATGAAGAATGTTTCAAAATCGGGGTTTTTTTTTCCTTTTATTCCACGGGGACGAAGTCGCGCGTAGAAGCTAGTCTTATATATTTATTTTTATTGTTATATGATATTTTATTATATATATTATAACATATAGCTATACCATATTTCATAATATAATTTTAAAATTGTACCTTTTTTATAAATTAAAATTTATTTTAATAACAATATTTGATATTCAATTTTTGTATATTCTACTAGCTGCTGCCCGCGACGTCGTCTGCGTGCGTTCACTGCTCGTTCCCCGTAGGTGATAGCGTAATAATATGTAGCTTATATTCTGACCCGACTTCTTAATAATATTCGTGCCAAATTTGAAGTAAATCCATGCAGTACTTTTTGAGTTTATCCCGGACATACATTTGAAGAAATAAAGGTTCACTGCTCGTTCCCCGTAGGTGATAGCGTGATAATATATAGCCTATGTTCTGACCCGACTTCTTAACAATATTCGTGCCAAATTTGAAGTAAATCCATGCAGTACTTTTTGAGTTTATCCCGGACATACGTTTGAAGAAATAAAGGTTCACTGCTCGTTCCCCGTAGGTGATAGCGTGATAATATATAGCCTATGTTCTGACCCGACTTCTTAATAATATTCTTGCCAAATTTGAAGTAAATCCATGCAGTACTTTTTGAGTTTATCCCGGACATACATACAGACAAACAGACAAACAGACAAACAGACAAACAGACAAACAGACAAACAGACAAAAATTCTAAAAACTATATTTTTGGCTTCGGTATCGATTGTAGATCACACCTCAAGTATTCTTTAAAAAAAATATTCAATGTACAGTTTTGACTTTCCTACCATTTTATTATATGTATAGATTTTTGAGTTTATCCCGGACATACATACAGACAAACAGACAAACAGACAAACAGACAAACAGACAAACAGACAAAAATTCTAAAAACTATATTTTTGGCTTCGGTATCGATTGTAGATCACACCTCAAGTATTCTTTTAAAAAAATATTCAATGTACAGTTTTGACTTTCCTACCATTTTATTATATGTATAGATAATTTTAAGTAGTGATTGAGGTAAAGTTGTACGAAGCTCTTATGAATGCAGAGCTAACCTATCAATGTCTGCCATAAATTAATGTTTCGGACAGTTGTGAAAATATTTGTCAGATAATATCATTGTAAACAGACGCCAGTACGATGACAGAGTGCTACAATTTTTTTTAAATTTAGTGTTAACAATTTTTTTTGCGATGCTTCTGGTGTTGCAGGGGTCTATCTATATCTATAATCGTGGACATTGAGGAAGGGACTAGTCCAAAAGTTTAAAATCGCTCAACGTGCAATGGAACGGGCTATGTTTGGGGTTTCTCTCAAAAATATGATTAGAAATGAGACTATCAGCGAGAGAACGAAAGTAACCGATATAGCCCACAGAATTAGCAAGTTAAAGTGGCAGTGGCGGTCATCTGTGTCGCAGGATCGATGGCCGCTGGAGCAGACGTGTCCTGGAGTGGAGACCGCGTCTTGGCAAAGGCAGTGTGGGACATCCTCCGGCCCGCTGGACCGACGATCTACATTCGTAAGATTGCCGGTGTAGGCTGGATGAGGATTGCGGAAAACCGACATGTCTGGCGCGAACTTGGGGAGGCCTATGTCCAGCAGTGGACTGCAATAGGCTGAACTGAGACTACGAATTTGTTTTCTTTGAATACTTATTAATGTGCTACTATCAATTTTAATATATATCCACATAATTATTATTGCAAGTTCAAGAAAGGATAGAATGTAATTAATTTAAACCACGACGACTGTATGTCATTTCATTGTACAGAGGCTTACATAGCAGTACTAAGCTTTGATATGAGAAACTTTGATTACAAAAACGATCTGCAAAGTTTGTATTTTAATTCACTGCGTACAAATAGTCCCTTCTGCATTCAGTCTCTTTTCTTTGAGGAATTTAACTAAAGTCTGTAATAGTCTAAGTTTGTCATAGTTACGCAGATATTACAATAAAAAAAAAACGAGTGTTTAGACCACACGACTGAAGTAAAAATTACGAAACGTAACTCTTTCTCTTTCTATCTTCACTAACTTATATCTCCCTCTCAACTTCCGTTCGCCTCGCCAGATCTCATTTTCGTAACGCTCTCGTAACGCATTCACCATCTTACTCCCCAAGTCAAACGTGCGTGAAGAAGTTTTACTTCAAAAATAAACATAATTGTATTTGCTAGCAAACGAAAAAAAACCGACTTCAATTGCACCGGCAAGTAATAAATAATAAATTAATTAACAAACGCACTAGTCGTCACTACGATTTTCTCGATTTCACTGGGATCTCATCATCAGATCCTGGTTTCTTTATCATGGTACCTAAGTTGGGATATCTCCTTTCCAACAAAAAATGAATTATCAAAATCGGTTCATAAACGACGAAGTTATCCCCGAACATACATAAAAAAAAGATATAATATACGGTCGAATTGAGTAAACTTCTCCTTTTCTGAAGTCGGTTAAAAAATAAAAATAAACGCTTCACACTACACGGCACCTAGGAGAACTTTTCCTGTGACGGGGATCCGAACACACACAATACACTTAACAAATGCCCAGATCACGACAAACATCTAATAGGCCAATATAAATGTCTGTCGTGAGCGGGGATAGAACCGGCGACCGCCAGTGCAACAGCCAGTGCCATGACCGCTGCGCCAACGTGTCGAGATATTTTTATTCTGATATAACAGCAAGTGTTAGACGTCTAAATACTATATAGGCCTTAAACTAACTATACTAGGGTCTACGCATCAAGTATAATGCAAAAAAAAACTAAAAACAGAAATTTAGTAGGAAAAACAAATATTTAGTAGGAAATTCAAGCAATGCATATAACATTATGCTTACAACATGAAATTTTTTGGTGATGTCATTGGACAAGTGTCGAGAAATAGAATTATGTGTAATATGGGTCAATGGGTCACTCATTTGTCTTTGTATGTATGTATCCATAGACGTAAAAAAATAATCCAATTCTTTTGGCTAATGGCATTCATTACCGCGAAGACCGCATATTTTTGTATCATCTTGCTTATACATTACTGTACGGGAATAGGAGTACAAAAAAATAAATTGGATTTTGTAACCGACACCAAATGAAATTAACGAACATACAGAACCTCAATTCTATTACAAGTCGACTACATATGTATGTTAATGTTTTTGTTATAATTGAGCTATTATTGTTTGTTATTATATCTTTTTAAAGTTAGCTCAATATAATTTTTGTGAAGAATTGAATATGATGTTAAAAATATATAAGAAGTCGGTTTGGTTCAGAAATGGATAAAAAAAAAATAGTTACATGGCTGTTGATGATTTAGATTTTATCTTTTTATATCATAGCAGATACCTATAGTTACAACCGTAGCAGAACCAATTTCGCACGTTGAAGAAATTTTGAAAAGAGAATTCTATCCTAATCCTCTTTTCAACTTAATGTGGGCTACCATTAAACTGTTTCTATGGAATTGATTGGTGACTATTTCTATGGAAAAGTTTCCAATGTATTAGCGCCAAAAGAAAATTAAATTTTGTGTACAATATCAATAACTTTATTTTAAAACTTTTGTAAAATATAATACAAAAACTAGTTTCACAAGATTTTCCGTACGATCTGTCACAGATCAGTTGAGAACTTTGAAAATAAGGTACGTGACATAAGAAGTGGACGAATTATCAACGTATACATTCAAATCTTTATCTAACATTTTATAAAAGTACGTGAGGTCAAGCAGGAAAAAGTTTTCATTTCGTGAATATACATTATTTTCGGCTTACAAATTATAGCATGTTAATACACATTGTTACTTTCCACTTTAATCAGAGTACCTAACACATATTATATTATGAACGTGAAAGAAGTTTTATTATGTAACTAGATGTACCCGCGGTTTCACCCAGGTTAATTTAAAAAAAAGATACTAAAATACTATATAGCCTTTAGCCTTCCTCGATAAATGGGCTATCTAACACTGAAGGAATTTTTCAAATCGGACAACTTCACTCTCTCTTCTTAACTCTTTAGCTTTATAATAGATTTATTAATGTGAAGAAAATCGTTAAGCAAAACAGGTCTCTAAGTAAGCCTCCATTGAAACATTACTTGATAATTAATTAGCGTTACGAAAATGGTATTCTTGCATCTTTGCAGTGCATCACATACTGGACACCTTAACTGTAAAGTGCTTGGGTTTTTTTTTAATTTAACTAGGTTGGTAAACAAGTGTACGGCTCAATGTATAATGTCTTACGGAACATTTACAGCATACTTTACCCAAATTTATAAAGTCGGTTAAAACTTTAAATAGATTTTTGACAATGGAGCATATTCCTCGTCACGACTGTATTCATCTTTTTTATTTATAGAAAGTTTCATCTCGAGATCTACAAAACAATATAAACGTTACACGAGAAAAAGTACAATAACGCTTTTTGTAAGACGCTTTTATTCAAATCTAGGTTTAAAAATGATAAAGAGCAAAATCTATACATATAAAAAACCATGTCAGTTACGAGTATCTAAAATTGATACAGAAGTAAAAAAGTGCGTGTGTGTGTTTGTGTCAATTCCGATGCACGACTGGAGTTTACTCCTTTAGATCAACTGTCTAAATAGGCACAAAAACGAGGTCACTAGTTCAGTCGATTTTACTCTTCATATTTTTTTTCATAACAGGGGCTTTATAAATACAATGTGATTCTAAAATTGGGCAGATTATAATTTCATTTGGCAAGATACTACTGTGCTTAGTTAAAGCGCAATTCTCGAAACAATGTCCTCCCCAAGTTCACGGCGAAATTTCAAGTCCTCCACGATCCGCCATCAGCCTTAAAATAGGTACAAAAATTCCATATTAGTTAGATACAATTTATTTATTAATTATTATTTTGTATGATACGCAATATTAAGGTATTTATCTAGACTTTATTAATCTAATACTAATATATAAAGCTGAAGAGTTTGTTTGTTTGTTCGTTTGAACTTGGTAATCTCTGGAACTACTGGGCCGATTTGAAAAATTCTTTCAGTGTTAGATAGCCCATTTATCGAGGAAGGCTATAGGCTATATACCATCACACTAAGACCAATAGGAGCGGAGTCCACGCCGACGAAGTCGCGCGCAGAAGCTAGTAATTTATATAAATTATAAAAATTATAAATACGCAATATTAAGGTAAAAATGAAGAAGAAAATGTAAACCTATTATAATGGTTGTGTGTAATGCATGAGGTTTATTAATAATGATAATTATCACTGAATAAATTATAGCCCGGGAGGTAGAAGGTACAGTACAAATTTCAAACATAATTTAATCTACTTATTCAAAATTGAATTCAAATTGCGATCGTGATTGCAGTGTTTAGACAAATGTCACGATGAAATTAATTACGTATTATATGAATCAAAAACATCGGTTAATTTTTGAGATAAAAAAGATAATAATTAATAGTCAATGAATTTAGAATTTAAAAACTCAACATTGGCAGCCCCAGTTTGATCTGAAGTTGATTTAGTTTTGACTGTTGTGAGATGTCATTTTACATACATTTGTTACCTGCAAGGATATCAAGACTTATTGCCCAATGTAAACTCCATGCACTTAATGTCGGGACAAGTCACTGTAGTCTATTAGTGTTTAGAATAAAGTCTTTCATCGCTATCACTCAGCTTAGCCGCTCCCATTGACCAATTAGATCAAAGATCATCTATCTGTAAGAATGGTTTACTAAAATTGGTTAATTTTAGGCATTTTCTATTTTTTTTAATCACAATTTTTTAAATAGCTTATTCATTCAAGTTTTTTTCAATAATTTCTGTTTTATACCCGAATTGTTGCTTTATATCTACTTCTTTATTTTAAGTTTAAATAAAATTAACCAAACTAAAATTTGAGCATGCAAATACCGCACGTTATGTAAAGTTAAGGTACATTCTAAATAATTTCATGGGGGAATTGGATTTCTGCGTCTGAGAGAAAGTTTTTGGCTGTATGTGCTCGCGTATAGTTTAAACTCAGGTTTGCGGTAGGAAAATTATTGTGTTGCTCTAAAACATCGGAGGTAGCGTTTGGTTAAAATAACTCTAAGTAGAGCATAAGTAGGTAATTATACTCTATTTTTTATTTGCGGAATCCGGTAAGATTAGAACGAAATTGTTTTCGTTAAGATTTTTAATATATCGAGGTTTCTTTAGTTACGTTTTAGAGCAAAATCATTTTTATAAATAACTAGCTGACCCGGCGAACTTCGTACCGCCTAACAGTTGATTCAAATTTTTTTAATACTTATCCTTCCCGGGACCCCTCCTCTAAGGGTGGATTTAGACCAAAACGAACAAAGAGCTAGAGCTAGAACAAGAGCATTCTTTCTTGATCTTCGAACACCCGTATTTATATAACAACGAAAGAATGCTCTACGCCTGTTTACACTAAAAGAATTTGATAAGAATTTGATATAGTGGGGATAGAATCTATCTCTGTCGTCTGATGTAAATCGACCATTACACTTAAACTTTATGGTATGGTATTAAAGTTCAAATTGACTTAAGTATTATTACGAATCTTTTGTATGGGAATATAGAAAAGTGTTGTTTTTAGACTTTTTCAGGGAATTTTTTAAATTTTTCTCTCCGTAACAACCATTCTCGTACTTCAAGGAATATTATAAAAAAAGAATTAGCGTAATCGGCTTAGCCGCTCTCGAGATTTGCGCTTAGCAACACATTCAGCGATTCATTTATATATATATATAGAGATTTTACATATCGGGACAGTCATTATTAAAGAGCGAAAAAAGAACTTTGGCGCGGCGTCCTGTGGTTGGCAGTACTGTCAGCGCGCAGCGGCGACAAGTATGTATGTCGACTGCATAAAATATTACGATATTTAAGTAAAATCTCACTGCTAGGCATAGACCTCTTTCTCCGTGTAGGAGAAATGAAAAATATGGTACTGCCACTTTTGTTTTCTTTCTCTTTGAATTTCGTTGTCCCAGCTAGTATATTATAAAATCGTCTTACTGTTCTCACTTGTACTAGACATCTGAATCCAAGCGTGCAATACCGTTTCACGGTCCACTGCGACGCTAAGAGATGTCTTTGAAGTTTCATTTATAAGAACACAGCCTCCAAGGAATACGGTATTTTTAATTACGCTCGCTCGTCAGCGATTTAGCGGCACGGCAGGATTTCATCTCGTATCTGCTAAATAGCACACACTCCAAACTGGAGGAGCTCTTGGAGTTTCAGCTGATATCTTGAGAAATAAATTTATGTTTTAAATTTAGAACGATTTTTATAATTCTACTAGCTTCTGCGCGCGACTTCGTCGGCGTGGACACCGCTCCTATTGGTCTTAGCGTGATGACACATAGCCTATAGCCTTCAGCTTTATATATTAGTATAGATTAATTTTGTTTGAAATTTATGTAAGAAGTTTCTTTGTTAATTTCAAATTTTTTGAAGTGAAACTTCTTTAGGCGCATGAGGGGTAAAATTTGAGCGACCGGTAACGCGGCATGACGGTCACTACTTGGATGGGTGACCGCCTGGGAACACCGCGTGACGTTGGCATTTTGTTTTTTTTTCATTAGTTTCTTTTTTGTATTTTAAATTAGTTTGTCTAAGAAGTTTCACTTCTGACATGTGTACTTTGTTCCTGCTGTGCCCTACCTCAGTTTTAATTAAACGTATATGTAAAATGTAATGTAGAAAAAATACTATAGCAAAATCGTGTAACAAGTAAGTAATAAAAATTGATTTTTACATTAAAACATTTGCTTAACATATGTTTCGACATAAATTATCCAAGGAAAACGAATAGATCGTATAAAATAAGGGTTACGTGCGTGCCCGGCTTTCAATTTTATTTTCATGAGTTGAATTTCAATTTTGGATATAATTTACATTTCATTTCTGGTATAAAGTGTTTGTATTGAACAGTGGAATATGGTAGTGGCATATGAGACAAAAATATTGAGATAAATAAATATGTCTTATAACATACACAAAGGTTGTCTGCTCCTACGGTAAGCAACTTAATGCTTGTGTTATAGGTAACAGCCGGCTGATATAGCTATATATTTTTGGCTAATATATACATAACATACAAATATTACATCCAGACTCAGGCGGAAATCGAACCCGCAACCCGCGGAGCAGAAAGCAGGGCCACTACAAACTGTGCCAACGGGCTAGTCAAATATCACAGCACAAATTTTGTACAAAATGGTTTCAAAACATTAAGTTGAAAGTAGAAATATTAAAAAGCTTTAAGCACAAGTACTTTCTCATTTAAATGTACACAGACTTATAAAATAAAAAAATATTGAATTTTTATATCATTAAGTGGATATAACATTTTATGTCCACTTAATGATTGATACCACTTCTAGTTTCCACAAGTAATTTATGACAAAATGAATTTTCTAATATTTTATATCTCGACTTTCATTGACCGTTATATATTTTAAACAATGTGTTAAAAATAATTGTAATTCTTTGCAAGAACATTTATATATCAGAACGAGAGAATTCAAAGGAATTTTAAAATAGCTCTTAGTATCTATTTGACGCTGGATTAAAGACGGCTGATTTATACTTATGATTTCTTTTTAAATTAATAAGACTATGTGCCTTAGCACAGTAGTAGTTAAATATTTAGGTGTGTATGTTGTATCACCTATACAGATATATGTATATATGTAATTTTATTCTAAAAAATATTATACATATTTACAATTCACAACTTAAGAACTAAATATTTAGAAATAGTGTTGTGGTTTATACGTTTGTTTCACGTCGTAGTTGGGCCAATAAGTGTGAAGCGTCTATTATTTGAATCTAATATAATATCTAATATATGATATAAAAAATATATATAATACTAGCTGACCCCGCAAACGTTGTTTTGCCATATATGTTATTAACCCCCGCAACCCCCGTTGTGGGTGGAATTTCGCAAAATCCGTTCTTAGCTGACCTCTACTCGGCGAAAGGAATATTCCTACCAAATTTCAAGTCTCTACGCCTTATGGTTCCAGAGATATCGTGATGAGTCAATGGGTGGAAATCTCTTTTATATATGTAGATATAAAAATCAAATATATGAATTTCCGTGAGATGAGGTCTATGTGACCCCTTGCATAGTTTAATTCTGTGGGTAAGGTAACCCTACCTATATGTATATCCGCCAACCCGCAGTGAAGCAGCGTGGTGGATAAAGCTCTTCTCCTAAAGGAGTTAGAGGAGCCCAGCAATGGGATGTTACAGGCTGAATCAATCAAACAATCTTGTTTACACGAGATTAACGTGTGAAAATCCAATCTGTAGCCAACTTAATCCAAAAAGAATTTCTCAATAACATATTTTTCTTGAGATAAATCACTAGAAGACAGCGAAATAGAATCATTGATAGAAATAAATTGTCGTCTCGTCCGAATTGTCCTCTATTTATTTCTTGGATAATATTTTTATTGCTTTTATATTTATAAGTTGTTTATTTTTTCTTCAGAAATAGTTGTAAATGTTGTTTGGAATTAGGATTTTTTTTTTTTTTTTTTATGTTACGAGTTCGGCAAACAAGCGTACGGCTCACCTGATGGTAAGACCGTAGCCTATAGACGCCTGCAACACCAGAAGCATCGCAAGCGCGTTGCCGACCCTATCCCCATTCCCCCCGGGAGCTCTGGTCACCTTACTCACCAACAGGAACACAATACTGCTTGAAAACAGTATTATTTAGCTGTGGTCTTCTGTAAGGTCGAGGTACTGCCCCAGTCGGGCTGCTCCATATTTTGAGCAGGAAATTTCCTGCTGTGCCCCACCTCAGTATATATAGGATGTCGGAGAAGTGACAAGTTGTAAATTACTGACTATTTAGTACAAGCTTTTTTGTCAAAAAAAGGAGAGAGATAAAATAAACTAATTTTTTTAAATGTTAAACGGTTTTATTACAATAAAAATGATGTAGTTAGGTTATGACTAAAAGCTAAAAAATAATTCGGTAAGTCCTAGCTACCAGCTCGCACCAATCTTCTCATCAATCTGGGGTATTGATCAGACAAATATAAAATCGTTGGGCGTAGCGTATCCAGAGTAAACATTACGATAAAAATTTCACGCGCCCAAGCCAGCTTACTCCCCAAGTTAAGCATGGGTAAAGAAGTTTTACTTCAAAAATAAGAATGATCTTTACAATACATACAGATTCCTTAATGGTTTTCATCACCAAAACAAAAGATGAAATTTATTTAATAAAGTTACTACAAATATTAAATTAAGCAGAGACAAGCATATACAAACACACCCACTACGCCTATGGTTCAAGTGTGAACCATTGGCATCGTTTTTGGCTTTAATTCCCAGTGCCAATCTGAGTATATGTATACACTAGCTTCTGCGCGCGACTTCGTCGGCGTGGACTCCGCTCCTATTGGTCTTAGCGTGATGATACATAGCCTATAGCTTTCCTCGATCAATGGGCTATCTAACACTGAAAGAATTTTTCAAATCGGCTCAGTAGTTCCAGAGATTACCGCGTTCAAACAAACAAACAAACAAACAACCAAACAAACAAACTCTTCAGCTTTATGTATTAGTAAGTATAGATATACGATAATATATCTTTATTTATAATATCAATCATTTGAAAAAGAAAATAAGTATACAAAAATTGTGTATAAATTCCACGAATTGAATATCGCGTTCAATATTTTCGTTTCCACAGTTCGTTGGTTTTAGGTAGGGATCCCTAGTACATTTTTTTAACCTGATCAGTATCAAGCTAATTTTCCGTGAGTAGCTTCATTTTGATGAGACGAACAAAAAGTTCCTCTTCGAAAACTCTCGATTGTGGTAGATAATAGAGTTATCAGGAGGTAGAGCAGCAGTGAGCGTAGGACCGGGATAACGGACCACGCAATTTGGAGGACAATATTACCATCAAATTATATAAATATTAAGTAACTAAAAGAAAAAAAAAACAGAAAAAAAATCAATTTTTGATGACCTTACGAGGTCATCAAGTTGATGACCTCGTAAGGTCATCAAAAATTATTACTAACCAGCTGATTTTTTTTCCTTTTAGTTACTTAATATTTATATAATTTGATGGTAATATTGTCCTCCAAATTGCGTGGTCCGTTATCCCGGTCCTACGCTCACTGCTGCTCTACCTCCTGCTAACTCTATTATCTACCACAATCGAGAGTTTTCGAAGAGGAACTTTTTGTTCGTCTCATCAAAATGAAGCTACTCACGGAAAATTAGCTTGATACTGATCAGGTTAAAAAAATGTACTAGGGATCCCTAACTATTTAGTTTTGTATCGTGTCATTTCAAACAAAGCTCCGTGACACCTGAATCTCAGCGATGACAGCGCTGTGTAAAGCGCTTTCCACACAGAACGTGACGATTCGACATAAAATCACGCATAACTCACGTATAAGGGTAAAAAACGATTTAAAATTATCGGCACTGGTCTAATTATCTTCAATTATGTTATGCTTAAATGAAATTTAATGACATTTTACCGGATGTCTAACCCCGTTTTGAGCGTAATAGATGTATGTGGCCAATAGTCATTATAAAATAGATTAGTTGCAAGTTTTTTTTTTTTTTTTAATTAAATAGCGGTTAACGAGCGTTCATATTAATTTGACATTTTAAGTTCTTCTAATGTTGCAGTTATTCAAGATAAATAATGAATAACTGCAACATTAAATTTAAATAAATATCTTTAATATCGTTAGTTCAGCTATTTCTTCCGATTCCAAAGTGATAATCAAAAACTAGCTCTCAAAAAGTGGATTTATAATTTAAGTTATAACATATTACCAGATGCGGTTGTCGCATCGCGTTTCGTGTAAAAGCTCCAAGTTACGCAATTAGCCTGTTAGTTAAATAGTTTGTTTGACATACGTTGTTGTTTGATTCAGTTTTATGAAACACGTTTAGTTCTTTGATTATTTCCGTATTATATTCTGAGTTAAGCTGAAATGAAAGGAAACAGCCATTAATGTTCCACTGCTGGCTTAAAGTTTTCTCCGAAGGCACTTGTTAAGGTTGGCTGGTAGAGAATGTATAGGGTACAGTTAAGCCGATCTTTTGTGCTATGTATTTGCCTTTCAATGCATTATGCTAAATATAATACTAACTGGACCCTAGGTTTCATCTGCATTGATTTGAGGAAATATCCTACTTCTCTATCGCCTTCCTCGGTAAATGGACTATGCAACACAAAAATAATTTTCTATTCCATATATAGTAGTAGTTTGTTTGTTTGAACGCGCTAATCTCAGGATCTACTGGTCCGATTTGAAAAATTCTTTCAGTGTTAGATAGCCCATTTATCGAGGAAGGTTATAGGCTATATATCATTACGCTAAGACCAATAGGAGCGTAGCACCAATGAAAAATGTTTCAAAATCGTGTTTTTTTTCGTTTTGAGAGCTTCCGCTGCGTAAACAGTAAGTTTCGCACATATCATGTATGATAGAATTGGTCCTATTCCACGGGAACGAAGTCGCGCGCAGAAGCTAGTAAAATATATGATAAAAAAATGTGTAAGGATAATAATATATGTATGTAAAATACTCTTGGCAAACGCAGTGTGTGACGTCCTCCCGTCCGCTGGACCGACGATCTAACTAAGATTGCCGGTGTAGGCTGGATAGGATTGCGGAAAACCGGGATGTCTGGCGCGAACTTGGGAGGCCTATGTCCAGCAGTGCAATAGGCTGAACTGACTGACTGTAAAGTACTCAATCAAAATCAAGTAAACATTATGTAAAAACGTTAATGTAACTAAAATATCTTAAAATGAATAATAAATTAAAGTAATAATTATCTACTTACAATTTTTAATTAATACCCACTCAAGATATAATCTTTAGTGTTATTAAATTCGTGTTATTTCTGTTTTCTGGTTTGATATTTATGTAATGAATAATTTCTTACATTAATTATTACTTATAAAGTTAATTGAAAATAAATGAGTAAGAAGGAATAGGTAACTATGTCAAAATTAAATCTAATAACTACAATTTACATATTATAGTATACACTGTATAATATTATAAAGCTGTACAGTTTGTTTGTTTGTTTGAATGCGGTAATCTCAGGAACTACTGGTTCGATTTCAAAAATTATATCAGTGTTAGATAGCGCATTTATCGAGGTAGTCATCACGCTAAGATCAATTTTAAATTTTTTAAAACCAAAAATAATATAATGAAAATCGGTACTTTTTTAATTGCAAATATTTAAAGCCTTTCTATTTACACTTAGCGACCATTCAAGTATTCCTATCGATTTACCCATGTGTGCCTTTGTAATATTTTGTTTGTACCTTATGAAATAGCGCTGTGTGGTTACGGCACTAAAGAATGTAGCCACCCCCTCTCTTCCCGTGGGTGTCGTAAGAGGCGACTAAGGGATAACACAGTTCCACTACCACCTTGGAACTTAAAAAGCCGATGGATGGCGGGATAACCACCCATGCTGGCTTTGAAATACACAGACCAAAGAAGGGCAGCAGCGTCTTCGGTGCGACAAAGCTAGCCCTGCGGTCACTAACCCGCCTGCGAAGCGTGGTGACTATGGGCAAAACACATGAGTTCGCGTCATAATGTCGGGCGCGAACTTGTGGAGGCCTATGTCCAACAGTGGACTGTGATAGGCTGTAGTGGTTATGAAATAGTCGATAATACTATCAATGATTCAAAATATATCCTATAATCTATTGCGGATTATAAAGTTGCAGTGTACGGTGACCATTAGTCAGGATTATCGGTGTCGTTCGGAACATATTACATGGGGTAATTTGATAGAGACGATTGCTCCCTCTGGGGTAATTTAGATATCATATGATGTATATTTTAATCTATTTTAATTTATGTCTAGTTTTATCGGTAGGGTTAGGATTAATAAATTTATATCCTTAAAAATATTTAAATTTTTTTCTTTCTTTGTTTTCTTACCCGACTGCAAAGCGAGGGTTATGTAAGTAGGAATGTTTTATGCAGGATTAAATTTGAAATAAATAATGTGTTGTGACTGGATTGTTTTGTTAGGGTGACTAAAACTAATGCTATATAAGGTATCTACATAGTGTGAGTGTCCCGAATGATACCGCGGGGCGCAGCTAGTTATTGAATAAATATGTCTATCATAGTATGAGCGTTTGTGTTTTTGTTGAGAATTTTTCTGGACACCTAACTATACTAAATTACTATGTTCGACATTTATTTATTTACTAAACAAATATAACTTATTAAATTATGAGTCAAGGTTAATACACAATTAAATTTGTATTTTGATTATTTTATTTATTTTAAATTAATTTACCGCAAGTACATACGATTCCAATAATAATTATTTAACGACAAGTTATTTATTAAATAACAATTTATTAATCAGCAAATGGTTTTTAAATGAAATACCGTTGAAACATTTGTAGTTGTATGGCTGTTCAAGAGAGCTGCGAATTAAATTCCTTTCTGATAATTTGCAATTGAAGATCGTAGCAATGCAACGTATTTAATACTGACGCACGCTTCGGGTTCATATCGACTCTATTAATACTAAACGACATTTATATTATACCAGCGATGTGCCCCAGCTTCGCATTAACATTATTAAAGTGAAACTTTTATTACATCGTCTCGAACTTTTTCGTGTGCGTATTGCATGTCGCATGACGGTCGGCCATCTCTTACCATTTCCTAGAACTAAGACACTAATGACAACATACAGCTGATGTAAGTTACCTATTAAAACATAGATGGCGTGCAAAAGTTTCACTTTTACCGTGGTTTCATAAAACCACACAGAGGTTTTTTTTTAAATAGGAGTCTAGATTAAAAAAATAAATCATTTTGAAATACTTTTATACATATAAATATACCTATATAACTGTCGGCCAACAAGCGTGCGGCCGACTTGATGGTAAGTGATTATTATCGTAGCTTATAGACGCCTGCAATACCAGAAGCAACGCAAGCGCGTTGACGACCCTACCCCCAATCCTCTTCAGGTGCTCTGGTCGTCTTACTCACCAAAGGAACACAATACTGCTTGAAAGCAGTATTATTTAGCTGTGGTCTTCTGTGTGGTCGACGTACTTCCCCAGTCGGGCTGCTCCAGATTTTTAACAGGATATTTCCTGCTGGGTCCTATCTCAGTTACTTAAATTGTCTTGGTTGTGTTGGTGACATTGATTTCTGTTCCATTGGTTTTGGGTTCGAACCGCGCCATTAGTCTAGGTGTAATGTATATAATCATATAGGTCTAGATACGATGACGAAATACAACTAGGTAAATAAACGATGTGAGAGATATCGACACCTCCTACGTAAATTATCGTAACCAACAATTTTAGGTATTTCGCTTTTTTCCATGAATGATCTTCTTTTTATACATTTTATCGGATGCACTTATCAAAATTATGAAATTTTCAATAGAAACCTTATTACTGCACCCGTAAAATATAGTATGTATGTATGTATCCACAGTAAAGTATCGTAATATAAGTTACGACAATATACAGCGGGGCGTGCGCTGCGCGAACGCCGCGTAACTATTTGTTACCATAGAGTACGCGGGAGGGGCGCACGCGCGTGCCATCGTAGATCAATGTTTTATTTTTGCATTATTATAATATTAGTTCAGGTTAAGTATTCCAAATATTATTAAGAATGTTGTCTAGAGCTAGAAGAATGGCAGATTCAGATAATAATGTACTTTATTCTACAAAATCGGCGATTACTAATTGTTCGAACAGGTGTGCAATATGATCTACCTCTATGCCTGCTGATCAGACGTTTCAGGAAGAGACAAGTATTTTATTTATTATTACTTACTATAATTAAAAATATGTTATTTACTTAAATAAATAGCATTTGAAGTATTGCATAGTATAACATCGTAAGTATAAGTTACTTTATTATACGCTGAATTTTGCAATCGTTTTGCTGTCGTATGTATTACTTGAGATATTTTACTTCGGAAATATGTCATAAATATGATCTGTATTTAAACTTACGATATATTACACTGGAATCATAATCATTTTTTTTATAGTATGTTATACTTACAATATTTTTCTTCGTTATGTTATAGAAGTTACTATAATATTCTTCTAGAAAAAAATTATTTACGAAGAATTTCAATGATTTTTTTGCAGAATCTCCTCTCCCATCTATTATAGATATTGAAAAAATAAACGCCATAATGGATTTATTTTCTGATTCTGATTCAGATGAAATATCCTTTAGCCGAATACCATCATTAGGATTAGAGCAAGGTAGGTATATATAATTGTATTTTGATTGCGAAAACCATTTTTGTCCCTGGTTTATTGAAAATGTATGTGATATGCCACCATTATCTATAGTATCTTCTAATACAGATTTACTGTTTACGCTGAAAACAAACACGCCATTGACTCCTTTTCCTGAATCGTCACCCAATACGTCTAGGTGACGAGAAATTAGTTCCCGCAAAGATGAAGGAAACGAAAGACGAAGACACATTGAAGAATGGAAAGATAATAAAAGGAAAACACTAAGAAATTTGGCGCAGCGGTCACAGCACTGGATTGCAATTGGCTGTTGCGCGGGCGGTTGCGGGTTCGATCCCCATACATGACAACTTTTGTATTGGCCATACAGATGTTTGCCGTGGTCTGGGTGTTTGTGCAGTCCTTGTGGGTCTCCCCACCGTGCCTCGGAGAGCACGTTATGCCGTCGGTCCCGGTTGTTATCATGTACACCTGATAGCGATCGTTACTCATAGTAGGGAATATATCCGCCAACCCGCAATGGAGCAGCGTGGTGGATTAAGCTCCGATCCTTTTCCTACATGGGGAAGAGGCCTATGCGCAACAGTGGGATATTACAGGCTGAATCGTGATCGAAGAAATTTAGGTAGAGTATGAAAGTCGTAATGGAACTAAAAGGGCAGGTAAATCTTTAGGACTGTTACACCTGACTTTAATGCTCAAGTATATCCCTCAAAAGCTAATACAGAACGTCAGTATCATGATATCGTTAATGAACACTTTAAACTTGATTTCTATGTCCCAAAGAAGGACCAATGCAATAAGAAAGTCACTCGTCAAAAAAAAAATTGTTAGATAAAGAAGTAGCCAAAATGTCAAATGGAAAAATGTTAGTAGCGACTTTTGATTTCCACAAAGTTTTAACAGCTCCGTATGGAAATATACTTAAGTGTTTTATATTATAAAAGGAAGTTGTCAGTTTTCAATTTCACTGTTTTTAATCTAGTTGAACAAGTAGGTACTTGCTTTATGTGGCAAGAAATGAGAGAAGCAAGGCTGACGCGGTTCAAACGAGGTCTCTAGTTGTCTATTTAGGTACATTTCTAAGTATAAGGACCAAGGAATAGACGAATTTTATATTTTAATAGGATTTTTACTTTTTTTAAGCAAGTAGCTACGTATTGTAAATAATTAATGATCTCATTAATTATTATTATAAAAATTAAAACGTTTGAATTTTTATTTAGTTCCTACCTAGTAATTGTTAATTATGAGAATTGATTCATTATTTTTGTTAAGATGAGTAGGTAAATATGTTCAAAATTAAAGAATTAGATACCTAAATTGAGAAAAAAAAAAACGAAGGCTACATTTTGTTACTTTGAGACTTATTAATATTATTTTTTGTTACTCTGAGACTAGTAAATATTATTTTTTGTTACTTTGAGAGTGGTTCATATTATTTTTTGTTACTTTGAAACTTGTTAGTATTGTTTCTTATTAGTAGCTGAAACTGTTACTAGAAGAGTATCATTTTTATTTGTGTTACATATTTATAAAGTTCTTTTTAAACACTCCAGGGATTGGAGTATATTACTTCAATTATCTACTTATTAAAACATATTATATGTACATATATGCCCTTTTATTTTCATTAACATATCTTTCCCAGTAATCTATAATTGGTTAGATACTACATACTTATATGATTTTACAAGAGTTTTCCATCGATAATTATTATATTAAGTATAACTTACAATAATATTTTACTGAGACACGACATAGTAAAATATCGTATTTATAACATACGTTATGTGTCGACCTATAATTTACCATGTATACTACAGTAACTAACACATACGACAGTTAGCGATTGATGTAATCCAACGACAAATATCGTATGTGACTTTTACACAAAACTAGATAAAATTAAATAAAACATTATAAAGAGTAGTATTTTATTCGTATTTTTATGCTTGTATGCCAATTTTTATAATTATAGAATGCTATTTGTAACCATGATGATGAAAAATCTGTTTCCAAATCTTTAACTGGTCGTACTGTAAAGTTGGTGATATGCAGTTACGATAATATACGTAGGAGGTGTCGATATATTGTATTTTTTTTTGTTTAGCTGTAACATTAAAAAAGTTAAAAGAGGTCAAAAATATAAACGAAAAAAGTCCAGTACATTTTCTAGGTTTCCTGTTCATCGATTGGACGATTCCGTTGGTTCGCTTGGTACAGAGACAAAGTTACGGACGATAGGATATTTTATTTGGCCTTTTGTCTGTGTCGATTGCTGTAACCTATACTTAATTATAGTGGTAGAGGACTGATAAATAGCTTTCGTTTTATTTCATTACATTTAAGGATTTAAGAGAAAAAAAAAGAAGGTGTGTGTGTGCGATTCACACACGATAGAAGTGAAACTTCTATGGCAAACTAATTTAAAAAAAAACTAATTTAAAATTAGCGGCTTGCAGCGCGGCCCGTCCTTCCCTGTCTTTTTGCCGTTGCATCCGGTTTGAAATCACAACGATTCTAAAGAAGTTTCACTTCAAAAAGTATTGACGGATTTTTTGTGTTACTGATTTTAACTGTCAGCGAACAAATTAAGTACTTATTTTTTTTTAATGTGCTTTTGTAAATTTTTCTTACGGCAGTTTCTCAAAATGACGTCCAATGATATTCGCATAAATCAAGACTAGTATTTACGTTTATATGATGTCAAACTCAAGTTGAAATACATTCATAAGGGTGGATTTAGACCAAACGAACAAAGAGCTAGAGCAGGAACAAGAGCATTATTTCTTGATCTTTATGTGTAAACGAAAACTCGTATTCATATATATAACAATGAAAGAATGCTCTACGCCTGTTTACACTAAAATAATTTGATAAGAATTTGATACAGTGGGGATAGAATGAGCATTCGCTCGTCTGATGTAAATCGACCTTAAGACATTTGTTCCTAAAAAGTTTACTTAGATACATTGTTAAATCAACAAGTGAAAATTATTTATTAATTCTAAATTATAAAATTTTTACATAATAAAGAAATTATACAGTAAGTAAGTACACTCAATGCTGTTAATTAGTACCTATACAAGTCCTTCATTTTTTTATCGATATAATATTGTCTACAGTTGTAAAAACCCTAGAGCAAACAATTTTACGGTTTGCCAAAGGCAGCAAAGTGAAAGAAAGAAGAAAATAAGAGAAATTCAAAATCGAACTATTTCAAATATTTCTATCTTTAAAATTCATATTTTACTAAGCGAAGCATCTTTAGTAAATCAGCAAGTCACAAAATAAATTCTGAAACGACTACAACCGCCAATCCGTGAATGCGCCAATCCGTCGCCAAACGATTGATTCAACTTTCTACCTTATTTCTTTATCTATAATAATATTGTAAAGATAAAGAGTTTGTTTGTTTGTCTGATTACTAATCTCAGCAGCTACTAGTTCGAATTGAAAAGTTATTTTTGTGTTGGATAGTCCATTTACCGATGAAGGCTATGTAATATCACTACATAATTTTATTAATAATAATAATAATAAACATCTTTATTGCAACTAAAACTAGTTTACATAGCAAACCTTAATATTAAAATAATACATTTAGTGCAATGGGCGGTCTTATCACTAAATAGCGATCTCTTCCAGACTACCCAACAAAAAGGAGCTAGCATTGTAACGGGCTTGCGCATCGGTAATAAAGTTCACAAAAAAAAAAAAAAAAAATAAGCATATTATTCAAATTCATACATACATACAAATATATAATAAATATATTATATATATATATACATACATACACATATAAATACACATACAAAAGCGAATGAATAAACGTACGCAAAAGATATGTTATTTAAGTCATAGTTAGGTAGAAGTGCTTTACGCGGTTTTTAAAGACAAAGATAGAAGGAGATTGACGAATTACCAAAGGTAGTGCATTCCATAATTCAACAGCCTTTGACGTGAAAGATTTAGCATACGAACTCGAGTTACGAATTGGCACACTCAATTTGTTGTCGTTTTGAGAGCGAAGGCACATGTGAAGAGAAGGGTTGCCAAGGAAAGAGAAACGTTCTTTCAGGTATAGCGGTGAAGTAGGACAGAAAAGGGTTGCGTAGAGGAGGGACAGAATATGTAGGTTACGTCGATGTTTTATTGGAAGCCATCCGAGCCTTGAGCGATACTGTGATACATGGTCAAACTTCTTCAAATTGAATATATATCTTATGCCGAGGTTTTGCAGACGGTTGAGTTTGTTAATCAATTCCTCCGATAAGTCTGGATAGCATGCATCTGCATAGTCCAAGATTGGCAACATAAGACTGTTGACTAGCGATATTTTAGTCTTAATCGGTAGAAAATGTTTCCATCTTTTGAGAGAATGAAAAGTTGCAAAAATTTTGCGACTAATTTCAGCGATTTGCGGACGCCAGGAAAGAGAGCTGTCAACAATAACCCCTAGATTTTTTAACACGTTGGAGTAACATATAACGGAGCCATCGAAAATAACGTTAGGAAGGTTATAGCAAGCTAACTTTGCTAGTTGTTTAGAGGTGCCTAAAATAGAGAATTGTGACTTGCCGGAATTGACAGATAATCCAAACGACCGACTCCAGTTGGTGATAGCGCTCAGGTTAGAATTTAGGGTGTTTATAGCTTCTACAATGTTCTCAACCGGTGTTGTCAAATAAACTTGCAAGTCATCAGCGTAAAGATGGAAAGAGATGGTAAGAATTTCAGTAACAGTATTTATAAAGATAGAGAATAGGAGTGGAGAGAGCACGCTACCCTGGGGAACCCCAGCACTGAGGCGGCAATACGAGGAATGACTATCACCAGCACATACACGCTGTCGACGCCCAGACAGATAAGAATGGAACCACTCTATGACTTCAGCTGATACATTAATTGACTCTAAGATAGCTAGGAGTATGTCGTAATCAACGGTGTTAAATGCGTTGCTGAAATCCAGTAAAGCTAAGATGGTTACTTCCTGGTTATCCATTCCAAACCGAATGTCGTCAAGAACCTTTGTAAGTGCCGTCACAGTGCTATGGCCAGGTCGGAAACCGGACTGGAACGGGCTCAGGATGTTATGTTTAGTTAAAAACAAGGTAAGTTGGAAATGAATGATGCGTTCAAGGATTTTAGATAGGAAAGGAAGTATAGAAATAGGTCGGTAGTGTGAAGGTAATGAAGGATTGGAGAGCTTAGGGATTGGTATGACATTAGCGAGACGCCATACGTCAGGGAAAGTCTTTGAAGTAAGAGAGAAGTTAAGGATATGACATATTATAGGCATAATCTCTTCCAATACCAACATAGCCATTTTTCTACTTATGCCGTCAGAGCCAATGGCATCCGATGAGATGGCTGATGCATGTCTTTTAATGTCAGACGACGTTATTTCTTCGAACTTAAATGAAGCATGATTGGGTTTGGTACGAGCTTTGAGGAGAGATACAGTTTGTGCTTTATCAGGGTTCGGAATAATAGAGTTGGAAAAGTGGTTGTTGAGGACGTTCAGATCTATGTTTGGAGAAGTTTCAGTTTTAGAGCGTCCGATCCCAAGAGACTGAAGGAATCGCCACACCTCTGATGAGCTCTTATTATCTACAGACGAGTGTACATATTGTCTTTGAGCGTCCCTGCACATCCTATTACATTTATTACGTAAGCGCCTGTAGTTATTTAGATTTTCTTCAGTTGGTTTTGTTTTATATTTGCATTTCGCAGCATTACGTTTGGTCATTGACGCTCTGATATTTTCAGTGAGCCAGGGTGCTCGAAGATGTTTGAGTTTTATAGGCCGGAAGGGAGCGTGCTTGTCAAAAAGATTAATAAGGTAAGAATTAAAGATGTTTAGTTTCTCATCAATAGACTCAGCACTCAGAACAGCGTCCCAATCAATTGTGTTCAGATCGGCCGTGAAGTTTGAGTTATTGAAGTTTTTGAAAGAGCGGCGCATAATGACAGTGGGCTTCATTTTACGAGGTCGGATCTTATAGGATAAATAAACCAAATCATGGTACGAAAATGCTTCTGCTGAAAGTTGGCCGTGCAAGCAAACAAGATCTAAAGAAGAGACTATCATGAGGTCAAGAAGTGAAGGAGAGCAGTTAGGAAAAAAATGCGTTGGATTAGTTGGGAGTAGAGTAAGGTTAGAGCTGGTGATTATATGCTTGAGTAGTTTAGCACGTGAGTCATCTTTAACCAAGCAAGTGTTGAAATCGCCCATAATAATAGTGTGATCGACGTTAGTAACATAAGTCTCAAGCAAGCTTTCAAAAGTTTGGAAGTAATTTATTTGGAGTGAAGGAGAGTAAAATACTCCTAACAGTACTTTTAGCTTGCCAAATAATACTTCCAAGAAAATATATTCTGCGGATTCCGAATAAACTGAAGGGGATTTGCTTAGGATAGAGAAAGGTAAGTGACTTCGAAGATAAATGGCCACGCCACCACCTCCTTTACCAGTACGATCATTTCTAATAAGGTGAAACCCCGGGAGTGCGAAAGAAGTGGAAGGCAGAGATGGTTTTAAGAAGGACTCGGAGATTAGTATGGCATGGATATTCGCAACGTCAAAGGTATCCAAAAGATCGGGATAATGGGCTGGGATGCTCTGTGCGTTTATATGAACGACATTAAAATTTTTATGAAGCGAGGAAAATGTAGAGTTGAGTACACTGTTTAAAGGCAAAGAAGCACTATGAAAACTATCATTCGAAGATGAGCTCAAAGAATAAAAACTGTCATCATCAGAAATAGCTGTACCGCTGACATTAAGCATTGTGTATGTAAGTTAATAGTAATAATAACAAAAAATATATAGATATGTATGTATATATAAAATAATGTAATTTAAAAATGTATAATTATAAAGGTATATAACAAAAACGCAGTCTATATATTAAAAGTAAAAAAATAAAATAAAAATAAAATAAATAATGGTATATTAAAACGACAATAAAAGTAAAAAATAAATTTAAAAAAAAAAAAAAAAAAACAAATAAGTAAATTCTCATACCTGCCAGCGTTAAAATGCAAAGCTTAATAATTACAAGTTTTTAACCTTACAAGACTAAGCAAAATTATGAAAATCAAACTAAATTCAGTTACTTTACAAATTCTCGGAAAGAAAAATATAAAAATATAAAAAAAGGAGATATTCAGTCAGTTTAAGATTTAACATAAAGGTCATAAAAACAGTAAGGCCAAAAAAAAAAAAAACAAAAAGAAAAGGAAACATTTACACTGAATGTTGTTTGAGTACAGGAACGTGTCTCCAAACCGCCTTTAGGCTGTATGGCATTCGACATTTGCCTCACTAGAAGGGAAAGATGAAACAGCAGATACGTCAATTTTGACGTTGTCATAATAAGTCAAATGAATTGATAATAATTATGTTTGAAGACACAACTTCAATGTAAATAATAAATATTGTTTACCTACTTTATAATTACAAGCAAAGTTAAGTGAAAGTTACATTTAAAACAGGTACACAAATACCGACACCAGTTAGAATATATTATACAGATTACAGGCAAAAATCGACCCTATGGAAGTAATTGTTTGTTTTGTAAAACATAATGGCAATAATCGTATAAATGTTAATGATACATTTGTGATATCGTTTATTTAATTTGCTTAGACATACAAAAGAGAAAGATTGAAATATAAGATAAATTAATTACTTTTTAATGTTCCTTTTGGGCCTCGATGCAAGAAGAGACTGGGCAGTTTTAGTACCCTTTAAATTTGAGTCTGATGGTGTTACTTTTACGATACTAGCTGCATCAGTTGTAGGAGCTGTCTCTTGTACTTCACATTGATTCATTAAGACCTTTAAATCAGCAGTGGAAACAATACGGTGCCGAGTGCCGTCTGGACCGATTATGATGATCTGTCCTTCTTTAGTCCAGCACTTCGAAACTCCAAAACACTGCCTTGCAGCCATGAATGCTTTGTGACGACCTTTGGTTAGAAATTCTGATAGTGTGATGCCAGTATTTTTTAAATTAGTTTTAGAGTACCAGATTTTATTTCGCAATCCAAGATCATTAAACTTTATAAGAATTGGTCTTGGTTTACCAGCAGGCAAGCGGCCCAAGCGTTGGCTTCGACTGACAGCAGTGCACTCCAACTCAGGAATCTTGATATGATCAGACAAGGCTTTGACTGTGGCTGACGTTGTATTCTCATTAGCTGTCTCAGGTATACCGTGTACTAGCAGAATTTTCCTCCTTCTTCTCATTTCTTGCTCATCAACCTGACCAGTCAACACTTTGAGCTGCAACTGCAGACTTTCCATTCCAGTTAGTACGAATGTGCGGAAAATGTTGAACTGAGCAGCTATATTGGACGTAGGGCTAGCAGTTGCTAGTAGGGTTTGTTGATACTCAGCCAGTTTAGTATCGAATTGTGATGCCAGATCTTCCACAGACTGCTTAATTGACTCCATAGCTTGTGTAATAATTTTAGGTAGTAGTGATGTTTGCTGATGACAGCTCAAACTGGAGTTATATACGGTTTAATATGGAAAAATTAATTTGAGAGGACTTTTACCGGCAGGTATTGTGAATTTTTAGCACATAACACTCATATATAGTGATATTTATATATTTAATTTAAATATAAAACAGAGAGCTCACGAAAGTGTTCTTATGTTTTTGCAGCTACCCGCGGAAAAAAAAAAAAAAAAAAAAAAAAAAAAAAAAAAAAAAAAAAAAAAAAAAAAAAAAAAAAAAAAAAAAAAAAAAAAAGTTAAAATTTATTATTATAAAACAAAATCTCTTCCCGCTGTCTGTCTGTCTGTATATGTGCTTAGATCTTTAAAACTACGCAACGGATTTTGATGCGGTTTTCTTTAGTAAATAGAGTGATTCCAGAGGAAGGTTTATATGTATAATACATGCATAATATAGTAGAAGAACACTGATAGTTTTAAAGTTTTCTAATGTGATGTCGTAAATAAACACATTTTTTGCGCTTAGATTGCAAATATTTATTTTATATTTAGTATCAGCATTGCACCCGTGCGAAACCGGAGCGGGCGCTAGTAGACTATCTATAAAGGCTATTCAAAATTAATATTTTAGTACGTTTTGTTTTTTTCCCTCAAATTAACATGGGTCGCGGGGCACAGCTAGTTAGAAAATAAATCTCTGTTCAACAGTGGGAAGCTCTGCTATTGAGCTTAAGTTAACTATTACATGTATTATGTATCTATACTAATATAATAAAGCTGAAGAGTTTGTTTGTTTGATTGTTTGTTTGTTTGTTTGTTTGTTTGAACGCGCTAATCTCAGGATCTACTGGTCCGATTTGAAAAATTATTTTTGTATTAGATAGCCCATTTATCGAGGGAGGCTATAGGCTATATATCATCACGCTAAGACCAATAGGAGCGTAAAACCAATGAAGAATGTTTCAAAATCGGTTTTTTTTCCTTTTGAGAGCTTCCGCTGCGTAAACGGTTAAAGTTTCGCACAAATCATGTATGACAGAATTGGTCCTATTCCACGCGGGCGAAGTCGCGCGCAGAAGCTAGTAAGTATATAAAATTTAAAACAAAATGTATAATATAATATTTCAGTGATTGTTTTCTTAAATACAGACATCAAGTTACTTACTTTTAGGACCTCTTATACCGTTTTATGTTTATGATGTACTAGCTGAGCTCTGCGGTTTCACCCGCATAAATTCGAGAAAAAATCGCACTAAAATATTATATAGACATAGACTGTTTCAGGAAATAAACTACCCAACACAAAAATAATTTTTCAATTGGTTCATTTTTATTATCATTAAAACCTTCCGTGGGATTTAAGGAGCATATCGACGGTGCCGTAGAATAACGTTACATGTGAATATAGTACGAAATCAATTTTATTTAATAATTTACTTCAGGAGTCGAAGATCTATCTATACATGCAAAAAAAATAATTTTACGACCAATAGTTTCTGAGATTCTGAGGCGAACAACGTCCCATGTGTTTGTGTCTCCGTATTATAATGAACTAGATGCATATGTGACGGAGCTCGCGGCCGGGGGTAGCACGCGTTGGCCGTGCCAAAGTCACTTGTTACGTTGTTGAGTGGAAAACGAGCTTATGCGCACGAGTTACCGCATTCGCCGATGATAAAGTTATTTTTCTTAAATAGTATTCATAATTAGTACTAAAACATGTCCAAATATAATAACAGATCTAATAAAATCCTTGATTTGGTGAAAAACAACTGTAAAAATTCAGAAGAAGAATTTGATAGTGGAAAGATATCTGGTTATAACAAGGAAATTTCGAATTATCCCGGTAAGTTAATCTTATTCCTTATTAATATGTATAACAAAATTGCATTTTAACGATTGTTTTATATTCTATGGTGGTTTATTTTAATTTACATAACTAATGCCAAACTTCGCGTTTCATATTCATATGTGACGTTATTTAATGGAGATTAGTCTTTACATTGTTTCTTACAAAAATGCTCTTGCAAATTAAATCAAATTGTAAAAGACATCTTTGACTACTAATGGAAAACTTATTTTGTTGATATTAAAGTATGAGTTACAAGTAGTGATATGTCGTTTTACCACGGACATATTCTGACGTTTTTTAGTTATATGTGAAGATAGAAAGTTCTTTTGCGGAAATCTTGATGACATATGTGAAGACAGAACGTTTTTTTGCGGAAATCCTGATGTAATATGTGAAGATAGAACGTTATTTTGCGGAAAACTGATGTAATATGTAACATTGGAACGTTTTTTCTTCCACAAAAATACTGTAATTTGGTTTAAATTGCTTTTTTCTTAATTAAATTATCAATTTATTCGTATTTAAATAAAATTGTTTTCTTTTATTTTTGTAATTTTTATATTTTATATTATTTTTTCAGTTTCAAAGACACCTGTAAGCCCATCATCATCACCATCACATCCGGGTTCAGAAAACATTGCTTTAGAGCTAAAAGTCGTCAGTTCAGCCTATTGTAGTTCACTGCTGGACATACCCTCCCCAAGTTCGCGCCAGACATCCCGGTTTTCCGCAATCCTCCATGAAGACTACACCGGCAATCTTACGTAGATCGTCGGTCCAACGGGCCAGAGGACGTCCCACAATGCGTTTGCCAAGACGCGATCTCCACTCCAGGATCCGTCTGCTCCAACAGCCATCGGTTCTGCGACACAGATAACCAGCCCACTGCCACTTAAACTTGCTAATTCTGTGGGCTATGTCGATTACTTTCGCTCGCGGATAGTCTCATTTCTAATCCTATCTTTGAAAGAAACCCCAAGCATAGCCCCTTCCATCGCACGTTAAGCGACTTTAAACTAGTGGACCAGTCCGTCAGTGTCCATGTCTCGGCTCCGTATGTCAACACAACCAGGACGCATTGCTCGAAGACTTTTGTATTCAAGCATTGTGGAATCTTCGAAGGCAAGACTCGACGAAGCCTGCCAAACGCCGTCCAGCCCAACCAAACCATCCTATCAGCCTCCTTCTCGAGTTGTTTCAACCTGGCTGAATGGTGTGGCCAAGGTAGACATAATCCTGAACAACTTCGAAAAGGATACCGTCAACCGATACCCGTCTCGGAATCACTTGGTTGTTAAACATAACTTTCGTTTTATCTAAGTTCATACCGAGACCCACTCGTCGGGAGGACTAGTTTAGGCCGGCCAGCATTCGGCCTAGCTCATCCGACGTCTCCACAAAGATTACGAAATCGTCGGTAAAACGAAGGTGCGAGATGAATTCGCCGTTGACGTTGATGCCTCGTTCCTCTCATAAAGACATCCTCCAGCGCAGTGGTAAACAGTTTCGGTGATATTACATCTCCCTGTCTTACCCCACGCCGCGCCGGAGGAAAATGCACAGCCTGCTCCGGTGGGTGGAATTCGTCGAGTCTTCTGGCGAGACGATTCGTAACAACCCTTGAAAACAGCTTATAGACGTGGCTCAAAAGTGAGATTGGTCTGTAATTCTTCAACAAAGACTTGTCGCCTCTCTTAAAGAAGCACCACCACACTCCTGGACCACGCCTCTGGCGTGGTACCTCGGTGGATGACGGCGTTAAAAAGTTTATATTTCTATTCTGCTCAATCAGAGTAGTAATCTCTCTCGTATTTGAGCAGCGGAGGTCTCGGCGTACAAGTTTCCGTATCCTCTTAGACAAAGCCTTCTGTTCTGGCGAAGCTGCTTGGGCAGCGGGCAACTCGCACCTCCGCCGCATCAGATCCAAGGCTTCGGGAGAAAGTTTAGACTGCTTCGTTGATTACCTCGGCGGAAAGTGTTTGCGACCCAGTGTACACACCATCTTCACCATGTTGTCGGTCATCTCGTCCACTTCGCCAGCGAATCGAATCGGTTTTGGAGCTCCAGTTGGAACTGCTCGGAGCCACATAGTATTTGGAGCAGCGTAGGTCAGAGAGTAGATTTCATCAAGCGCGTATTCAGAGTGCCCCGTAATAGCCGGTGGTCGCTGCTGGTGTTAACCGGTTCTAATTATAATAAATACAAAGAAAGAACAAAATGTGATGTTGGAGACTGATAATTTTAGTATTTTATGTGATTTTAAGAAACGTTGATTGATTTAAAGAAGTGAAGATATTTTTTATCTTTAATTATTATAAATTTTGTACTTTTAAAATAAAGGACTGATTTTGTTTTTAAAATGTTTTATTTTTAATCGATTTTATACAAAAAATAATAAATACTATTTATGACACGCTACATATGAAAATGACTGCTCAAAATAAATCTGGAATATGCATATAGGACGAAATAACTAGCTTAAGTTTCATAAAAAAACGTTCCATTTGTATCTGGATCCTTAGAGCCTCCGGTGAATAACGTCACATGTGTAAATGTGACAGCAACAAGTCCATTATAAAACGTTATATATAAACATCGACCCTACTATCTTTTTAAATAAAACTGTTTCAAAATAATTAATAATACTGATAGATAATCACAGGCTTAATGTAAATTTTTCCAAAGTATAAAAGCGCCAGGTTTTTCCGTTTCCGAAATATAACAATTGAAAACTTTGAACGGCTCTACTGTAAAACGACTATTTTGCAGATAGTACGTTATTCTACGGCACCGTCGATATGTACAAAAAAATAAATTAGCCGAATTGGTCGAGCCATTCTCGAGTTATGCGCTTAGCAACATTCATTTTTATTTATATAGATTTCTTTTTCACCATCAAATTTCATTTCATTATCGAATTTCAATTTATTTATGGGATAATTCTACGAGTATTCGTAATTGCGAATTTAAAAGTTGTAGAAAAAAAAGAGGAGATTGGACCGATTTTAATGTTTTTTTTAATCGATAGGTGGTGCGTGTCATGTTATTTCGTCGATCTACGATGATACTTACCGCATAATTTTTCACTGCGTATACCGATTTTGATGATTCTTGTTTTAATCGAAAACTGATGCTTGTTTTGTAGTACCATTTGAAAGGAGCAAACATAAATTATACATCTTGCTGTTAAAGTTTATTCGTAACGTATGTGTAAAATAAATTCTGTCCACAAACTATGAAACTATTTAGGAACAGACGACCGTGTGTATGCTAAACATATTTATTCAATTATTGATGACGTAGTTAACCCCTAAAGTGCCATTCAAACGCTATGAAATCATTGACTCAGTGCAGTTGACATGACTCTCAACAAACCATTGTCCGCTGTTCACTATCGTACGTACATAATATTATTATTGAAAACTCCTTCACATTTCATTCCACATACGTAAACATTTATTGTTTTCTAATATTTACGCGAATTTCCTTCATTGAAAATGAAACAACTTTTTCGGATTTTATCGCAGTTTATTATGTTTTTTTAATTCCCGACGTTTCGGATAGGTACTTTACAGCAACCATGGTCACGGGAGGAGAAAAAAAAAACATTTCTAAATTTAAACATTTCTAAAATTTATTTGAATTTATTATCTTCCGATATCTAGCAATTCTATGTGATTGGGGTCTTTTAGGTTGTATTTTTCCAACACGATACTATATTATTATTTCTATTTTTATAAATTACGCTTATCTTTAACTTTTTCTTTTATGTAAGAATATATCGCGGTGTAAGAGTCAGATAAACGTATCTAAATTTTCTCAATTTTACAGGAAAACAAAAATACTGTGAAAATTCGGCTCTTGAAACTTTACCAGCTTTTTAATACAGATAAAATACTAGTATGGAAAAAAAAATGTTTTCTATGTATTGCCATACTCTTAGAGCTTTGAAAAAAATAGAAATTATTTATTTATATGTGCTTACGCAGACGTAATATATATATTTTTAAAATTTGGTTGACATACGTTAGTGTGACCCTTAATTATTTTCAAACAATAGTACTGCCACATAAACGTAAATCGTAATACATCGTTTTGGCCATTGATTTTGTATTATTTATCTAACAAAAATGTTTGTGCCAACAAAACGTAAAAACACAAACTTTACACTGGCTCTTTAAACTAAGCATCAAAACAAAATTTTGTAACGACCAAAACAACGTATAAGCTTTTACGTTCTTCTGGTTTTTATAATATTGCCAAACAAACTATATTCTAATCGAATAAAAATATTGTATTTAGAAATACGTTCTTATAGCTCTAAAGAGGTAGGAAGATAATTAGAACTATTTAAACGGTATTCATAATACGTTTTTCTGGTTCAATTGAAAATGATTCTTAAGCTAATTCGTTTTTTTGGAATTTGATAAATATTGACTTTACCGTTACGTTGTTTTGGCAATTCATAAAGGACTATATTGTGAACCGTTTTACGAAAAAAACCTTTTTTGATTTTTTTGTAGATACGTTCATCTGGTTCTTATACCGCGATATGATAGTTTACAAAAGCTGTTTTGAAAGTGTCTAAAGCTTAGAGGTCTAAACTAACATATAATTTGTATGGGTTCATTAATTATTTTCATCAGCCTGTTGAGTTTTAGTGTGTATGGATTTACGTATGTATTTGTAAATGTTTGTATACATATATTCTTGTTTCTTAAATGTATATAATATTTTTTTTACCTTATACAATTTTTTTGCCATTTTAAATATGAAATTTTCGTTCCGGTGTATAGAAATATAAACTTCTAAATGCGTAGAGGAACAAAATTAAGTAACCGATCTCTTACTGTTCTGTTGTTATTGTACGAAATTAGAGAATTTCGTTTTCCAAAAAACATTTTAAAAGGTAAAGTTTAACATCAATTTCACAATTAAAACACGGAAATGCCATTAGAAAACTCGTTCTAATTAAATTAATAATAAACAAAATAAAACAAAACATAAAACAGACGGTGAAGGCTGTCTCAAGCTGTCAATCCTTATGAACCTTTGTAATTACTATTCAAGCCATTAATAATAAAATTTTACAATCGAAACCATTATATATTTTAAGTTGAAGATATTTCTAAATCTATCACAACAACAACAATTATTGTTAAGTGGGAAGTGAAATCCGGAATCATTAAAACTGATTAAAAAACTGCAGTTTTGAAGATACATTATACACAGTATACAAACAAAGTTTAAAGGCTATATTTAATATTTATATAGAGAAACTAGCTTCTGCGCGCGACTTCGTCGGCGTGGACTCCGCTCCTATTGGACTTAGCGTGATGATACAAAGCCTATAGCCTTCCTCGATAAATGGGCTATCTAACACTGAAAGAATTTTTCAAATCGGACCAGTAGATCCTGAGATTAGCGCGTTCAAACAATCAAACAAACAAACAATCAAACAAACAAACTCTTCAGCTTTATTATATTAGTATAGATATAGTATGACAAGCGATCTCTGTCCGTCCATATTTTTTACATGATAAATAATAATCACCAACATATCATATACTAAAGCCTTCTCCGAAACACGCTGCATCTTATGGTATAAGTATTATTTAGATCGCTTCAGTAGTTTTTGCAGTATAACCGAACAAAAAAACCGGCTCCCCATTTATTAGTATAGATAGATTATAATATGTCATTTCTTGGCTCTATTCATTAGTTTGAGCCTAAGAACTTTGAATTTGTAACTCGAAATATATTGCGTTCGTACATAGAAATAAGACGTTTTTTATACTTACTACGTGGTAAATTTTAGGTAAAACTTTTTACGTGGTAAATACGTGTACGGTCAGCCTGATGGTAAGCAATTACCGTAGCCTATAGATGCGCGCTACACCAGAAGCATCAAAAACACTCTCATTCCCAGGAGATCTACCTTACACAACGCAAGAATACAGCGCTATTTGAGAGTAGTAATCTTTTGCTGTGTTCTTCTATAAGGTTAAGGTACTTCCCTCAATTGGGCAGGTCCAGATTTTAAACAGGATATTTCCTGCTTAATTTATACCAATAAAAAACTATATAGTAAATATCTTATGGTTCATATTTACCGTATGTTTACATCACTAAAGTGAGAAAATCTATGTCGTTAGAGAGCTTCAACGTCGCCTAGTAAATTAATGTTATTTAGACATTAGAGCTACGTGCGATACTGGGACGGATCAATATTGTAATATTATTAGTATATTAGAACTTGTCATTCAATAAACGATAAGGACGACTGACAATCAAATAACGAATTTAACGATCACATATTATGTATTTTGACATTTCATGCATATACGTTAGTTTTATTTTTAAACTAGCGACCCGCCCGGCTTCGCACGGTTACGAAAGTGATCAGTGTTCCTCTACTATATTATGCATATATTATACATATAAACCTTCCTCTGGAATCACTCTATCTATTAAAAAAACTGCATCAAAATCTGTTGCGTAGTTTTATTGATATCTTGTTCTACCCGCCACGTTCATTTTAAACTTCACTTGATTCGCCTCTTGAGAGTAGGGAATCATAGCTGCCGAGTAGGAAACTTTACCTGTAAACTTTATGCTTCCTTAGAAATAACGCTTATCTTTCACAAACATTCATCAGACTTTAATTAAGAATTATTAATGACGGAGGATTTTGCATCATTACTGTTTTTTACTAAATGTGTACTAACTATTTTCAATGATAAGATTTTAGATTAACATGGTTACTTCTATTACGAAAATTATTCGAAAACAGGATATTTACAAAGTTTATTATTTTCGTTTGTGTCCTTGTGGGTCTCCCCACCGTGCCTCGGAGAGCACGTTAAGCCGTCGGTCCCGGTTGTTATCATGTACAACTGATAGCGATCGTGACTCATAGTTACTTGCGGATTGGCGGATATATTCCCTACTGTAGGGAATATATCCGCCAATCCGCATTGGAGCAGCGTGGTGGATTAAGCTCCGATCCCTCTCCTACATGGGGAAGAGGCCTAAGCCCAACACTGGGATATTACAGGCTGAATCGTAATTATTTTCGTTTTGCGGAGCTCGATATTTCGACATAGACTGCGAATGTCTTGTTTACGAGACTCGAACTGTCGAAATATCGAGCTACGCAAAACGAAAATACCTATATAAATATGGCAAATATACCGTTTTCGTATTATTTTCAATGATGATTGTACTATAGGTAAGTGATAATTTCAAATACTGCTTCGACAGAGAAATTCAACCCTTATCCTTGTTGCCGGAACAAAACAGAGAATTAAAGTTACTTCAGAAAGCTGAGAAAGGAAAAGAAGAGAATTCGAAGCAGTAATCATAACCATTAAATAATATGATGTGGTCCAAAACTGAATGCAGGTAAAACAGTCAACGAGATCTTAAATCATAGACGTGTTGAAAACTATTCGGGGACAATACTATAGTTTTTTTTTTTGTTCATCGGACTATATCACATTTTGATAATTCGATGGCCCAACAAACATAGCACTGGTTCATTTCTGATGCGCTGGCGGTCACGGGTTTAAATTTAACCTGCTCTGAGTGTGTTGTGTGTTTCAGGAGCCCCGACACTAGAGTAAATACTAGTGGACCCGTGTGAGTGTGAGGCTTTAGGCATATTTTATTTATTAAGGAACTGTTATTTGGTTAGTGAGTTTTAGTAAAATGACGCTTAAAATGTGCTTTAAAACTTTTATTTGCACCTCACAACTTTCAAACGGTTACGATGTAGTCCATTTGTTCGCCTATCTTCCTGTTACAAAATCCCAACAATAACTACGATATGCGTGTCAAAGAGATGATATCTCAACAATAAAACCGCGTATAATGTCACAGATACTTTATCACACGCGCTTGGATCATTTCCAAATTGCCTGATTCTATTTCTGTTAAAAGTTGATACCGTTGAATGTAGATTCGCTTTCAGTTTGTTTTTCATAAATGTTGTTTATTTGATTCTATTATTATAGTTTTAAGATTTGATGAGAACAAATGTTTCACAAATTTTTCGCTTATTTTTGTACAGCAACGGCTTTAAAATAACTATGTAAATGTCCTACTGTTTGGTATACTGGGTGTATTTGGAACGCTTTGTAAGATTTAAACCACGTAATATACTATTTATATACTATATAATGCATATAATCATTTATCCCAGAAACGTTTTTTTAAGAACATTTTAGGACTTATGTATTATGTGAGGCAGCAATGTATCATACACATTGTGACGAGTAGTCGTTGACCGCGAGCCGCGCGGGGCGCGGGAGGCGGCGGAACGAAAATTAAACGTGCGCGCGGCGGCGAGTACGTTTACCGCGTGCCGTTGACCTCTGTCAGCTGATGGGGCGTATGAGCGGTTTGCATTACATTGACAGTTTGTTCCAAACACGATTATTTTAAAGCATTATCTTCAAATTTCTGTTTCATTATTTTTCCCAAACCGGACTGTACCAAAAAAATGATGAAAACAGGAAAAAAAAATAATTTCTTTTCGCTTTTTTTTCACTTGTGTCATGTCAGGTTAAGCCAACACTATCATACCTCTTCGTTTTTCAATGCGTTCCAAATACACCCTGTATACTTCACCTTTTGTGTCTGAGAAGCATGTGATGTCATATTCGGTAGATTATACTCAACTCTTATTTATATAATACTCATGAGTATCTATCATTTTAGATTTTTGTGAAAATGACTGAAACTGACAATCCAAAATAGTTACAAATTAAAATACCTGCTCAGAGCAGGAAGTGAACCCACGACTTCCTCTTCACGGTGATCTTTGTGCCAGAATTACCGCTAATTCGTATTTTAAGCAATACATAAATATTCTGCAACAAATTCTAAATCTTATAACATTTAATCCCTTGGATCATATCATTCTAAATATAAAATGATAAGATTTATTATGGAGCAGCTTAGTGGATTAAGCTCCGAACCTTCTCCAACGTGGAGAAAGATTCCTATGCCCAGCAGTGGGATGTTACAGATTGAATCCTGAAATTTAGACTACCCAATAACAATTCTACTATCATTAAAATAAAATATTTCAGGAATATCTACATCCTTTCTCTCTATATAACAATGTCTATTGTCCCAGAAAAAAATTCGCAATCACTTGAATCTAGTGATAGAAAGCTGTTTGAAAAGCTCGTCTAACGCTCGATGAGTCGCGCTACAGACGAATAAAGCTCGCTCGTGAAGTGCACCCATGCATGTGTAATTCGGTCACATGCATCTAGAATTCAGTCAATTTCACCTACTCTTAACTTTTTAGAGAGATCTTGCGATTGGCGATAAATCGTCGACGATATATCGACAACGAGATTATCGCTTCATTTATTTAACTACTAGCTTCTGCGCGCGACTTCGTCGGCGTGGACTCCGCTCCTATTGGTCTTAGCGTGATGATACATAGCCTATAGCCTTCCTCGATAAATGGGCTATCTAACACTGAAAGAATTTTTCAAATCGGCCCAGTAGTTCCAGAGATTACCGCGTTCAAACAAACAAACAAACAAACAACCAAACAAACAAACAAACTCTTCAGCTTTATATATTAGTATAGATATATAGATATTAGCCTTCTCAGTAAGTAACATTCTTTAGATATTTTAAAAGAAAAATAACTTAGGATTAGTGGAATACAATTATTTTTTGATGACTCGTGGGTGCAGCATCACAGTTCTGGCTCTTTTACCCGCGATCACAAGTAGATCGGGAAACATTTGTATTGGCCTTACAGATATTTGCCGTGGTCTCTGTGTATGTTCTTCTGTATGCTATATTTGTATCCGCTGGGCGTGTATGTGTATGTGTTACCCAACCCAGATTAAATCCTAGTTTGGACCGGTGAGTTTCAGGCGTTTATTCATTTTCTTTGTCTTTATTACATTCCAACAAATCTTACAAGCAAAGTGTCTCTTCTTCAATATTAATTTATGGGCTACCTTAGTCTTAATGCTTGTAATAAAAATGGCACATTTTAATTAACAGCTTCTAGATACTTAAATATCATTAACTTATTTAAACGTTAATACCGCTATTGCAAATATATAATTATTAACGATATATTCATAAGATTACATACCAAAAAGGAAAAGTTATTTTTAATCTCTTTGAACATTGTGAAGCGGTTATTAGTTTTAATTAAATTTTATTTGGGTTAGTTCACATTTTAAACTTTGAAACTGCTCGCGACTTTATATAGAATCAAGGATTTACAGTAATAGCACAGTTGTGTTACTGGTATAGCCCAATACATAGTAAAAAATTAGGTACCTAATAGTAAAGTAATAATTGAGACTAGAAAACGGCCAGAATAAAAAAGCGGGTATGCTAGTTGCCTGTCCTGGCGCTCGCTGTAAAAAGTGTACCCGTGCCTTTATTAGTCGATTCATGCCAAAAGAAAATTTCTGTTAAAAAGGTGGAACTTCCCACTTCGAGTCAAGTAATTGATACAACTGAAGTCGAAATATATTTGAGTTTTTTGTACTTATCAATAAGTTCGTACTATAGGTATTTATTATTTATTTATTTAAATAATAGTTCGTAACAAAGCATTTAATGAAAAAATATCCAATAATAATTATATGTACATTTGTTTCATGGGTAATTACTGCTCTAATAAGCAACACTGCTTTCAAAAATACAACGACGAAAATGAAAACCAGCGAAAATAACGATGACAATAATTCAAAAAACTTAGAACAAATTAAAATGACTTAAAGATTTTTAGACAAGTAAACAAATTTAAATAAGATCTATACATGACAAACAAAAGTAACAAAATTATAAGTAATATATATACACTATTCCATCCTTTATATACAATAAATTAGTTTTATCAGAGACAAAATTACTATCAGTTAGAAATATAAAAAAAACTTAGTAACAAGAAACGACAACACCATTGATGCTATTTGCAATTCCGTTCACTTCATTGATACGAGTATATATCTTCACAATTTATTTGTCGAGGGCTAAAGAAAAACAACGGTTTATTTTCTGTCAGAAACATTTCGTATTTTTCCATGGTGGCCAATAAACATGTAGCGAAGAACTAAAATATACACATATTTCATTACGCTCCCGTGCAAGCTTTGATCGCGTCATAGACTTGAATGATACAGAGAAAAAACAATAAAAAAATTTTTTGCAGTTTTTAAAAACTTACAAAATTAAAATAACTTTGAAATCATTTGTTTGAGATTGACTCAAGTTTGGGATGAGTCGGGACTAGTGTTTACGGAAATAATTTTTGTAAAAATTGATATAACTGTGTGAAAATTGTCGAATATTAATATTTGCCAAGTTGTACCTCTTTAACAGAATTTCATTCTCTTTATTATTTGATCACTCTAAGTTCCATTTGATTCTCAGTGTGGTCTTTGTTATACATCAAGAAAGTATATTTATTTAGGACTTGCGCCATTCAAACGTAAAACATACACTTGGATCTATGGATTCTTTTTCACCCTTGTTACGTTAGGACATTGTTTGAACACTGTGTTTAGTGGGTAATTACATAATTTCATAAATATAATAAATACTTATGAATAAATTAATTATTCATTTATCCTATTTCAGTTACATTTTTATCTTAAGAAATATAAGTGAAGATAGAATAATATATTTAGAGTAAAAGTGATTAGCGTCTCACACTCACTTGATTCAACTTGTAACATCCTACCGCTGGGTATAAGCCTCTTTATGTAGGAGAAGGGTCACTTTAATCCACCACGCTGCTCCACTGCGAGTTGGCGGATAGTCCTTATATGATTCCTTTCTTATATGGGTAAAGATCGCTATCTATGAAAACAATTAATTTAAAAAAAACTTAAATTTCATAATGAATACCTATTAGGTATTAATAATAATTGAAGTCAACTAAAATTACCTTTCAATTCCACCTCTACGGCTAAGAGAAGTTACATAATATCTTAGTCTTTAAATACACAACACTCTTTCATTCTAACTCAAAATAAAACGAAACTGGGTCAAACAAATATATTTTTAGATTCATTATAATAATGTATGTTACGTTTATTAGGTACTATAAATGTTATCAGAAATCCTAATACTAATATAAGCCGAAGGATCAGAGCTTAATTCACCACGCTGCTCCAGTGCGGGTTGGCGGACATATTCCCTACTATGAGTAACGATCTCTATCAGGTGTACATAATAACAACCGGGACCGGCGACTTAACGTGCTCTCTGAGGCACGGTGGGGAGACCTACAAGGACTGCATAAAGACCCAGACCACGGCAAAAATCTGTATGGCCAATAAAAATGTTTGTCATGTGCCGAACCCGAAACCGCCAGCACAACAGCCACAAACCAGTGCTGTGACCGTTGCGCCAATGCGTCGTTTCATGTTATTATTATCATCGACCCGTAGAGTGGACATATTCGTTTATTGGAAAGATTATTATTAAAGTAGTTAGGTTCGATTCAAGAATAGTCTAGAACTAGCTTCTGCGCGCGACTTCGTCGGCGTGGACTCCGCTCCTATTGGTTTTAGCGTGATGATACATAGCCTATAGCCTTCCTCGATAAATGGGCTATCTAACAGTGAAAGATTTTTTCAAATCGGCCCAGTACTTCCAGAGATTACCGCGTTCAAACAAACAAACAAACAAACAAACAAACAACCAAACAAACAAACTCTTCAGCTTTATATATTAGTATAGATTAGTATAGATTTTACCAATCTATCTTTTATCCCGCCAAAGCTTGGGGTACCCGTGATAAAGATTTACACGTGAAGTCGCGGCCAAAATTTAAATAAAAATCAGTACCAAATTGAACAATAAATCGTGCCATAAACCTGGTATACGAAGGTATATCAGTCAAGACACATGCCACTTCGGAATACATTACAGACGCACATTAAGGTCTGGTTGTAAAGTACATTTTTATGTCTTTTGCTTTATGATTCGACGACAAATGTTCTGGAATTTTCCATATTTTTTATCTGTGTCTTGACATCATTCGCTCTGATATTTTAAACTTTAATTTTTTTTATGTTTATTGCATTCGTTGTACATGTATATAACATTATGTTCAATAGCTTAAATTTCCTTAATCGTTCTTAAATTTTATTAAGGGGCCACACTACCTCAGCTCGAATTCAGATTTCACCCGATACTAACACACATGAGAATTGAGAGCGCTTGGTTGTTTCATCGCGCGAATTATATGTATTTTCTCCCCACAAACATTATCAATAGTTATTTTTATAAAAACGCAACATATAAAATGTTCTTCATACTTATTTCAATTACCTTGCTTAATCTCAAGTCCATAACTTCTATATTTACTGAGATATTAAGGTTTTAATACAAAACTAGAGGTAATTTTGCGATTTTTTTGTATCGAGAAAATTTTATGGAATCGTGTTTTCGAAACATATGAAAGATAGTTTATGTCCTGAACTTTACCATACATAAATTTTAAACATAAATATTCAGTAGTTTGGAATATATGGACATCCTGCCGAGTGGAAAATAAGCAATTCGAGGTAGCATACACTCCTAACCGTTCTTAAGGAGTAAAGTCTAGTCGAACAATTGAACTGAAACATTTTTTTAAATTTAGATATATGTGACAAAAGTACGAGTATAAGACATAGCGAGATATAGGTATAACAGCTTATCAATATCCTTATAACTGGTGTTCTAGGCATTAATAATTTTGGAATCTCTAATTTCAAAATTAGAAAATTCAAGCACACAGACAAGATGTCATTGACCTTCCTACAAAAAAAGGATTTTCAATTCGACTGTATTTTTTCTATTTTTTTTATGTATGTTGCTTTAGAACTTTTTACTAGGTGGACCGATTTCGATGGTTCTTTTTTTAATCGAAAGGTATGGCTTGTCACTTCGTTCCATTTAAATTTAATCGACATTTGCGAATTGTTTTTTAAGTTATATCTAATAAGGCGTATTTACTTGACTATTTTTTCCTCAACCTGTCCTATATTTTTTTATACCTCATAACTTTTTACTGTTTGTACCGATTTTGATGATTTTTATTTTAATCGAAAGTTGATTCTTGTCATGTGACCCCATTTAAATTTGATTGATATATAAAAATTTGAGTAATCTTTGATAACGCGTACTTACTTGAATATTTTTTCTTCTACCTATGTTGTATTACTTGTCGATGTAATTGAAGTCTGTTTTTGTAACCCAACACAATTATTTTAAACGTTTTTTGTTTGAAAAATTAACTTAATCTTTTAATTTTATCGAACTTAATTAACCAGGCTTCGATAACTTTTATTTTACATAAATCTTAATTGGACTTTTATGAGCTTTTATTGCCTGCAGCGTCGTCCGCATGATTCAAGGTTTGTGTAAAAAATATGAAATGGTTCCTAATAAATTGGCTTCACGTAAATAGAGTTACTGAAATAGAGTAGATCTTGAGATAAGACTCAAATAAACAAATTCATCATCATTAAGAAAACTTCTAACTTATATATCTTCTAGTTATTATTATTATTATTTTTTTATTTAAAATTCTTTATTGTACAAAAAAAGTGTGTACAAAAGGCGGGCTTAATGCTAGTTTAATGACTATGTTATAGTTAACAGCCAGCTACGCTGTTTTTCTTTCTTTTTTTTTAGAAAAAACGAGTGTGGCCACACGACTGAAGTAAAACTATTTATCTTCACTAACTTATATCTTTCTCTCAACTTCCGATCACACTTTTCGCAACGCTCTCATTACGCATTCACCAGCTTATTCCCCAAGTCAAGCGTGCGTAAAGAAGTTTTACTTCAATAAACATAAATATATGTAGGTATGTATCACAACCAGACTCGGGGCGGATAAACGAACCTGCAACCCCTTAAGCAGAATACAGGCTCACTGAAAATTAAAACAATAATAATAAGTATTTTTTTATTTGTATGAAACGTAAAAGTTTTTAAATGTCCATAGACACTTCGTACATCCGAGATGAATACGCTTGTAATGCTACCGAATACCTACTGAAATATCGAATAACTCGAAATGACCCACTACATGCCAACAGAAGTGGTAAATATCCCGTTTTACATATAAAAGTAATTCAGTTGTTTCTCTTAATTCAATTATAGAAAACATTCTAGACATTTGAAGTTTCCTGAAATAAAAAGTTAAAATACGTTAACCCGTAAAGCGATTGTAAATGTTATTCTTAAGCTCTGTTGAATTATGGGCAATGAAAAAAATTAGGTTTATTTTTATTCATAGGTTCTCAACCGTTGGTCACTTCAAATCCATACTAATATTATAAATGCGAAAGTATCTCTGTCTGTCTGTCTGTCTGTCTGTCGCGCAATCACGCCAAAACTACTGAACTGTAACGCGGCAGCGTCACGACGGTCAGTACTTGGATGGGTGAACGCCTATGAGCACCACGTGAGGTTGGCTTTTTTTTCAATCAGTTTTTTTTTGTATCTTAAATTCATTTTTATAATTAGTTTTTTTGAATTTTTTTTTGAATTAGTTTGCAAAAGAAGTTTCACTTCTGACATGTGTACTTTGTTTTTAGATGGCCGAAGTTTTGGATTTTTTACAGGTCACCCATGGTCACGTGACCCCTAGTTAAATTCGCGTAAACATTAGAAAACAATATTAACTTTCCACTTTTACAATGTGAGCCTCCTCGTATACCATGGTTCTATGTAGGAGAAGGATCAGAGCGTAATCCACCACGCTGCTCAAATGCGGGTTGGCGGATCCTATACATTTATGCGTTTATTTTTTATCGTGACGCATTTTTGTTTCACCTTATTTCAAATCACAACGATTCTAAAGAAGTGTCACTTCAAAAAGAAATACCAAAGGTTTATAAACTCTGTAATATATAAAAGCGACTGGAAATGTAGTATAAGCTAATATTAATTTATTGTTATTAGTTCGAGGGTTATTAACCCTAGAAAGATAAACTGCGCCTCGGAGGCGCCCGCGAAACAAATTTGTGGGTATATATTTTAAACAGACGCTCCTATAAGTTCGTGTTCCCGAACCAACTCATTTGTCGATCAACACTGCCGAGTGACAGTTGCTTCTGTTCTGTAAGTATTATAGTTTTTTTGCTATAGCGGCACGTTGCGCTCGAGAGGCGCAGTTTATCTTTTGTGTAACTTTTGTGCATTTCTTTGTAATTTTGTTCTTGCCGTTTTTTGCTTATTTACGATAAATGTAAAAGAAAGTTATTGTTATTAATTGATTTAACTTGTTTCAAGGAACGTTTTAACAACATGGCGAGTAGACTAGTGTTGGAAGACAGAGAAATAGTTTCTTTATTGAATGAAGAAGACGTAAGTGCGGATGATGGCGGTGACAGCGAGTTGGAAGACCACGTAAGTGAAGACAATATTCAAAGCGATACTGATGACGACTACATAGACGAAGTAATCGACGAAAACTTGGACGACACTTCAACACCTCCTGAAAATCTTGGACACGACCACCGCATAGTCGAAAAATGATGTTTGCAACTATTGCCTTTAACTAATGTTTTTGTTTAATTATTTTATGGTATTTGAGACTAATTATCGTAATTTATTAGATACTAAGACAAAATACAATAAATGTTACTCATTCTTAATTTTTTTTACTTATATACAGAAGACTACTAATTTTTGTTGTGGATTTATATAATCCTACATATTTTCTCATAATGAAAGAATAATTATATTCATTTGTGTTTTATTTACTTATTAAATCTGTAAAACTTCATTGAAAGTATAAAAAAGAATAAAAATCAATTAATTTGTAAAATAAATTGGTTTTTAAAATCGTGCGCCTCTCAGGCGCAGTTTATCTTTATAGTACAAAAAAATAAGTTTATCTTTCTAGGGTTAATGACCTGAAGTAGTTTATGTTACGGTTGTGCTATTAGAGTTTTATTATTAACTAGCGACCCGCCCCGGCTTCCCACGGTTGCAAAAACTATCAGTGTTCCTCTACTATATTATGCATCTATTATACATATAAACCTTCCTCTGGAATCACTCTATTTACTAAAGAAAACCGCATCAAAATCCGTTGCGTAGTTTTAAAGATCTAAGCATATATAGGGACAGACAGACAGCGAGAAGCGACTTTGTTTTATACTATGTAGTGAAGTGTCAAATTTAAGGTCAGATCTATGATTAGTATTATTTTTATTTTTTTGTTTCCCACACATGAGGAAATTCGAAAGTGTATTATCGTATCAAAACCATGGTTGTTAAAAAAAAGACGAATAAAAAATCATATTAAAAATTTCGATTCGGTGGGACATCGATCCATAGTTTAATGGCTAGAGCACCGGACACGGTATGTCGGGGATGCGGGTTCGAATCCCGCTGGATCAAAATTTTGATATGATAATAAAAAAAAATTCAAATCTATGACTTATTAGGATAAAGCGTTCCAGAGGTCAGCAAACTCGCAACAAAAAAAAAAACAATTATGGTTAAATCATGACAAATATTTATTTGACAATTTTTATATAATTAACTGAGGTAAAATCTGCAGCAAGTCGACTGGGGAATTACCTTGATCTTACAGAAAACCACAGCTAAATAACACTGCTTTCAAGCAATGTTATGTTCCTGTGGTGAGTAAGGTGACCAGAGCTCTTGGGGGGATTGTCGGCAACGCGCTTGCTATGCTTGTTGTGTTGCGTCTATAGGCTCGGTAATCGCTTACCATCAGGAGACCCGTACGCTTGTTTGCCGTATTTAGTTCTATAACTATTCAAAACTAATTTTTAGTCTTCTTGAATAAAGTAATTGTATATTTTGATTTCGATCGACCATTGTGCTTCAGAGAATATTTTAGTCATCAAATGTATCTGACTTACGCACAAAGAATTATGTGATAAATTTGACGATATAATTAAACAACGAGATTATCATTAACTGAGGTAGGGCACAGCAGGAAATTTCCTGCTCAAAATATGGAGCAGCCCGACTGGGGTAGTACCTCGACCTTACAGAAGACCACAGCTAAATAATACTGTTTTCAAGCAGTATTGTGTTCCTGTTGGTGAGTAAGGTGACCAGAGCTCCTGGGGGGATTGGGGATAGGGTCGGCAACGCGCTTGCGATGCTTCTGGTGTTGCAGGCGTCTATAGGCTACGGTCTTATCATCACGTGAGCCGTACGCTTGTTTGCCAACCTAGTAACATAAAAAAAAAACAACGAGTCAACTTAAAAATATGATCGAAGTATCCAAATATTGGAAGAACTGAATCGAAAGATATTACTAAGAATTCGAAATTCATTCAAAGTTGTTGTTTTAGTTGAGAATAATTTAAAACATACCAACATTTCGTTTGTTTACTTTACTTTAAATTCAACAAAATATAAATTTGATAATTTATCATTTTCATTTCGGTAAGAAATAAATCATTCGCAGCGTTTCTGCCATTCATACAAAGTTAGCCAAACTTCCTCGTTCGTCCTCGAACTTACAAGTTCGAACCTTAGAGAGGATATATGGTGGAAGTGGTTCACGACAGTTTTCGTAAAGAAAATACCTCAGAGTAATTAATTTAGATACTATTATAAAAGTACAGTACCGAAAGTAAAGATAACCGTTAAATTTATTTCTTTTTTTTTTTACCACAAAAATTGAGTTTTAGCTTTATCTTAGATTTCAATGAAGTTAAAATAAAGTTTCAATTAAGTATAATTTTGTAATAATTACAAAATTAAGTATAATTTTGTAATTATTACAAAATTGATAAAATCTTATATAATATGTACATATAAAAATGAATTGCTGTTCGTTAGTCTCACTAAAACTCGAGAATGGCTTGACCGATTTAGCTAATTTTGATCTTGGAATGTTTGTGGAAGTTCAGGGAAGGTTTAAACGGTGAGAAAAATAAATAATATGTAACGGAAAATACTAAAAACGACTATTTAATTTTCCAATATAAAATATTCCTAGCGGGGAAATTTAATGTCTTGTTAAAAACGTTGTCAATTGGTTGTCAAAAAATTATAGGTGCGTTCAGAAAGTGTTTTGTGTATATTTTTCACAAATATACGTAGGTGATACGAAGTTCACCGGGCCATCTAGTTAGTTATAAAAAGGTACGTAACATTTTAATACACAGAAAGTGACTGTTGAATTTGTTTTCGATTCGTCACTGTAATATTTATATTCCGAATTGAAGGTAACGTTTAAATTAATTACGATTATTTTAATAAAGAATGTTACAGACTATTAAAAATTATAATTGTGTTTGCTCGCAAATGAAAAAAAACTGACTTCAATTACATCGACAAGTAATACAACGTAATAAGACGAAAAAATAATCAAGACTCAAGTAAATACGCGCTATTAAAGATTACTCAAAAAGTTGTTATCAGATCTCGATCTAATTTAAACAAGACTATCTGACAAGTATTTGCTTTCGATTAAAGTAAGAATCATCAAAATCACTGAGCAAAAAGTTATGCGGTATAATACAACGTAGGTCGACGAAAAAGTAGTCAAGATACGCACTATTACATTTAGTAGGTACTTTTTTTTTTTTCTTTATTAGAGAGCTTTGCCGCTACTGCGACTATGTCGCTCTGTTATTATACACATATGTTAATAAAGTTACATAATAAGAACCTTAAGACACTATTGATACAACTTCATCAACTAATTTATACAATTTCTTTGCCGAAATAGATTCTGGTTTTGTCAAAATACTATTACATTCTCCAACATTGGTATAAAATAATTTATTAGGAAAAAATTGGCATCTTTTGGTTTCGTTCTTAACACATTCCATTAAAATATGATAGACATCCTCTACTACTCCACAAACTGAACAATTAGGGTGTGGAGTCCTACCCATCAAATATCCAAATTTATTGAATGGAATATGTCCAGACCGTAACCGTAAAGCTGTGACAACGTATTTTCTGTTCAATAACACAGTGTCTATCCAAGGTACATTAGGCGGTTGAGGTTGTATGGTCCGGTACCAGATGCCTTTGTCTTTCGACCTTTTATCAAAATATTCCCTCCACAAGTCAATGCATTTATTTTTAACTATATGCAAACATTCGGAAAAAATAGGCTTAACAAACATTTCTATACCATCACAAGCTAGTGTATCCGCCATATCATTACCTAATAGATCAATATGAGATGGAATCCACTGCAAAACAACTGTTTTAGACTGTTCCCTCAAACTACAAATTTGTTTTACAATTGTATATACTACGGGAGTACTTCTAGCGTTAGATGTACATCGAGCTACATGTTGAAGAGCGCACTTCTGAGTCTGAGAAAATAACAAATTTATCGTAGTCAATGGAGGATACGTATGATAAAGCTTCAGAAACAGCCAATAACTCAGCGTGCATAATAGAAATATTACTACTAATTTTAAAGTAAATAGAAGTTAAAGATTCAAACACTCACAAACAAACAAAGACAAGTAGGTACTTGTCAGATCTCAATTAAATTTAAATGGGACCACATGACACGCAACACCTTTCAATTAAAACAAAATTGATCGAAATCGGTTCACACAGTCAAAAGTTCTGATCTAACATACATTAAAAAAAATACAACCGAATTGAGAACCTCCTCCTTTTTTGGAAGTCGTTTAAAAACGACTCGAAAAGTGTTTTTGAAGCCCACTTGAATAAAGGGAATATTGATTTTGTAACAATCTTGTCTTAATAGACCCCGATGTTTAATTCTCATATTTCAACAAAAATATCATGGTTTACTGAAGGCAAAAAATACTGAGAAAAATATAAGGTACAAATGGATTTTCGTGGGTACTCTATTCTTATTACAGTCATTTAGTCTCGTTAGGAGGCTCTAAGAGTCAATAGATCTTATAGATGCTCCAAATTTTTCTTTCGAAGCAAAACAAATCTATACTAATATAATAAAGCTGAAGAGTTTGTTTGATTGTTTGTTTGTTTGTTTGTTTGTTTGAACGCGCTAATCTCAGGATCTACTGGTCCGATTTGAAAAATTCTTTCAGTGTTAGATAGCCCATTTATCGAGGAAGGCTATAGGCTATATATCATCACGCTAAGACCAATAGGAGCGGAGTCCACGCCGACGAAGTCGCGCGCAGAAGCTAGTCGTGTATATACAGGTATTGCAGGGATATCGAACGCACTGTGACAGAATGGGAATCATTTTCCGCATCATGTTAAGGTCTGACAGAAAAAAAAATAGAGTGTGTGCTGCTGCGTGTGTGTGTGTGTGTGTGTGTGTGTGTGTGTGTGTGTGTACGCACGATAAAAGTAAGAACATCATTGGCAATCGCAATCAAGCAAAAACGCCAAAAGTCCCGAGTTCACTCGATAGAGACTTTCATCGTTCAGCAGCGAAGAACAGCTGCCTGTATCTTTCTCGCTCGGGTACACTCGGCGGTCCCCAGTTCACCCGATCGAGCCTTTCACCTCAGAGCGTGATGGATCAGCCTAACTTACTACCCACGAAAAAAAAAGTGTGCGGGGCGGCAAAAGAAGTTTTCACTTCAAAATTAGTTTTGTTCGGTGCAAGAATAAAAATAAATGAAATGTAAAAGTATTTAGAACTCATATCAAACTAGCGACACTTGCGAATTATCAAGTAACCGTAAGTAACGCGTCATCGATTTTATAGTTGTAACGTAACAATAAACACAATTCGGCTGTTTTAGTGAACGGATATGGTTCTAAATTATTAGTCTATAAATTTTAGTTATACTTGAGATAACAAACGCATAAATTGAAATGTGAGTTGACACGTAAACATAAAACAGTCAATTCAATGAACGAAAATTGTTCAAATCCATTAGGGTCTCAAATTTTAAGTTGTACTTAAGAATAGAAATTTATTAGCTGGGAACCCAAACAGGTTGACTAACGTGTTAAAATATTAGGCGATAAATTTTATATTCGAGACAAGCTTAAATTTGTCGTGCTGACAGATTCGGTGAAACGTTCTAAGGGCCAGTTCCACTGATTGAAATAATCGCGATTAACGGAGTTTAGAGCTGGAAATTGCATTTCACCAACATAAACTAAACGCAGTTAGAGAATGAGTTTAAATTCTAAACGATCGATTTTTGGCGTTTAGCTGTGTAAACACGTTTTGTCTAGAGCTTCTAACGGTCTAACCTATTAAAAACAAGTCTTGTCGGGTTGTCATATGATATATTCTGATACTCGAGTTTATAGTAGTGTATCTCTATATATATATGGATGGGTGGCTGAATGTGTTGCTGGGCGCGGGTCTTGGGAGCGGCTGAGCCGATTGCGCTAATTCTTTTTCATGATTCCTTGAAGTGTGAGGGTGGTTGTTGCGGAGAGAAATTTTAAAAGAAAATTGCCCGAAAAAGGGTCTTAAAGCAACACTTTGCTGTATTCCCGTACAAGTGATTCGTAATAATAATTAAACGAAAGCCAAGATTAGAATCGAACTATAAATTCGATTAAGCAAAACATAGCTTTATTAAACGGTGGAACCCGACCCTAAGGGTTCGAGACTCGGCGTAGAATACAGTTTTTTTTTTGTTGAAATCACAACAAAAAAACGGCCAGGGTTGCCATCGCAAGATTTTAAGTTACCGTGTTTCGAAATAAAAACTACAAAATTGACGTGTATTTACTTTACATTAACACGTAAGGTTAAAAATGACAATAATCGGTTAAATAATTTCCCTTTCGAAATCGGTTGAATAATACATTATTCTCCACAACCGTCATACAAATTTATCGTAACTAACATTTTTTTTCTTCGGCTTTATTCAATGTATATTTGTGTTTTTCCTTTATATTGTTTATCTTTTATTGTGGTTTCGTTTAATTGATTTACGCAATTTCCTTCGGATCAGATAAAAGTGCTTACAGCCAGTAAAGCTCAATTTATTGAGGAAGTAATAATTTTATTCCTTGTTTTTTTGTAATAATTTTATTTCTTGTTCTTGTTTTGCACTATAATGACTTATAAACTATCGATTAAATTATTAGGAAAAAACAATTACACATTGGATTGTCGTACTTTTGAACACAGCAATGAACGTACTGCTGTGTACCGCGGTTATCACCGAATTTCCGTGTAACATGGGAATGGCCGTGTAGATGGTAACACTGCAGGGCGTGGAATTTTTTCCGGGAACCTTGGGACGCAGGATGGTAGGCGTAGAGGGGGTAGTAGACGCGAGACTGAATATATACGATTCAGATTTTGAATTCGGGACAGTCGGGATTCGATTTTGAATTCGAAGTACAGTATTGAGAGCCCTCGGCTAGCGAAGCTATGGAACTTCTGACTTAGATCAAAGATAGAAATACCTAAAAAGTATTTTTTAGATCTGGTTCAGAGATTTCATTAGCGTAAGCTGGCCGAGTGGCAATGTCGCTTCAGTGTAGATCGCGAATTAGTTTTAATTTATTTTTTACTGATTATTATTAAGTGCAATTCTTTATTATAAAATTTTAATTGTAATCCGCTAAGTAAATTCAGTGAAACCTGTGTAGAGTCTGCAGTTCCTTTGGTCAAGCGCTCCTGATTGGTTCGAATGCATTAATTTTTTTTTATATTTGCATGTAAAATAATTTCACAATTTTGATACACTTTGATCACCAATTAGTGTAGAATTAAAATGATGCATGTTTGTTTTTCTGCATGTTGTGTTTCTTTTACTGATTTTTATAACTTTTACGATATCTAATGAATTATTAGCTAGGTTTACATCGATACTATTAATTATTGATTAATTACTGAATGAAATTATTATGAAAAGGTTTACATTGATACTATTAATTATTGATTGATTAATGAATGAAATTATTATGAAATAAGCCTTATGACCATAATTATATTGAACTTAACTGATAAAATGAAATCTAACTTAAGTAAATAACCACAATATGATGTTGATAGAATAAAATGAAATTACATTTGTTTGACTTTAAAGTACATATATAAATTGAATGAATCTTTCGTTAAAACTATCATATTAGATATTAAGGGTTAAATAGAATTTCGTTAGGGTGTATTTAAATAATGAAATGAAATTTTACTATGTCATTACTTTGGAAGTAGATAGAGTGGTGAATAATTCTAGGAAAATATGATCTATAAACAAACTGATGATTTGTACGTATCATGTTGAATATTCTCTACATATAAATATGCCTCTATTGAATGTATATGTATGTATGTATATGTATATATATATATATATATATATATATGTATATTTGGCTTCATTTTGACACTATACAAGATTGTAGTTCAAACATTAATTTAAGAACTTGTAGTTTTTAAATGGATGTTGGAACGAGGTAACACAGGTGGTATGTAGTCTGGAGTGCGTTCAAGGATGCTTTTAGCTCTTGAATTCATTCTAAGATGAGGTATTATACACTGATCTATGACATTACACAACTCTTGTAGTTTTGAACATTGATCTAAGAATTTATGTTCTTAAATGAGTGTCAAGACGAGGTATCTGGTAGACTGGAGTGTCTCATTTTCACGATGACTTTCATTGAACTATATAAACTATGTTAAGGTGAATCCATAAATGGTTGTATTCGCCAGTGTTTTATTATAGGTATCCCCTATAAGGCTTGGCCTGTCTAAGCCACAGTTCATCGCGTCATCGATGCTAGGTAGATCCTAACCTTGGCCTATCTAGTAGAGAAAGTTGCGTGTACTTCCTACCAACCTCTGCGTTTGTATTTGCCTAACTGAACTATGTTCTTGGTAAATACTATACGTACGTTTCCTTATCTTTGATAAGAGTTCCTCATCTTTGATGAGAGATATGGACAAACTTCACCAGACACCTAGTGTATGGTAGTTGTTTGAACTGCAACAAAGGTTAGTAATTTATATTTGGACAGTGGTATGAAGTTCTATTTTAGACTAATAGAGAAACATATTCACTTTTCCAATTAATTTATTGCTAATTTTTGTGGACGGTCTCTGCTAAGTCCTAATGGCGGATTTACTGAGATTTAAGCCAAGCCTTAATCAAGCCCTCTTGTGTTGTAAAACATACAAACATTGATGGATTATAAAACCTATTAAATATACATTCTCTTTTCATTGTGAAAATGAGATACTCTCAGAGATTCTGATTGAGTAAATGAATATGTTATATTTTAATTGTTTTACTTATCTCTCGACACTACCATGTCCTGAATAAATCCAATCAGTTCCTGAGAGAGCCTGATATATTCAAATGTTTAACAACTTAATTACTGGTTCAATGTTTCAATTGAACAACCTATTCTGGTTAATGAATGCTGTTTCATGTGAGTGCTGTGAGTCATGCAAGGACAAACCTACACAATACACCTACTCTACATGTTGGTCTTATACCTTTAATTATTCTTAATTTCCTTATAGGACACTCGAAAGGTTGCGTTGTCGCAAGTCGCTAGTCGCTGTTTAACCCATCTCACAATGGTGGCGAGGCTTGACATTATAGTGGACTATAGACTCGTAACTCAGTAGGTCTTTCCTATGGGAACTTACACTACACAATCCTATTGTGACAAAAGTAGTAGGTTTCGTAATCGAATTTCAAAGTAGTTGTGTGACCGAAGTTCCCGTATGGGCTAGTAAGCACACAATGAAAAGATCAGTAGACATGATCTCCTTTTGTTCACGAGGAACACATCTTAATACCATGTCTGATTACAGCTTGGTAATTACATCAACTCTAGTAATTCACTGGTTATGTCTATATGGCATTCCAAGGGATTATTCAAATACAGTCATTGCATGATTGTGCTGCAACGGTATGAAGCAAGCATTTGTTAGACAGGATATATTTCCATCTAACTTACTGTAGAAAACTGGGTACTCTCATTTCCTACCTACTACCCTTCTTTTGATTTGATAGCACCAACGTTGTGCCTAATTTAATTTAGTGCTTTCAGCACGGTGTGGATCGGTTAGGGTCGGAGGGGAAGGTGGTTGCGACCCTCGGGTTCAATTGAACCCGGCCTCTTTAATTCCCTAATACCTATAAACCCTATCCTAACAGTTTAACACATACAAACAAACACTACACATTATTTTTCACAATTATCTGAGATAATTTATTAACTGAATAAATTATTTTAAGATAATTAATAACTATATAATATGTATTTAATCATTATTTCATTTACTTATATATTTTTATTTATTTCATTTGTTTAGAGTTATTAGAATCTATCTATTATATCAGGTTTGAACTAAAAATACATGTAAAAGAAACTTAGACACTATTCAATTAATCAATGTCAATATAGGATATCCTGAATATAATTATTTAACTTTATTTCTATTTTAGCTATTTAGATTCACTAAAATATTAACAATTATAATTTACACATTCTTAAGGAGACGTCAGATCTTTTAGTTAAACAGTAGGTGATAGTTATTTCTAAATAAATAAGTTTATTCCTATTTATTCTTAACGGTTCAAATTTACTAAATTTTACTAACTCTTAATTAATTTACTTATAAGGCGTTATAAATTTTAATATCTTTCTTTCTTTTTAATAGTATTCCAGAAGTTAGTTATCTATAGTATTTATATCACTGGTAAGTGTAAATATCTTTACAATTAAATTTTAGGATAAATTAATTTCAGTAATTTAATGTCATTATGCAGAAATGTTATTTTAAATTAGTGGCTAGGTAGGATGTTTGTCAGTTGTAGAGTTTATATAGAAATCAAGGCTTCTAATAACATATACTATGTCTTTCCTTCGGCATACCACAAAAAGAACTGAAGTTACTCTGAAACAAAAATCAAACACAACGTAGAGTCCTTCCTTATTCTAGACGATAGCATTCATAAGGCCAAAGACATTTAATGTCTTCTTAAGCTTAATATTAGCTTGTAACGCCACTACCATGATAGTGTTACAAATTGGTTCACGTGACCAGGATCATCATAAGCATGGTGATTAGTCATCATTGTATAGGGTAAGATCGTTACATAATGGTGCCGTGACCAGGATATGATAATGGGTCTTAGGTTATCCATAGGAGAACATTACAAAAATGGTGCCGTGACCAGGATATTTATGGTTGCACAATTGCCGGAGTAAGCAAGTATCTTAGAAGCTTTAAAGTTACTTTTCAAAACATTTATAGGGAATAAATGTAATGCCAGTGACAAAACGGTAATAGTTGCACAACCATACTGATACATAATAAGAATATACATGTACCTATTGATTGCATCTTAAAGAAGACACAAAACGTATTACTTAACAACTCTTTAAAGTTCATTTTACACAAAATAAGCTAAACCTATTAAATTTATATTATGTAAGCACATTAACTTGTTTTAGACAATCTAAGAATGGACCTATAGGTATATAGCATCTTGGTGCAGTTAGAATTACAGTTAGGTACATAAATCTAAATAAATCTGTTTTAAGAGTAATATTGAAGAGATGTTTAATACTTAAAAGTTGCATTAAGTTTCTCAGTAATTTAATGTCAGGTCAGACCATAACAGCCTACTGTCTCATGTATTATTATTAATGATGGATAGTTACATATTTAAATAATTATTTATTTATGAAATTACATGAAAGTATCTACTTACACAACATTACTAAATTACCTAGTAGTATATTGAAGCATGTCTTAAGCACATCTAATTATTATCTGATTATTATTATATTATCATCAATCAGTAGACATTGCTAGGATAGTTAATAAAATTTAGATTGTATTAATTAAATATTGTTAGGGAATTTTTAAATGAAAGTCTGCAGTAAATTTTAATATTACTTACAGATACAAATTATTTTAGGTTATATGCAATTTAAACTTATTTTGTCACATTTAGTCACTGACGCTTGAAGTAATTTCCTTCTTGTTGAAATTGGTCCCAATAGTTATGCGTCGAACATTCTTAAGGGCTGGTTAGATGTACGTGAATGTGGACTGAAATAATGGTATTAAATAGTATTAAAAATATGCGAACATAATGTGAAGATAGAATGTATTAATATTATAGTTAGTGCAAATTGGAAATTAATTATAATATTAACCAACTGTGGAATTAACTTTTATTCATTTATTTACAGAGACTGTACAGGAAAGACTATGTATTTTGGTATATTTATTCATTTTAATGTTAGATTTTAAAAATAATTAAGTGTAGTCATTGCCATCATAGCAAATTATACTTAGGTTAAATAACAGATTTTAAAGTATAGAAAATTCAGTGCATTTTAGTCATGTGTGCGAGAATGTACTGGTTAAATAGAAATTGAATTAGGTTATGAAGGTAACAGGGTTATTTTGACTTTGAATTTTAGGAATGGACTGGAACTGTTTAAGATAATTTTATTTATAAAAAAGAGTATAGCTTACCGAATGACATAGCATTCATAAGAACTGTAAAACCAATCCATGGATGGCCAGTTGTTGAATCCTTGGAGCTTGGTACTTATAAGTTGTCTGTTAAATGAAATGGAATTTGTCCTTTTATTTCAATAAGCGTTCTTCGTAGGTATCTTTTTAGTCACAATAGCTTAATAGGTTAGGTTGTAAACATGGCACTCTTATTCGGACTCTTTATGTATACTTCAATTCTGTTCTAATAAACTAAGGAACCAATAAATTTGCTTATAAGTAATCAATTATCAGTTGTCTAAAAGGGTAAAAGGGATCATACAGAATTACAGAACTACTTAAAATCAAAAATATGTGTTTGTGACCATAGATTATACATTTTTAACTAGTTTGTGACATTAGAAATTGCGTTCTAAAGACAACTACAATAAAATCTTTTGAAAAAGTTCTTGTTTTTTAAATATTAATAAGACATTACTGAAAAAAATTTTAGAACATTTTTTTATGAACATTATTATTACAATTTTATTTATTTTAATCTATTATTATTTTGTTAGCTTTCTTCGTATTTTTGAACTGTCAATTGTCAAAGTGAAGGAAACTTTTATTGAAAATTTGAATTGAATAGAATTTTATATCAACCTTGTTAACTACTAGTATTTATATCAGAGGATGTGTGGTTTTAAAAGTATTTTGATTAAATGAGTGTCTTGGAGCATTGGTTATTCAAATTATTCATAGTAGGTATCGCGAAAAGTCGAATATCAGTAGATAACATTACTAAAATACCACCAACATTTTAAAATGCTAAAATTGAAAAAATGTACAACTACGTATGTTCTATTGTTTTATTAAGCTAACCGTAATAAAAACTGGCCGGGTCAGGCCTAAGGAATGTTTCTCTGTAAAAAAAAAAAAAAAAAAATCTCTTAATATTGCTGGGTAGGATAAAAACTATAGCGTTTTAAACATCTGCAATGACCTTTTTGCTCAGGTAGCTGAGGTTACAGCGAGACGGAGTAAAAATGCGCAAGTTATAAGTCAGACAAAATTGTTTAATAATATTTACCAGAAAGAATTTGAAATTGCATATAAAATTTAAAATATAGTTTGGGAATTGATTATTGCATAAACATTAGTTGATGTATGATACATAGATTATACACTCACACTAGCTATAGATAAGCAACTCAAGATTTACAAGAACAGTTTACGGGCCTCAGCTACTAGATGGCATGTTACTAGTTTCTCATTGGACCCATCGATGGCATAATTTATTTAAAATATATTTTATTTGAGGATTTTGTGATTATTGAAAAACCACAAATTGACCATTTATTTAATCAACTTGTCGTTTAATAATTTAATAATTTGATATATTTTTACAATAAAAGACACATGCTATATTTATTAGATTTTGTCTCGCCGCTGACCTATATGTTACGCGAGAGACGAAACGTTGGCGAGATTTAATTCCGTACACCGCCATCTGTTATTGACTTTAGGTACTAGGTTTTGGCACTAGCATTTAAATTTAGGGGTATTGACCAAAAGACGGCGCTAGTTTCCATACATTTCTTTTTTCTAATTAATGTACTACAGTTGCATGCCCCTGGTATGATATTAAGTATTATGGTATTTCATTCTTACATAGAAACTAATAGATATTAATGTAGTAATTGAATATCAAATATATAGTTGTAGTAGGATTGGTAGCGACATCTGGTGGACAAACGTGAATTAATATCGATGTAAAAAAGGAGCGGCGTGTCTGCTTACGAAGTTATGGTTGGTTGTGCTATGTGTTCATAGATGGCGCTGACAATGATTTTACTATAAAATTTTCGTAAAAGAATTTCAAAATGTTTCATATCGGTAACGCCATCTGTTGAGAGTGAGTGGTATTGAAGGGTTGGCTTTGAAATGAAAAGAGCGCAGTATTGAGTGGTGATATGGAAGTGTTTACTGTGAAACAAAGATGGCGTGGTTGTGATCTTATACAATGGTTCAGTGGATGAGGAGTTTGAATGTTATATGCAAGGTAGTAAGTTTAATTCGAGTAAATTGAATTTCAATTAAAAATATAAACTGTAGTATTTATTATAATAAGGACGATTAGGGATAGTATGAATTTGGCAGTTAACATTTATGAGGATTTGAGATTTTTTCTAATCGTTATGATTTCACAGTGATAGTTTATTATTCTTTTATTGATGGATGCATTGTTTGGTGTGAATGGAATGGGATTGATGTTTGATAAGAATGTTATCAATGAATACTAGAGAAGAAATGAAGTTGTCATATTTCATTTTGAAGTATGATAGTTGAATTTTAATTAAACTTATAAACATTTAATGTTTTAAAATTAAAACTAAATTTTAACATTGCAGATTCCGGTCGACTTGATAAAATTTCAATAAAATATTAGAATTTTAAAAAGTGATTAGAAAAGATAGTTTTGTATGAACATTTGGAAAATTTATTTAAATTAAACTCAAATTAAATGGGTAGCTTAAATAGTGTGCAGTGAATCTTTTTTTAAGTTAAAATAGATTAATTAAAATTTAGATAAACATTATCAGTGATACATTTGAAGCAAATTAAATCTATAACAATGCCTAGGCGTCAACCTAAAGCTAGTCCTGTTGGAACCAAGACAATCAATTCTAATAACAAGCGAGTGTCTGCAGTTAGACCTGCTACTAAAGTAAGGAAGATTAATTCTTTACAATACATATCTCGAATGATGGAAAAGGCAATGAATAACATCAATAATAAAATCTCGGAGTTGGAAAATAGAATGTCTACTCCCAGTGGATCATCGGACAATGTTATGCCGAGAGAAAATTTTATTCAACCTATCATACAGCCGGGAACATCAACGGTATACTATCCAGTGGCGCAGATGCCTACGGAAAGACCTAAGTTTCCATCTAAAGGAAAACACCCTGTGACGTTCATCGAAGACCTGACTGCTTATTTAAGAAAATCTGCACCAGAAGCGAGAGATCTAATAGACATTATCATAGATTGTCTTGAAAATGAATCACGGAATTGGGCGCGTATTTATAGAGATAGATGGACAGTGTTTGAAGACTTCAAAAGGGATTTTTTAGACACATATTGGGGCGAGGCTGAGCAGAATGAATTAAGAAGACGAATCAGTCAGAATTCGTGGGACGGAGTCCAGTCTATGTTAAGCCATTTCATTACTTTATGTGGACAAGCGAAGATGTTGACGTATCCTATTCAAGAGAGACAATTAATAAACGACATTATGAATCATTTTCCTAAAGATGTTCAATATGCTTGGTCAACAAGTAATTACACATCGATTCTTCAAGCTACGGAGTTTCTACGAAAGTTAGATAACATTAATAAGCAAAATAACTTCAGTAGTGGCATTAATGCCCATTCTAGCAGCGTTCAAAGACCTGAGATGGCAGCTCAACAGCAGAATGGCAGAGGCGGTCACAACCGGAAGCGAATTATGAACACTAGATCAATGAGTAAGGTGATACCAAACAAGAAGAATAGCATTAATGGTACGAATAGAGTAGTTAATGATAACAATGTTTCTATAGAAAATTCTGTATCGACAGAAAATTTAAACGAATAAGTGTTGATGTGACAGACCCCGGTACATCAACTTTAGTAGGGGCGAACAGTACATCAGTAGCTTTAAGAATTATGCTTAAACTCGGGTGGGAACCTGGACAGACATTAGGTAGACATAATAATGGTATACGTAAACCATTCATAGCTAAGGGACAATATTGTAAATCAGGGTTAGGCTCAGGATTAAATAAAAATAATTCAACAGATCTCAAGTATAAAATCATACAAACATTAAAAAATCAATCGGAAATAGATAATGAGTTGTTAGTGCAAACCGAAGCAGTCTTTTCATTATTTGACGAGGAAGAGAATATTACCGCGGATAAATTAGAAATAATTAAATCTGAGATTGAAGTGATAATATTTGGTAAACGAGTCATATGTCTAGTCGATACAGGGAGTGACATAACCTGTATTTCAGAATCATTTTGGGAATCTTTAAAATCATTAACTGGGAACAAATTAGACATGTTACCTGTTAAGCCGATTCAGATACGTGGAGCAGTAGGACAAAAGAGTGCTAAAATACAACAAATGGTTTTATTGCCTGTAAGATTTGGGGTAATTGATTTAGAGATTAGATTTTTTATAGTACCAAAATTAGTTCATTCAATGATATTAGGATTTGACTGGCTTATGGCAAATAATGTTAATATTAAATTACAAGAGCCATCCATAGGGTTAGTTATCGAACATAGAGATCAACGAGTATTAATTCCGTTTATTAAATATAATTTTGAGGAAAGGAGAATTTGTGATATTACAAAGGTAGATAATAGTTTTGATTTCAATAAATATTTACAAGAAATAAAGACGGGTACACCTCTTAAAGGAACTCAATTAAATAAATTAAAACAGATTCTAATTAAATATAGCGAAGTATTTGTTAAAAGGTTAGGTAGAGCTAATTGTTATCAACATATTATCAAAATGATGGATCATAGTCCGATAATTAAACGGTCTTATCCCGTTCCGTACGCGTATAGACAAAAAATGGAAGAAAAATTAGCCGAAATGGTTGATATGGGAATAATATCTAGAGCTTCAACACCGTATTGTAGTCCGTTAACTTACACCTTAAAATCTGATGGTTCAATTAGAGTTCTACTAGATGCACGTGAAATCAATAAATACATGATAGCTGAGTCGGAAGCACCTCCGATGCAAATAGATGTTTTAAATTCATTTCATGGGGTTAATTATATTAGTATAATAGACTTGAATAATGCATATTTTCAAATTGCCATTTCTGAGGATAGTAAAAAGTATACCGGGTTCACATTTAATGGAAAATCTTATATGTACAATGTTTTACCACAAGGACTTAAGACTTCAGTGGGAAGTTTTAGTAGAGCTATGGACTTAATATTAGGGCCTGAAGTTAGACATTTTTGCGTGAATTATTTAGATGACCTTGCTATCTTAACTCAAGGAACGTTAAATGAACATTTAGAACATATCGATATAATACTAAACAAATTAAAGTTAGCGGGGTTAACATGTAATCTTGAAAAATGTAAATTCATATGTAAAGAAGTTAAGATGTTAGGACATATTATTTCTACCGAGGGAATTAAAACTGACCCAGGAAAAATAGAGTCAATTAAGAATTTCCCAGTTCCCAAGAAAATAAAACATTTAAGAGCATTTTTAGGACTTTGTAATTATTATAGGCGGTTCATTCCTGATTATAATAGTATAATTCAACCTTTATGCCAATTATTAAAAAAGAGCAAAGGATGGACATGGACTTCAGAAGCACAAGTAGCCTTTGAAAGATTGAAAAATAGTTTTTTAAAGACAATAATGTTGCATCATCCGGATATGTCTAAACCTTTTTATTTACAAACAGATAGTTCGGGAGTAGGTCTTGCGGGGGTTTTATTTCAGTACGATGAACAAAGGGAAATGAAAATATTAGGCTATTGTAGCAGATCTCTTAGGGGCGCCGAATTAAGATGGCAGTCCATCTTAATTCGGCGCATACTGATATATGACATAATTACTGAACAAGAGTTTTGGGCTATAATCTATTGTTTAAGGAAGTTTGAAACCTATTTGAGGGGCGCAAAGCTTATAATTAGAACTGATCACAAAGCATTGACGTTTGTTAGGACATGGAAATTGTATAATAGTCGAATAATTAGGTGGATATTGTTTCTTGAACAATTCGATTATAGTATCGAACATATAAAAGGTAGAGATAATGTCGCTGTTGATGTGTTATCTAGGTTCCCACCTGATTCATCAATGATACAAGAAGATAGAATCTATTGTCCTGAAATACATTATATGGAAATTAATAAGAATAAAACATTAATAACAAACTTAAAAAATATATCTAGTTTTCAATCTAACGATAATGAAGTACAGTTGATAATGGAGATTATAAATAATATTAGTAATAATCATAGTGGTAGAATAAATAATATTGCTAAGCGCTGATATATCAAGAATGGAGTGTTATATTTTAAAATTGATTCAGATAAACATGTAATTTATTTACCCTCTCAGTTACGAGAGGAAGTAATTTCTCAAATTCATAAAGAAATGGGACATCAAGGGGTTTTTAAGGTACTCAAATATCTTAAAGATAGATTTTATTTTCCTAATATGCATAGAACAGTTAAAGTATTATTAAAGACTTGTCATCTCTGTCAAGTTTCTAAAAGTGATAATATAAAATATGTAGGTGAATGTAAATCTATTGTGACAGAAGAAATAGGTGACTTAGTTATGGCAGACTTATATGGACCATTGCCGAAAGGACGGTTTGGTTCTGCTTATATACTTGTAATTCAGGATTCATTTAGTAAATTTATTAAATTATATGATTTGTCTAAAGCCACTTCTCGTTCAGTTATTACAAAATTAAAACAATTTGTTAAAATAATTAAGCCTAAAGTAATTATGACTGATAATGGTAGTCAATTTTCATCTGAAAGTTGGAAACAAACCTTAAAGGATATGGGTATAAAACCTATATTTACAACTGTAAGAAATCCTCGACCTAATACGACAGAAAGGGTTAACAGAGAACTAGGACGTTTATTTCGAACATATTGCCATAAAAACCATAAAAATTGGGCAACAATATTAAATAAAATCGAAACATTATATAACAACACATTTCATGAAAGTACGGATTTACTCCTAATGAAATATTATATGGATTGAGTAATGACATGTCATTTGATAGTTGTTTGCCTCAATTAAATAAGTCTAAAGATATTAATCAAATTAGAATTCAAGTTAGGAAAAATTTAAAAGATAACAGTATTAAACGACAAACTAAATTTAATAGGTCCCATCGTTTAATTGAATTTCAGATTGGAGATTATGTAAAGATTCGTAAGGTAAATAAGTCAGAGGCTCAAAAGAAACTTATAAAAAAGTTTCAATTGCTGTATGAAGGACCTTATGTAGTTAGTGCGATTCCATTTGCAAATGTTTACACATTAATGGACCCTATAACTAAAGAAATTAGAGGGAACTTTAATACAATACATCTAAATAGATATTATCAATAATAAATTGATCACGATCAATTATAGATGTTATCAATGTTTAACTGTTGATATAAACATTTAAATTAATAATGTGGAATTGAAGAGGATAGATTTTAAATTAGAATATCAATAAACTTTATTGAAGATTTATTATATTTTCACAATAATTTAATGTCAAAACTATAGATGATTTTATAAGGAAATGAATTGCACTTAAATAAGTTAGATATGTAAATAAAAGATTAGGTTATTAAGATAGTAATTAGATGATTAAAATAGATAGTAATAAGTTAGATAAGTGTAATTGTAATTAGGTTTAGTTATGAATAAAAATAAAAATTAGGGAAATGATGGGTCAGGGAAATGACTCAACTAATTTTATTGGAGCGCTTAAAAGTTCTCACATAACTATATAACAATTTAATTTTCAATTGCCTATTAAGCGCTAGCTTAATAGAAATAACAATTTAATTTTCAACTGACTATTAAGTCATATATAAATTTTTTTTCTCTTTCATCAAATACTTAACTTATTAAGCGCTAGCTTAATAGAAATAGTTGGTGGGGAGTAGGGCGGTCATTTATTCACAAAAGTAACTGAACATTTTCAGTTATATTCAATTTAAATTAAATTGTAAAAATATAGGTCAGACCTTAAAGGTTGACTGTTTGCAATACAAGAGGTCCAAGTACTGCAATATACTAAACAACATATCACCAATTCATATTAGTATTAGATATGAATTGTGCAACTGTATTCAAATATTTTAATTTATTCATTCTGAAAGGAGACGGATACGATTCCATACATTCTTGGGCCGAAATGCAACGTAAAATATAACGTAATGAAAATGGTACCAATTAATGTATTTACGCTTATTGATCCCTCGCTGAAAATTCTGTACATTTTGGCTATTTAAGAGCGGAGTTATTAGACGTTTTGTAAAATTGAGGTTATGTTACAATGTCTATGAAAAACCCAATCACTAAGTTCCTGAAGCACTAATGTTTATCATATTATATCATTACAAATATCAATCACTTGAAACCATAAATAAATATCAGGAATGGACTCAGGATGCATCTGAATACACCGAAAACATTAAACAATTATAAACATGACTACATGAAACGAGTGACAGTGACGGGTCCATGACAGGGCACACAGTTTCAATATCAGTCAGCTGTCAAAGCTGTTATTAAAAATAATTAGGATTTATTTTCAATCGATACGAAATCGATAATAATTTGGGTTTATCAGATATTAATTTTTAATTTCGATATTAATGTAACTTTATTTAAATACACTTTATTGTTTATAACTTCAATTGTGTATCTGAATACTTTGAGTTAATTAACTTGTGCAAACTTTTTTTTTAAATTCTATAATCGATTATAGTTAAATCGATATCCAATTAATTTGACGAAAACTATCTTTTTCATGTTTCTCAGCTTCCAGATTCAGAATTGAGCTGATATTTTATATTTAAAAAAAAAAAAAAAAAAAAAATATATGACAAATTTTTAAACCATATCTGTACTTAATACATTTTAGCCTAAAAAGTCCCCATAAAATAAGATGAACTGCACTCTGTTAAGTTGTATATTTAACATTGAAGAGCCGGATTTTATATTTTAAAACAATATGTGTATTGTTATAAGATAAAATTGAGCCTAGATGTAGGAATTCAAATCAGATTGGATCTATGTGAGTGTGAGAGTTGGTGAAGGAGCTGGAATGGTTGGTTGGAATTGATTATTTTGATTTTAACCATTGAATATAACTCTAGTAGTATGATTGATGAGAGGTTGGATGTTTGGGAGAAGAGTATGCTTCTATGTGCTGCTGATTGAGGCTGAATGTAAAGAGTCATGAGTGTCTTTCAGTTGAGAGGTAACGAGATACAGAATTGTGTTATTTGATTACGTTGTTGTGATTAATTAATAATTACGATAAACTACATTATATAATTAAGGGGCGATTGTAACGTAACAATAAACACAATTCGGCTGTTTTAGTGAACGGATATGGTTCTAAATTATTAGTCTATAAATTTTAGTTATACTTGAGATAACAAACGCATAAATTGAAATGTGAGTTGACACGTAAACATAAAACAGTCAATTCAATGAACGAAAATTGTTCAAATCCATTAGGGTCTCAAATTTTAAGTTGTACTTAAGAATAGAAATTTATTAGCTGGGAACCCAAACAGGTTGACTAACGTGTTAAAATATTAGGCGATAAATTTTATATTCGAGACAAGCTTAAATTTGTCGTGCTGACAGATTCGGTGAAACGTTCTAAGGGCCAGTTCCACTGATTGAAATAATCGCGATTAACGGAGTTTAGAGCTGGAAATTGCATTTCACCAACATAAACTAAACGCAGTTAGAGAATGAGTTTAAATTCTAAACGATCGATTTTTGGCGTTTAGCTGTGTAAACACGTTTTGTCTAGAGCTTCTAACGGTCTAACCTATTAAAAACAAGTCTTGTCGGGTTGTCATATGATATATTCTGATACTCGAGTTTATAGTAGTGTATCTCTATATATATATGGATGGGTGGCTGAATGTGTTGCTGGGCGCGGGTCTTGGGAGCGGCTGAGCCGATTGCGCTAATTCTTTTTCATGATTCCTTGAAGTGTGAGGGTGGTTGTTGCGGAGAGAAATTTTAAAAGAAAATTGCCCGAAAAAGGGTCTTAAAGCAACACTTTGCTGTATTCCCGCACAAGTGATTCGTAATAATAATTAAACGAAAGCCAAGATTAGAATCGAACTATAAATTCGATTAAGCAAAACATAGCTTTATTAAACGGTGGAACCCGACCCTAAGGGTTCGAGACTCGGCGTAGAATACAGTTTTTTTTTTGTTGAAATCACAACAAAAAAACGGCCAGGGTTGCCATCGCAAGATTTTAAGTTACCGTGTTTCGGAATAAAAACTACAAAATTGACGTGTATTTACTTTACATTAACACGTAAGGTTAAAAATGACAATAATCGGTTAAATAATTTCCCTTTCGAAATCGGTTGAATAATACATTATTCTCCACAACCGTCATACAAATTTATCGTAACTAACATTTTTTTTCTTCGGCTTTATTCAATGTATATTTGTGTTTTTCCTTTATATTGTTTATCTTTTATTGTGGTTTCGTTTAATTGATTTACGCAATTTCCTTCGGATCAGATAAAAGTGCTTACAGCCAGTAAAGCTCAATTTATTGAGGAAGTAATAATTTTATTCCTTGTTTTTTTGTAATAATTTTATTTCTTGTTCTTGTTTTGCACTATAATGACTTATAAACTATCGATTAAATTATTAGGAAAAAACAATTACACATTGGATTGTCGTACTTTTGAACACAGCAATGAACGTACTGCTGTGTACCGCGGTTATCACCGAATTTCCGTGTAACATGGGAATGGCCGTGTAGATGGTAACACTGCAGGGCGTGGAATTTTTTCCGGGAACCTTGGGACGCAGGATGGTAGGCGTAGAGGGGGTAGTAGACGCGAGACTGAATATATACGATTCAGATTTTGAATTCGGGACAGTCGGGATTCGATTTTGAATTCGAAGTACAGTATTGAGAGCCCTCGGCTAGCGAAGCTATGGAACTTCTGACTTAGATCAAAGATAGAAATACCTAAAAAGTATTTTTTAGATCTGGTTCAGAGATTTCATTAGCGTAAGCTGGCCGAGTGGCAATGTCGCTTCAGTGTAGATCGCGAATTAGTTTTAATTTATTTTTTACTGATTATTATTAAGTGCAATTCTTTATTATAAAATTTTAATTGTAATCCGCTAAGTAAATTCAGTGAAACCTGTGTAGAGTCTGCAGTTCCTTTGGTCAAGCGCTCCTGATTGGTTCGAATGCATTAATTTTTTTTTATATTTGCATGTAAAATAATTTCACAATTTTGATACACTTTGATCACCAATTAGTGTAGAATTAAAATGATGCATGTTTGTTTTTCTGCATGTTGTGTTTCTTTTACTGATTTTTATAACTTTTACGATATCTAATGAATTATTAGCTAGGTTTACATCGATACTATTAATTATTGATTAATTACTGAATGAAATTATTATGAAAAGGTTTACATTGATACTATTAATTATTGATTGATTAATGAATGAAATTATTATGAAATAAGCCTTATGACCATAATTATATTGAACTTAACTGATAAAATGAAATCTAACTTAAGTAAATAACCACAATATGATGTTGATAGAATAAAATGAAATTACATTTGTTTGACTTTAAAGTACATATATAAATTGAATGAATCTTTCGTTAAAACTATCATATTAGATATTAAGGGTTAAATAGAATTTCGTTAGGGTGTATTTAAATAATGAAATGAAATTTTACTATGTCATTACTTTGGAAGTAGATAGAGTGGTGAATAATTCTAGGAAAATATGATCTATAAACAAACTGATGATTTGTACGTATCATGTTGAATATTCTCTACATATAAATATGCCTCTATTGAATGTATATGTATGTATGTATATGTATATATATATATATATATATATATATGTATATTTGGCTTCATTTTGACACTATACAAGATTGTAGTTCAAACATTAATTTAAGAACTTGTAGTTTTTAAATGGATGTTGGAACGAGGTAACACAGGTGGTATGTAGTCTGGAGTGCGTTCAAGGATGCTTTTAGCTCTTGAATTCATTCTAAGATGAGGTATTATACACTGATCTATGACATTACACAACTCTTGTAGTTTTGAACATTGATCTAAGAATTTATGTTCTTAAATGAGTGTCAAGACGAGGTATCTGGTAGACTGGAGTGTCTCATTTTCACGATGACTTTCATTGAACTATATAAACTATGTTAAGGTGAATCCATAAATGGTTGTATTCGCCAGTGTTTTATTATAGGTATCCCCTATAAGGCTTGGCCTGTCTAAGCCACAGTTCATCGCGTCATCGATGCTAGGTAGATCCTAACCTTGGCCTATCTAGTAGAGAAAGTTGCGTGTACTTCCTACCAACCTCTGCGTTTGTATTTGCCTAACTGAACTATGTTCTTGGTAAATACTATACGTACGTTTCCTTATCTTTGATAAGAGTTCCTCATCTTTGATGAGAGATATGGACAAACTTCACCAGACACCTAGTGTATGGTAGTTGTTTGAACTGCAACAAAGGTTAGTAATTTATATTTGGACAGTGGTATGAAGTTCTATTTTAGACTAATAGAGAAACATATTCACTTTTCCAATTAATTTATTGCTAATTTTTGTGGACGGTCTCTGCTAAGTCCTAATGGCGGATTTACTGAGATTTAAGCCAAGCCTTAATCAAGCCCTCTTGTGTTGTAAAACATACAAACATTGATGGATTATAAAACCTATTAAATATACATTCTCTTTTCATTGTGAAAATGAGATACTCTCAGAGATTCTGATTGAGTAAATGAATATGTTATATTTTAATTGTTTTACTTATCTCTCGACACTACCATGTCCTGAATAAATCCAATCAGTTCCTGAGAGAGCCTGATATATTCAAATGTTTAACAACTTAATTACTGGTTCAATGTTTCAATTGAACAACCTATTCTGGTTAATGAATGCTGTTTCATGTGAGTGCTGTGAGTCATGCAAGGACAAACCTACACAATACACCTACTCTACATGTTGGTCTTATACCTTTAATTATTCTTAATTTCCTTATAGGACACTCGAAAGGTTGCGTTGTCGCAAGTCGCTAGTCGCTGTTTAACCCATCTCACAATGGTGGCGAGGCTTGACATTATAGTGGACTATAGACTCGTAACTCAGTAGGTCTTTCCTATGGGAACTTACACTACACAATCCTATTGTGACAAAAGTAGTAGGTTTCGTAATCGAATTTCAAAGTAGTTGTGTGACCGAAGTTCCCGTATGGGCTAGTAAGCACACAATGAAAAGATCAGTAGACACGATCTCCTTTTGTTCACGAGGAACACGTCTTAATACCATGTCTGATTACAGCTTGGTAATTACATCAACTCTAGTAATTCACTGGTTATGTCTATATGGCATTCCAAGGGATTATTCAAATACAGTCATTGCATGATTGTGCTGCAACGGTATGAAGCAAGCATTTGTTAGACAGGATATATTTCCATCTAACTTACTGTAGAAAACTGGGTACTCTCATTTCCTACCTACTACCCTTCTTTTGATTTGATAGCACCAACGTTGTGCCTAATTTAATTTAGTGCTTTCAGCACGGTGTGGATCGGTTAGGGTCGGAGGGGAAGGTGGTTGCGACCCTCGGGTTCAATTGAACCCGGCCTCTTTAATTCCCTAATACCTATAAACCCTATCCTAACAGTTTAACACATACAAACAAACACTACACATTATTTTTCACAATTATCTGAGATAATTTATTAACTGAATAAATTATTTCAAGATAATTAATAACTATATAATATGTATTTAATCATTATTTCATTTACTTATATATTTTTATTTATTTCATTTGTTTAGAGTTATTAGAATCTATCTATTATATCAGGTTTGAACTAAAAATACATGTAAAAGAAACTTAGACACTATTCAATTAATCAATGTCAATATAGGATATCCTGAATATAATTATTTAACTTTATTTCTATTTTAGCTATTTAGATTCACTAAAATATTAACAATTATAATTTACACATTCTTAAGGAAATATACTATAAGTGTAAACAAGAATAGTTAGTGACGCCGCGTTGGCGCAGCGGTCAAAGCACTGGATTGCGATTAGCTGTTGCGCGGGCGGTTGCGGGTTCGATCCCCGCACACGACAACATTTGTATTAGCCATACAGATGTTTGCCGTGGTCTGGGTGTTTGTGCAGTCCTTGTGGGTCTCCCCACCGTGCCTCGGAGAGCACGTTAAGCCGTCGGTCCCGGTTGTTATCTTGTACACCTGATAGCGATCGTTACTCATAGTAGGGAATATATCCGCCAACCCGCATTGGAGCAGCAGCGTTTTTACTATTCTTGGATCTTAGCTTTTCTAAAACTGTTTTCCTCTCATACGTCTTTCTATATTCACTGCGACATTACAATTTTTTGAATTTTGCCAATAGTAAAGTCGAAAAATATACTCGGACTATAACCCATATATACTTGTTTTATTTCTGCTTCAGTCATTTGTAACCTATATATAAGTATCACTTGTAACCTATGTATAAGTGTCATAACTTGTACCTACTGAAAATAAATATGCTGTTGCGCTGGCGGTTGCGGGTTCGGTCCTCGCACACGACAAACATTTCTATTGGCCATACAGATGTTTGCCGTAATCGGGGTGTTTGTGCAGTCCTTGTGGGTCGCCTCACTGTGCTTCGGAGCCCGTCAAGTCGTACGTCCCGGTTGTTATCATGTACACCTGATAGCGATCGCTACTCATAGTAGGGAATATATCCGCCAACCCGCATTGGATCAGCGTGGTGAATTAAGCTCCGATCCTTCTCCTACATGGGGAAGAGGCCTATGCCCAACATTGGGATATTACAGGCTGAATCGTGATATAACACCATTAAGACAACCAGATACCAGACAGACAGAAAGAGGCGACAATACCTTACCGTTTTTATTATGTGCTGTCTTAGTGAATTAATGTTTAACTAAGATTTTTCAGAAACAGATACCTATACTATGTTTAGTATTTTTTTAGAGGCAACTTCGAAATATTTTTTATTTTTCATATTCTGCTCAGCTCGATATATCCTGCTCTCCTGTAGAGGGTCAGGGGTTGAATCAACTACGCAGTTGCGATGCTTCTAGTGTTTTAGGCAACTATAGGCTAAAGCAGCCTTTCCCAAAGTGGGTCATAACGCCCCCTTGTAGGCGCGACAGGCCTAAAGGGGGTAAGAGACACAGAAAAAAAAAATGGGGGCGATGTGTAGAGGCTTGGGGTTTATTAGAATGAATGTTTAATCTCCGCTAATATAGCTCGCAATAACTAATTTAACTTGAAGTTATAGTGGTTTTTAAGTAGGTAGAAAAATAGGCCACAAATAATATATAATTTTTTATTCTCAAAGTGGGCAGTCGACAAAATAAGTTTGGGAACCCCTGGGCTAAAGTAGTCGTATGAAAAATAATAATAATAAAAAAATACCATTCCAGAATTCCTGAAATTAAAAATTTCCTTTGTTTTTTATGTGTACGCGAATTTCAATGAAACAACTTTTTCGGATTTAGGACGGAAGGGCGGAGGTCTTCTCCTGACCATGGTTGCTGTAAAGTATCCAAAACATCGAGCATCCAAAAAACTTAATAAAACCGCGATAAAATCCGAAAAAAAGTTGTTTCATTATAATTTCCTTAGTCTTTAAATTGTTGTCGTGATTAACAAACAAACCGAGCCTTGTACAAAAACAAGACAAACACATTTGAAATATCATTCAACATTCGCGGGTTTCATTTCCTGTAACACAGTGTGAGTACACGTTTGACAGTGTTGCGTTTTGTATTATGTAGAGCGCTGCGGTTTTACAAGTCAGTCTTCGGTTCAAAGTAATTGTGTGGCGCTGAGTTCCGTCGTAACGAGAGGTTGGTACTGCGAATAAAGATATACGATCGTACACACGGCTGCTGTAAACGAGGAAACGAAATTATTACAAAGGAAGCCCTTTTTACGAGTTCCTTGTCGCATTTGTGTTTGTGATTTCGTCTGTAAATTGTGAAAAATTTTATGCATAGCTCCTTTGATTTTCATATGTTATTTTGTAATTCTTTCTAGAATACTATAATACCTCCTGGAGGGAATTGGGGATAGGGTCGGCAACGCGCTTGCGATGCTTCTGGTGTTGCAGACGTAGATAGCTAATAGCTACGGTGATTGCTTACTATCAGCTGAGCCGTACGCTTCTTTGCCGACCTAGTTATACATATAAAAAACTGGATATACGCTCCAACTTACAAAAGAAAAGTTCCAGATTTATCCACAATGCTATCTACTGGACTAGGGATATCCTTAGTCCAGTAGAGAGCCATATCTCTATATTTTTATGTGACGTATATACGTACGTAAATATCTTCATTATCTATACTTATTATAAAAATAAGTCCCCCGGACGCGTCTTTCTGTCCTCCTGTCTGTCTGTCTGTCCTCCTGTCTGAACGCGATAAACTCGAAAACTACGCAACGGATTTTTATACGGTTTTCAACAATAGAAAGAGTGATTCTTGAGGAAGGTTTAGGTATATAATTTATTATGCTTTTATGTAAATTAGCTGAAATACGGCGATAAATGTTGAAGAGGTCGCAAAAAATCTCGCCAACTGGGAACTTTCCACGCGAACGCCGCGTAAACTAGCAAAGATACAGTTAAGTAATGTACTAGAGAATTCAAAATCTATAAAATTGCTACAAAAAAGTCCGCGATAGCATATCTCTATCTCTTACGGTTGACCTACAATAACCACTTTTATGTTCAAATTTTTAATTAAAAACATTACGTTATTTCAATCAATTTTCAAAGCTATTTTCTTTAGTTCGGTATTAATCCTTATCAAAATGAATATGTTAGTTAGCTTAGTCATTTAATGCAGATTAAAATTGCTCTTTACACTATAACACAAATAAATAGTTTTTGAGATATCGTCGTTAGAAGTAAGTAGCAGCGAAACATTTAATGCTCGGCGAGCCAGCGTTGAGCGTTCTTTCCTTGAGATGCCTTTAACGGCGCGGGCGAGTCCATCCCCTCTGCGGTCTGCCCCGCATCGCTCGACCGCCTGCTCATGCTATTAAAGGAAATCAAAGAATATCAAAGATCATTTTATCGAACTTTTTTTTTAACTTTTTTGTTAAATTCCACGCGGACGAAGTCGCGGGTACAGCTAGTCATCAATAAATTCATCACTAAGATAGCAATGCAAACGTGTTCCTCTTTACTCCCACTGTCAATATAGCAACTTCAAGGAGCTTAGGCTACCTTATTCAACATAAGAATACAATACTACATGAGCGCAGTATTATTTATTTAGCTGTGATTTTCTGCAAGGTTAAGATACTTCCTCTGTCAGGGTGCTCTACTGTCGTTTACTGGTTACGACTTCGATCCACGCTCAATGAAATAGTTGAATAAACAACAAATAGGAATGAACATACAACCATTTGTATCAGGCATATACCACCCCATAACATATACCCCACTCTCCTTTCCGAGTACTAGTGGGGTAAATTTAAGACGCTCTCCAAGCCCTTGTGTCTCGTGAACCGGTAATAAGACCATCACATCGCTGGTTCGTGTAACAAATTGCATCTGTCACGACCACCCTCAACGTTGCCCGCTATAAAATACAGGACGAAGATCCACACTGTATTTATTATGAGATGCTGCAGCGAACGCTGAATATTGAATATCGAGATGTATATTTTAATAAACCTGTTACTTCGTATAAACTGAAGTTTATACGTGCATAAAAATCTATACTAATATATAAAGCTGAAGAGTTTGTTTGTTTGTTTGTTTATTTGTTTGTTTGTTTGTTTGTTTGTTTGTTTGTTTGAACGCGGTAATCTCAGGACCTACTGGTCTGATTTGAAAAATTCTTTCACTGTTAGATAGCCCATTTATTATGTATCATCACGCTAAGACCAATAGGAGCGGAGTCCACGCCGACGAAGTCGCGCGCAGAAGCTAGTATGTAATATTTTTTAAACGACATAGTTTTAATTAATTTAAGTTGCTTTTAAAATTTTAATTTAAGTTTGTATATTTTTAATTTGTTATATTTTTAATATAAAAACCTGTGTGGTTACGGCAGTAAAGAGTAGCTACCCCCTCTCTTTCTATGGGTGTCGTAAGAGGTGACTAAGGGATAACAAAGTTCCACTACCACCTTGGAACTTATAAAGCCGACGAATGGCGGGATAACCATCCAACTGAGGCCTATGTCCAGGAGTAGACTGCGATAGGTCGAAATGATATTTTTAATAGACTAATGTTTCTTTAGCATACTATGCGGTAACAGTCCTGTTATTTCAGGGCGTAATTGTCACCTGAGGGTTGAAAAAACAGACCGAGATGCCAATGAAATTGTAGATTCATCGGTATATATTTTTTATTTAAAAGTATCTTGATTACTTCTATCACATTCTTTCCATCATATTGATCACGTTCAGAAGCAGACTACTCCTCGATGTGTTAGAATAATTGAAGTTTAGAAGAGCTACGCTATCACAAAGCGAGTTGGTGTAAAAATAAATATTACACATCTTGCCCTATTCCTATTTAGTGTTCTCAAATCTTTTATTTGATACTTAACGTTAAAAAACGTGAATTTTTCATATTACGCTTACGCTACGCTTCAGCCTGTAATATCCCACGGCTGGGCATAGGCCTCTTTCCCCATGTAGGAGAATGATCAGAGTTTAATGCACCACGCTGCTGCAATGCGGGTTGCGGGTGGGTTTTCATATTATTGTTATATAATACCTTTAAATTAACAATTCTTGTATATTTTTAAGTTTCTTCTTTTCTGAGAAAAACTATTATTGGTAGTCCTTTATCAACGCATAATTCGTATCTGTTTTTTTTTAAGTTTATATTTTTTTTATTATTGGCGTTAAAAAAATACGGTAAGAGAAATATTATTAACATTTCATCAGTATGTAATTCGGATTTAAATATAATTTACAAAACACAAGATTTACCAAAAAAAAAACCAGGTACTGTAGGATTAATAGCTTTCACTAATAACCAGATAGTATCATCTGTGCTACTGTACATCTGTCACTTTTTACACCAGTTCAGTCGTCAGTTCATCAGTTCAAAAATAATTTTTTTTTTCTTTTTACACCGCAATTCTAGAATAAAAAAGTATGTCTCTCTGAGCATTTTCAAGAGCTTTCAATGACGTGTATGAGATCTCCGGTTTTAATTTGAATCACAAATATCGTAATGAAAGACACATCATTAAAATATTTATATAAAAATTCGTTAAGTGCGCTTGGATTTCTCTTAAAAAATTATTTATTACATTAATTTGTGGAACATTAATTATGAACAAAAGGTAATCCATACAATGTCGTTGGAATAATTAAACTTATACCTTAATTAAAATTTAAAAAGCATTGTGAAGTATGTCCCAGTATACGAATACTATATTTGATAGCTGGTAAAAAACTAATAAAATTTACTTGAACATAGTAATTTTTGCTGTTGACTTTGTGACAAACATCTTTGGGTTAAAACTTCTCAGTAGACTAGTTATATTCAAAAAGAATGAAATTAGTGTTTTGATTGTATGGTCTTTTAGTACAGTAATCAAAAGTTCACGCAGAACATCTTCCATCAGTTTATAGACATATATTAATATGACATTAAAGACAGTGAAATACCTCATTTCAATACATTACAAATTCATAATTACGATCTGTCATACAAACAATAATCTTATATAGTAATACGCTAAGGTTTGAGATGTTTGCCTCCCTTTTTAGAAAAAGCCTCACAATTATTCAACATAAATTATAAATTGTTTTATAGATAATTTTTGTTAAAATTATTATATTTAATTATTATACTTATTTAGTGCGAATTATTCGCATAGGTATTACTAGTAGAATTATAATTTACAAACATTTAAAGGAAGCAAAAATTCTAAAATAAAACATTCCAAAAAAAATTATCATAATTATTCCAACTCATAATACAAATAAGTACGATACAATTCACCAGCAGTACTAGAATAGTATTATTACATCATTAGCTCCAGTCACCACAGAGGGAATAATTAAACACACAAAAAAGAAAAGAAAAAACTGATTGAATCAACCGCTATTGTGAGCTCTCATACCTCTTACTCGCCTATTTAAACTTTGCAGAGCTCTCGTTAAGTCTCGTTGGATTATTGCGTCTGTTGCTTGAGATCGCGGGCGTTTTTTTGGTTTGTTTTTTTTTTGTCATTGTTAAACTTCCGATTCCTGTGGGAGCGTTAAAGTTGTGTCAATTTATTGATATCATACGCATTCGACTTAAGGTCTAGCCTTTGATAATCTTAACAGTTACTACTTCATTCTCAACAGACTCATGGTAAGAAAAAAAAAATCATGCGTTTGCGTGTGTCCGCAAACATAGTATACAAACAAACCGATAAACTTAAAAACTCTGACTGTGACAAATATTTGTAGTCTGTTCAGATGTTTATCATAAAAAATTGTTTAAAAAAAATAACCCAATATTGTGACCACCACAGGGACCCATTCTAAGTTTTATAGAACATACAAATAGGAAACAGTAATGAATGCGAAATATACTTATCCTTACGGGTAAGTAAACTGACATTAAATGATCAAAGTATAGCAGCTTAAGTAACTTATCGCTTACCATTCAATGGATTGACAGGATAAAGAAAAAAACAATACATTTCTGATTCACAAAGGAAGTATTAACATTTTGAGATGGAAATCAGTGAATTTGTGCCGTGACGATGAACAAACACGAACAAAAGAGAATATTACAGCAAATATCAGAATATTGAAACAGATTTTCATGCAAACATTTGTCAATAAAATGTTGTATGAAAACACATTTTAGATATTGGGAAAAACAAAAAAAGCTATAAATAATATTACTCATGTGTAGTAGCAAACTTAAGTTCAATAAATCAGCATATAATTATCTCTGGCTTCTGTATCCACAGACAAAGACAAGACAAAATGCATAGTTTCATATCATTGATGTTTATTACGGCAATTCTATGAGTGTCGGTATAATGTCTTTTAGAAAACGATTAAGTTCCTTAGTAAACATTCTCTATAACACAACACTTTATTTATATTAAAAATTTTATAACTGCAGTACCGACAATTAACTGTTAGGTTAGCACAGCAGTTTTCGTTCGTCGTAAAAGTCACAAGCAAAAAATAACAAAAAGAGAGGTTACTATAGCAAATCGTCAATCAATCTTAGAAAATCATTAGCGCTCTACTCGAAGCGTTTTACACTGATATTAATCGTTCACGAGTTTTTCTGCGCAGCATCGAATACTGATCAAGACGAATCGATATGGTGCAATAACTCAAAGTCAACAGAATGGGAAACGCGTGACCGCTATAAATCTACTGTATTTCGGACTAAAATTAAGTCTGAATTTTGTCTAGATTATTGTGAGATTGCGCTTTGACTCTCGGACTATTTTAGTCCCAATATACCAAGTTTACTATATACCAAGTTTTAGTCAGAAGTAGGACAATAATAAAGGAAATATACTATTTATTGTAACATATCGTATGGAAATGCTTGAAAATTCTGTCTAAATTAAACTTTGGGCTCGCTACAAAAATAAGACTATCGTAAAGTTAAAAATTTATATAAGACGATTAGATAAAAGTGTAACAAAGACAAAAACTAACTAAAAATACGAATTTTAGTTTATTTGGACAAATATGTACTGTAATTTTAGTTAATTAATAATTTTCCAAAAAAGAAAGTGGTTTTACTATCTGTAGGCGATTATATTTGCGCCTTTTGTAGTATACATAAAACGCTTCATCTAGGCTCTTAAATATAATTAATATTAATAATATCAGGAATTTATGCGATAAGTGGAAAGGCGTCCTAACTGCATAAGTTATACATATTTATTATATAGGACGTAATTTCATCTGTAACTATTCTTGATTATAGTTTAAAAAAAAAAGTTGGAATAGAAAAGTTAGGTTATTCTAACGATTCGAAAATCGTGATGCACGGAATTCGGAATAGCTTTAGTTATAACATTACCGTACTGCAAGAATATAAATGAAACGTTTAGGACAAACATTTTTTACTCACAATCTAGAAAAATCCTCCCGTAAAGGATCAGTCTTGCTTTGCGAGACATTTGAAATTTTAATGTAAATGAAAATTTAAAACCGAGAGAAAGGGTAGCGAGACAGCGCTCCGAACTCACTTCATTTCGTCAACTTTACATATTTCCTGAAATAAAATATATTCAAGTCAAGGTGGAACTCATTGGCAAGTCTAAGGTAATGACTTTATTGTAAACCTTCGCGCTATTATTCATTAGCATTTACTGTTATTCTCTCTTTCTATCAGACTGTATTTTCCATTCCGATGAGCAAAATAATATTCCATTTAATTATATTGAGCCTTATAATAAATGCGGTAAAGTTGTTATTTCCGTAACAGTCCAATAACCACCACTGCGTATACCTCCACACATATGTATTGTAACGAATTTGTTATTCTCTACATTCCCAATAGATTAACATTACACGCTCTATATTTTATTATACCGACGACCACAAGAAACTTAAATCAATACTGATAAAACAAAACTGAAAATATGTTTTGATATTATTTTTTATGTAACTAGGTCGGCAAACAAGCATACGGCTCACCTGATTGTAAGCGATTACCGTAGCTTATAGACGCCTGCAACACCAGAAGCATCGCAAACGCGTTGCCTATCCCCAAGTCCCCCCAGGAGCTTTGGTCACCTTACTCAACAGGAAAACAACACTGCTGTGTAGACGCTGATCAGGATCTGTGAAACTGATTTGAAATAGAATATTGATTGATGAAGATATGAATTCGGAAAGTCGCTTACTTTTGTTTATATGCTAAGCCTCCTACATTCCACTGCGCTACGATGACTGAAAACGATGGCCAAGAGAGTCTCTTGCAAACACTTACTACCCTGCAACGACCTCAACAGTGATTAAATCAGCTCGAAACCAATGATTACTCTTTAACTAACTTAGTTACATATCTAGAAATAAAAAGAAGACAGACAATCGCTGCCTTGTAAGAAAAAATTGATCCTTCAAATCTAGAAGCCTGCGAAATTTTCCGTATAATATATCAAGGACAAGTACGGGCACTAAAACTTTCTGAGGCATCACGAATATTAAATATCTCCTATGTGAGGAAGAAACAATTTTCTGGTATAATTTTCACATTGTTCGCCTTCCTTGGAAACAATATTACTGTATCGTATATCATAATGGTTGACTTTTGTTTCCGAGTGACTTATTGTTTAACGAAAAGCAAATGTTACATAAGTACGTTTACCTAACGTCACTTGATAATTATTAGTTAACTCGACTACGTTAAACTCGAAAAGGGATGGACCAGTATGGCAGTTTAATTTTAAATTTTATATTGTATGGAAGATTTTTATGAAATGAAAATTTAAAATTGGAAGGTTTTAGGAAACGTAACGATTTATTTTCTAGTCTGTACGCAGTTCGCAAGATTTCGTATTTCGAATCCACTACAGCCTATCATAGTCCACTGTTGGACATAGGCCTCCACAAGTTCGCGCCCGACATTATGACGCGAACTCATGTGTTTTGCCCATAGTCACCACGCTGGGCAGGCGGGTTGGTGACCGCAGGGCTGGCTTTGTCGCACCGAAGACGCTGCTGCCCGTCTTTGGCCTGTGTATTTCAAAGCCAGTATGGATGGTTATCTCGCCATCCGTCGGCTTTTTAAGTTTCAAGGTGGTAGTGGAACTGTGTTATCCCTTAGTCGCCTCTTACGACACCCACGGGAAGAGAGGGGGTGGCTACATTCTTTAGTGCCGTAACCACACAGCAGCATTTCGAATCATATAGTTTATTTATTATCAGGAATAATATTTTGTGAATACAATATATTGGTACAACTTTTAAATAAGGACATAGTGACGCGGATAATGGAGTGATAAACTTGTTTTTCTGCTAGAAAATAAATCGGTTTTTCACGATGATTTCCTTCATATTTGTACATGATATATATTTTTAATTTAACATTTATAATTTTCGCTCTAGCAGTATTTGATGACTTGGTTACGATTGATTTGATCAAAAGACTTAATTACTTTTAAATGTTCCTTCAGTGCTTTATACGAGTATCTCCAAATAAGCTCTATATCTATTTGTTTATAGCTATATCTATTTTTCATTACAGACTTTTTCTTGTATTTTTTATTACATTAAGGGATTTTCACTTATTAGATCACTTTGCTGTTACTAAGGGATTTGATAGTAATCAACATTGATTACCCCGTTGGGTTTCGTTTTGTTGGTAGTTTGTAGTGGCCCTGCTTTCTGCTCCTCGGCTTATGGATTCGATTCCCGCCTGAGTCCGGGTGTAACATTTGTATTTATTTATATACTCGTATGTATTATTTCTATGTATATTTATCAAAAAAATCTGCTATAACAGTTGGTTGTTACCTATAACACAAGCATTAAGTTAACCGTAGGAAAACACCGTGATTGTATGTAAAAAAATGTGGTAAAATCTTGTTCAACAGCGCATTTCCAAAGATTAATATCAGGGCAAAAGTAGCAATAAATTTCTTTACGACTTACCCATACGTTTCCATTCGAGTGAGATGCCTGCCAAATAATAAAATCCGTTTTAAAGGAATGAATGAATCGTAAAAATCTTATTACCCATTTAAAACATTCCTATTACTTGGATCATACTTTAAACCAAGATGGTGGTTTTATTAGAATTAAATATGCTATGCAGGTTTTTATATTATGGGCTGAATAAAATTAAAGTATTATAGGCGCGCATTTAATCAACGTAAAGGCGTTGTTTTGATTTTCGTTGTACGAATATTTGTTTCTGAATTGGATATCTTTTCTCGTCGTCAAGTTCGTTTATTCATACATAATTATATTTTTTTTTCAGTAGCTTATGTGAAGATTATCTGTTTTCTTAAATAAATGAAAAATTGCATAATAGATTACCTTTTATGTAAAATAAAATTTATTCATGTCTGAAATTCGGTCAGAATTTATGATTTTATTATGTACTAGCTGACCCTGCGGGGTCGTTGTTTTGCCATATATTTGTTAACGCCCCCGCAACCCCCTCTTGTGGGTGGGATTGCGTTAAATCGGTTATTAGCTGACCTCTACTCGGCGAAGTAAATATTCCTATCTTTCAAGTCTCTACGCCTGATGGTTTCAGAGATATCGTGATGAGTCAATATATGAGTGTAATAATAACGATAATTAGACTTATATTAGTCAATATATATATTTTTCGTAACAAAAATTGTTTTTAAAATGTTTAGACGTTTACGTTTCAGTGTTTACTTTGAAAAAAAAAATGCAAATTTCTACAAACGAAGACAAGACGAATTCCAAAGATATTTTAGCAGTTGAAAACACAACTGTACTTACTGAGCAAGATTTGCTTTGTACCTACTTACTTGCATATAAATTAAGTTTGAACTTTATCTTTTTCTATAAAAAGATTTACGTATATTTGATGGGATAATAACCGTTGAAGCAATGTCATTGAAGTATCCACTTTTCACTCCGCATTGTAAGAGTTTCGTTCAACTGGGTGGATAACTGAATCAATTTTATTTAAAGGTCTAGGTTTTATTTGAAGCATTGTATTCGTAGATTTTATGTACTGAACAGAACATAAACAATTCTTTTCCATACTAATATTATAAAGAGGTAAAGTTTATAACTTTGTTTGTATATACGGGGTAATCTTCGCAAATACTGATCCGATCATGAAAATTCTTTCGCTAACAGAAAGCTACACTATTCAGGAGTGACAAGATAAAAGGAAAAAGATAAAAATATATAAAGATTTTAAATCAGCAGGATTTTAACCTGCGCTCTCTGACGTGCCGTGTCAACAATTCAATCTAATCAAGCATTATTATTTGCCTTAGAAATTAATTGGTGATTTTAAAACATTTATATTTATCTGATTTGCTGAAAATAGTGAGAGTGTATTGGAACATATCAAATTTCACCGTACCCTTCTTATGTGAAATGGATTATAACGCCCAACGAAGTGGGCACGGGTCGGCTAGTTATAAATAAATTAAATTAATTTTCTTTGTATATTTTTTAGCTTAATCCACCATGCTGCTCCACTGCGGGTTGTCGGATATATTCCCTATTATGAGTACCGATTGCTATCAGGTGTACATGATAACAACCGGGACAGACGGCTTAACGTGCTCACTGAGGCACGGTGGGGAGACCCACAAGGCCAGATATCTAAACCTAAAAGAAATATATTGGTATTTATACAAATATCTTACCGAGCAGGAATTGAACCCCGATCTCGCAAACCGCCAGTGTTTAGCCACGTTGCTGGCACACGCTCAACTTCATCAGAGCAGTTGTTTGACTATTATAAAGTGTATATAAGGCTACCATTATCAGAAAGAGGGTAAAAGAAGCTCTCGAGGAAACTATTATCTCAACTAAAAAAACTACAAATATTGATTTCAAAGTACAATAGAAAACTATATCTGATTTAACCCGTTGAATACTGTTGTTATATTATCTCTGTTATACTTCAAAATCTAAATAGTGAAATTGTCCCTGAAAGCACAACTTATCAGATGGATGCATGGTTTTAATTTTGAGGATTAGCACAACTACGTTCTTCATATTCTAGGTTAGATAACAGTAGCGACTTACACGTGTATGTGGTTTACAAAACAGGCTTTAAAAGGGGTACGAACCTTTGTGTCAAAATTTCCGAGCACGATAAAAGTGGAGTATATTTAGATAGAGGACACTTATATAAACAAAAAATGTTATATAACATGGTATCCTAAAATGTCACGTTTCCGAGATATCGCCATATGAGTCCAAAGGCGATCATTGAAAATCGAGTAATCACGCGTGTATGTGCATTCCATTGTCTACAAATTTTAGTTATCAGGTATACAAGGTGTCCCAAAACATTTTCTTTTCTTTTAAAGAGAAATAATATAGCTTATACATCAGAATAACATGTTTTATTTGGACCCAGTAGGTGGCGCTGCGGTAGTAGCGGTACGAAGTACGCCGGGACAGATAGTCTCAAATATTTGAAGACAATGGAGTACTCACACACGATTATATCTCGATTTTCAATGATCGCCTTTGGACACCAATGGCGATCTTTACTTCCAAATATCTCGGAAACGTGACACCTTAGGATACTACCTTATATAACATTTTTTGTTTGTATAAGTGTCCTCTATCCAAATAGGTATACCACTTTAATGGTGCTCGGAAATTTTGAACAAAAATCAAGATGGCGGCGGCTAGATATGCCAAGCTCCATACAAAAATGTTCGAACCCCTTTGACACGTTTCTAAACACGTGTACCTATACATGTGACACGTAACTTCACGTAAGTATGTGAGTTGCAAATGCTCAACACAATCGCGCCCTAGGGACTTCCCCTCGTCATGTCATATTAAGAACGTGTGTGTTAGAGAGATAATCTTTATATCTGTTTAGTGCGTCAAAGTAACAAATAATAAACACTAACAATTGCAGGTGATTTTTGCTACAACTACAATTTATCTATTTTTCTTTCTCCATGTCCTAATTTTTGTTCCTTTCATTTGTGAAGTATGAATCTGATTTTTTTTTGTAGTTGTTTGATGTTCATTAAGTTATTTTAATTTATCCTTATATTGCTGTGTGGCGGCAAAGAATTTAGCCTCCCCCTCTCTTCCCGTGGGTGTCGTAAGAGGCGACTAAGGGATAACATAGTTTCACTACCACCTTGGAACTTAAAAAGCCGACCGATGGCGGGATAACCATCCAACTGCTGGCTTTGAAGTATACAGGCCGAAGACGGGCAGCAGCGTCTTCGGTGCGACAAAGCCAGCCCTGCGGTCACCAACCCGCCTGCCCAGCGTGGTGACTATGGGTAAAACACATGCGTTCACGCCATTATTGACGCGAACTTGTGGAGGCCTACGTCCAGCAGTGGACTGCGATAGGCTGAAATGAATTTATCCTTAGCTTTTTTAATTATTATCATTGTTGTTTTTTTGTCTTTCTGTCTCTGCCTTTCATTTATAAAATCAGTACGGTTCCGTTGGTTAAGAATGTTGACTCTACCAACCCCGAAGCAATAAGAAAGCTGCTATGTAATAAGTAGTAATAAGTATAAGTTTAACGCCAACGTCTGCCTGTCTACGGCATAGCAGCTCTGAATGATGGAACGATTTCATAGTGTTTTTCACATCAAAGCTAGTTAGTTTCCTTGCGGTAATCCAGTAGTTTAAAATGCATCAGCTCTTTTCCAAAAAGATGTAAGGCGATTTCGACATAAAGTCAAAGTATTACATAGGGTTTTTTTTTAATTTTTAATGTGATAATTATTTACTTTGACGTGATTTTTGTAAGTAACATAACAAACTACTATTACTTTTCTAAGCTTATTAAGTGATTATTATTTTAAGACATTTATTATGAAGATATCTGACTTATTAATTGGAATAAGTTTTATTTAAAGCTTAAAATTAATACATCAGTTTTTCCCATTTATAATAGAATAGCTATATCACAATCTGTCTCAAATTATTCAGGTGCGAAATCGACTATCAATTGAGGTGTTCAAGCGTAAAAACGAGACCGCTAAAGTGATTTTTTTAATCGACTGCCCTAAAAAAAGTGTTTGTAAAAGGGATCGTTGTTGATATGTGTCCTATGAATAAAAAAAAATAAATATCTACAACACACACACACACGGTCGTCTGTTCCTAAAGTAAGCAACTTAATGCTTGTGTTATAGGTAACAGCCACGTAACAGCCGACTGGTATCTACATATATATTTTTTTTTCGATAAACATACATATAAATCCTACATATATAAATAAATATATATTACACCCAGACTCGGGATGGGAATCGAACCCACTACCCCCAGAGCAGAATACAGAAAACAAACTGCGCCAACGGGCTAGTCAAATTATGAGTGTACCTATACGTTTTTATTACATAGGTACTTTATTGCACTCAAAAATACTTGTAGAAACAAAATTATAATAAGGTGTATGGAAAAGGTGGACTAATGTCTGAAAGAGATGACCAGTCAACCCATGGTCATAAGTATTTCATATAGCAAGGCAAACATAAATAAAAGAATAATAAAGTTTTTATTTAATTATATACTTATTATTGATAGATATGTTTTTTAATCTTTTTTATGTAACTAGGTCGGCAAACAAGCGTACAGCTCACCTGATGGTAAGACCGTAGCCTATAGACGCCTGCAACACCAGAAGCATCGCAAGCGCGTTGCCGATCCTACCCCAAATCGCCACCAGGCGATCTGGTCCCTCCTGCTCCAGATAGCGGGATATTTTCTGCCCCACCTTAGTTCCTCTGGTTAGGCTTAAAATTCTATACTTTGACAAAACGGTTGGATCACTTTGCTTAATCACCTGCCTATTCAGTTACAAAAAAAAAAATTTATGTCGGTTGTGAAAAATTTAATATACACGAAAGCATAAAACAACAGGAAACTAACAAACAAATATTACTGATGTTTGTCCACAAACCCATTAACATCGCGCTCGAAAAAATAACTTTAGCGAAACAAAATATGTCGTTCAAACAATAACTATGAAACTAGTATGAAAAGTGCTTTTCTGTGCATATGAAAATACATTTAAAACAATATAAGGCTAAATATTCATTGAACGAGAAGCGATGCTTAGCTATATTATTTAAAAAAATAAGTTGAATTGGAAACTGCAATACTTAAAATCCAAAAAAGTAAAAAAAATACTATCATGTATGTACACTGAATGACAGCATAAAATTGAATAATCCTTTTTTCGTTGTTTGTTAACAAGGTTTGTACAAAAAAAAAAATGATATAGTCGCGGAAAAAAATACTGTGGTACGAATATTGCTGGGTCAGCTACTTTGTCACAAGTTCTATTGTAATTTCCATCAAAAACCTGTTAATTAGATTTATTACATGAAAAAAAAAACATGGCGTCAAATTAGTAAGTCCGCAGTACGAGTATTTTAAAAGTTATTTTCTGTAAATGCGCTGAATAGCCCTGCTCGTCCAACACAACACCAGCATTCAAACCACGTTTCCAACTAAACTAAACCTATATATAACAGAGAATTATTTTATGAATTCTTGCTTTTATCTCACGTGTGTTTTCTTCATATTTAAAAGATTTATCGTTGTTTTATTTTAATTTTACGAAACACGCTTTACATGGTATTAGGAAAAATTTACATTAGTATGTTACCAGTCTGTTTTAATCTTTTAGAATATGAAAACGTATTTTTGTAGAGTGCACTAATATAAAGTGTTACCAGATTTAAACTTTATACTTTTAGGTTTTATGAAATTTGTTTTTAATGTGTGTTGTTTAAAAAATTAGTGAAATTTCGTTTAAATGAAGAAACTACTTTATAATAAAAATGTATGTGGTCAAGAAGCAGCGTAAAAATCTTAGTTTACCATAAAGATATCAGTATTTTTGCTACTATTTCATACATATACTTATTATAATAGCGGGTGTTCCACGGCTTCGCTACCGTAAAAAATTGATAATATTTACAAAAAGGGGCTAAAGTAGTGTATAATCGTTATATTACAACATTTTAGGACCTCTTTGTACACCACAAACGCTGGAATAATTATTTGTGTTATAGGCAATCAAAAGCCTAAAACTAAAATATCATATTCCTAAAATTTATTTACTTCCGATATGACAGGAAATAATTTAAGATATGTTGAGGCGTAAAAATTACATTAAGAGTAAACTAATTATTTAATTATTTTTAATTGGTACCTAAAGGGGTCTTAGAATTATAGTTAAAAATATATATTTATAATTTCAAAAGCGGCCCAGAAATAAAGGTTTCTTCGTTTACTAACTACCTACCTGCTAAATTTAATCATTATCCAAATGAGAGATGATGAGCCAATGACTCAAAATTTTATATAATATGTTGAAGATAGAAGATTAGAAATGCATACATACATAGATACGATTTATAGCCACATGTAAATGCCTGTAAATTTAAAATTGTAAACAATAAGATAATGTTAAAACATTATCTGTTAAAACAAACAATAATAAAACAACACATCCCTTTACTGCACATGGATACCGTAATTCCCTTTCGAACACTAATTAATATATAATTACTTTCAAATAGATTGCTAATTAATTCACCTGTTAATGGCTACAAGCACGTTAATTGTTTTATTTAATGGTATGTTAATTATCTATACTAGTATAATAATTGTGTTTGCTCGCAAACGAAAAAAAACCGACTTCAATTACATCGACAAGTAATACAACGTAATAAGACGAAAAAATAGTCAAGTAAATACGCGCTATTAAAGATTACTCAAAACGTTGTAATCAGTTTTCAATCTAATTTAAACAAGACTACAAGACAAGTATTAGCTTTCGATTAAAGTAAGAATCATCGAAATCGGTACACCGAGTAAAAAGTTATGCGGTATAATATAACGTAGGTCGACGAAAAAGTAGTCACGTAAATACGCATTATTAGATATAACTCTAAAAGTACTTGTCAGATCTCAATTAAATTAAAATGGGACCACATGCATCCGATGGCTTTACGTGCTCTCCAAAGCACCACTACCTACACCAGAACGGTTGAGAAAAACACATTCACCATTTTTTTCCTAAAACACGAAGTCTTCATAATAATCTCAAAGTCGATTAATAATTAGAATAAATTTATAATTAGAAAACTCGACGAAACAATTGGTTTACCTATTGCAATCTACTACTACTACTACTAGAGGTATCTCGGCTTGGATTTGGATTATTTAATCAATCTCGGCTTTGGATTATTTAATCAATGTTAAAATTACTTCATCATCATAATCGTCAGCACAATTCAGAAACGTGAATTTATATCACGGTCACTTAGTTGTGGAACAAAATTAATAAATATGAAAAGTAGTAAATCCACCATAATATAGTCAGCCAAATATAGTCAGCTTTAAATAAAATTTATTTTTCACAAGCTAAAGGTACGCTGAGGATTATCATTTGATATCCCATGGGTTTAACCTTGTTGTTTTAATGGTGCTATTTCCCAGAGGATGGAGACCCGTATTAGTAAGATTCCACCATATGCCCCGGTCTGTTCACCAACTGACCCATTAATACTTTAAGCCATGGATGATATCATATGTTATATGTCATATGAGGTTTAAAAGGGTATGGTTGTGTCATTAACCGTCTTCAAAAAGTAGGAGGTTATCAATTCGAGTGTATTTTTTATGTATTCTTAACTTTTATCATCATAACTTTTTACTGGGCATAGCGATTTTAATGATTCTTTCTATTTTCAAAGGGTTGTACTTGTCGTGTGGTCTTATTTAAATTTGATCTAAATCTGATGAGTATTTTTCAAGTTATTACTAACTAGCTGCTGTGCCCGCGAGTTCGTTCGCGTGGAATTTACCAAAAAATTATTGTTCAGTTCGCAGTATAAAAAAAAATCTAAAATAAAATTAGCTTAGTTAGTTACACCTTATTATATCAGCTAACTGCTAGTGAAAGTCTCGTCAAAATCGGTCCAGCCGTTTCAGAGATTAGCTGGAACAAACAGACAGACAAAAAATGTAAAAAATGTTATTTTGGTATATGAACCGTGTATAATTCCATATGCATTTAGTAAAAAGCGGTTCTTTTAATACTAAAACGGACACTTCAATTTTATTTATTTGTATAGATTACATAATTTAGTTCACTATTTTTTTTCAACAACCTATGCTCTTTCATTCGCGATCAAACACAATTATATTATTGACTTAGATTAGATGCTTTGTGTTTTCGAACCCAGAGCTTGTTACGTTTAGAAATCTGAAACAGAATACATAGAAAGTTGCGTTGATAAAATGTGGTGTTAAGTTACTTTACCTATACTTTTGGTACTTGGTGTCGTCGATTACATTGGCAAAGCGTGGCAGCTTTCAATGTTTGGTATATATTACGTTCATTCAAAAACCTATCCACGTTATAATCAAACAAATTGCGTTCTAAATGAAACACTTCACGAGGGGTATAACAAAAAAGATCCAATATCACACACGCCTACCTCAAATTTAAAAACACATTTCCGACAAAATTGCGAGGCTATGAGAGATTTTTTTTTATTAAAAAACAAGCAAACAATGGCGTTAAATTAAGGGACATAATTTTAAGAGATTGACCACCTGTGACCCATTAGGGTGCCTCGTCCAGTTCTTTATACTCTCGAACCCTTTTATAGGACCTATCTACATTTTTATCTTTAGAAATAATCCCCGATCCTGAAATTTAGAAGATAAAGGTAATTTCACAAGATCTCTCGTGAGAGTTGCCCGAACTGAATTCTGATTTTAATGCTATCTGAATTTCGACAATGAAAGGACATTACGAAGTCGTTATGCACAATGTCGGACAGCACTGTCCCGGTTTTTCTTGTAAATGCTTTTCTTGATAAATTGACTACAAAATAAATCAGTATTCATATGTTTACCATTTTTATGAGAATACGATTTTCGTGATACTCATCTACTGATTTCCTACGTAACGTCATGTTCAATTTCAATTTAATTGCCTAAACAATCACATTTAGATACATAAGCAAGTTACTTTTTATTAATCTGATACTTTCTGTAAATTATAAAACAAAATTAATTCTTTCAAGTTGGGTTGAGATACGAGTAATTATGTTTACATATGTAATTATGTTTTGGCTTAAGATATAGAAAAAACAAACCCTGGATACAATTTATTGTATTAGACATTTAGAAAGCAAATTAAATTAGTAGAATAAAAAAATATATACCGATTCAGCAAATGTATTATTTTATAAAGCAAGCAAAGCTTGGCAAGATGGGCTAAAGAAGATAAAAAATCAACAGGTCATAAGTTTGGCAACAATTCAAGATAATTTTTAATGTATGTTTTTCATAATCAGGATAATTAATACTTATGTTGCTTGTTCCGACATCCTCTATATAAAATATTATTCTACGGTTGATATCCTATATTATAATGCAATAACTGTTAGAGGTTGTTTTATTTCAATGTTAAAGATCACAATGAAAATCATTTGTAACAAACAGTTGTATTATAATGAAACAAACTTTTTCGGAGGAAGGACTCTTTCCGTGATCATAGTCGCTGTAAAGTATACAAAGTGCCGGGCATCTAAAAAACTTAATAAACTGCGAAAAAGTTGTTTCATTATAATGCGTGAAATTAGCGTAAACTTTAGAAGACAGTTGTGTTTTGTGTTTTGGGTGTTTCGAGTGTTCGTATCTTAGGGTGAATTTAGACCAAACGAACAAAGAGCTAGAGCTAGAACAAGAGCATTCTTTCTTGATCTTCGAACACTCGTATTCATATAACAACGAAAGAATGCTCTTCGCCTGTTTACACTAAAATAATTTGATAAGAATTTGATGTAGTGGGGATAGAATGAGCATTCGCTCGTCTGATGTAAATCGACCATTATAAGACCCTAACGTGTTTACCCTACAATAGAGGTCACTTAGTGTACAAGAAAACCTTTACTTTATTATCCATCACTTAAGAATTAAGTACCATTTTACGCTAATATAAAATACGGAGATTTCACTTTGTAGTACCTGTAAATCATTTGTCTAGATTTTGCGACGCCGTAATTCCTTTTTACACCATCCCAATACACTTGAAAAAACATCGTAAAATCGGACAAGTAAACTCTTCCTTTGCGTCCGAAGCGTTAGGGCTATAAAAATGCTTTTTATAACCCATCCACTAGCTCGACTAACCGACCTTTGCCGGCGTGTGCACCATAAACTTGAGTAAAAACATTCAACTCTATATTTACATTGAGAAAGAGAAATTTTGAAACCTTTTAAGAAAGTAAGTTTAAAATTTTTACGTAATCTTTTGGTTTGTTTGTAAATAATACAGTATGAATATCAGTTACACTTCGAAATAACCACATTTCAGATGACTGGACGTGATAGAGTTTTTGAAGTGAAACTTCTTTAGAATCGCCAAGATAAAGAAACAAACACATAGATGTATAGGAGAGAACGAGATAGAATATAGTACTGCTAAAAAGGAGTAAGCGACGCGCTTTGTATGGCGCTTACGACCTTTTTCACGAGACCGTGATATCGGCAAAGGAACAAATCGCAACGGCCTACCTTCCTACGAGTTTTCAGAAGTTTTATTTCTTCCGTGTGTGAATTGCACTGCATGTTTTTCATATATTGTATGCTTATGTCCAACAGTGGGATGTTACAGGCTAAATCAAATTGTACCCTTTGTTATGGATTTAAATTTAACCGAATTTGATAACGTAAACATTTTTTTGCAAAAATTTATAGCAGTAATTTTATGACCATAAATCAGGAAAAAATCTAAGATATCCACAAATGTAACATCATCACATCATAACTATGCATTTGTACATGTGTATTATTCTTAAACAGTATCTTTTAGTTCTAGTTTACTATGAGATAGAGCATTATTATACAAAAAAAAACACTATATAAATCATTAAAAAATATGCCCTTTAAGAAACCATATTAAAGTTTACAATATTCCTCTTTCATTTTCAATCAACTCTTCAATAATCGTTGTATTCTTTCCGGTGTATAAAAATTCCTTGATAGTATTCCTTTGTTACAATATATACCCTATGCAATTTCTACCCAACCATGCATAACACTATTCTAAACGCAACGCCACTATGTAAATGCTATTAGTCGGTTGGTCGACTTAATGCAAATGGACCGAGTATTTCAATGACGTTTCAATCAGAGATCAGTAATTATATTTTACCTAATTACTTGGATATCAAATGCGACTAAATTATGTTGATTACAAACTTATGAATAATTTACGCAATAATAATATTACAGATAAAAAATTTATAGGCATTTTTTTTTTTCAATTAAGTTATTGCGCAGCATGAAATATCGTGCTCAAAATTTGGAGCACCCAAAATGGGAAAGTACCTCAAAATTATGCAAGATAACAAATAATTAATAAGTCTGCTCTCAATACTATTGTGTTCCTGTGGTAGAAAGGTAGCCAAAGCTCAAGAAACACAACACTACTTGACACCAGTATTTTAGCTGTGATGCAGCGTGAGATACTTCCCCAGTCAGACTCTGGACATTGAGCAAAGTATTCCTTGCCATGCCTTTCAATTCAGATAGAAAAAACCTAGGGTTTGAAAGATCTGACACTTAATCCTACAAGGACAGGAGTATGGTGTATTTTTAATGTAATATTGATATCAGATAGGTATCATTACAGTACAGCATCGACTTAAAACATCATTAGTGTGTAACCATTAAGCTGGGCGCTATTTCAAACCGATTTGACGATATCACTTATTCATATACTAGCGACCCGCTCCGGTTTCACATGGGTGCAATGCTGATACTAAATATAAAATATAAAATAAATATTTGCAATCTAAGCGCAAAAAATGTGTTTATTTACCATAATATCACATTAGAAAACTGTAAAACTATAAGTGTTTCTCTACTATATTATGCATGTATTATACATATAAACCTTCCTCTGTAATCACTCTATTTGCTAAAGAAAACCGCATTAAAATCCGTTGCGTAGTTTTAAAGATCTAAGCATATATACAGACAGACAGACAGCGGGAAGAGACTTTGTTTATAATATGTAGTGATTATTCAGAATTATTTTTTATCAATAACCTAATTTACTACGTTGTACATTATGTATTATAAATACTGCTGTAGTTTTATAAAATCTTTTAAACTGAAATAAAAATATAAAACCAGAAAATATTATTAATAATCCGCTATCTTAGATTTCAGGAACAGACTCTACTATCGTAAGAGCTACAAAGAACGCCATAGTCACAAGAATCCTTTGTCCGCTGACATTTTATTTACTTTAAATCGGCCACTACCTTGTTGAGAGTTGAAATAGTAGAGATACTCGTAGTATAGTTCAAAAGTAAAATATTAGGTTTTATTTGCTTTAAACAAATCATTGATTAGTTTTTTTTTTCTAAAAAGCATTGTCCCATTTGATGCAGTAATTAGGAAGTTAAGAGTGTACATACAATTTGGCGATTCATTTGTATTCGTACATATACATATATAAGCTTCAGCCTGTAATATACCACTGCTGGGCATAGGATCAGAGCTTAATCCACCACGCTGCTCCAATGCGGGTTGGCGGATATATATTCCCTACTATGAGCAACGATCGCTATCAGGTGTACATGATAACAATCGGGACGTGCTCTCCGAGGCACGGTGGGGAGACCCACAGGGACTGCACAAACACCCAGACCACGGCAAACACCTGTATGGCCAATACAAATGTTGCCGTGTGTGGGGATCAAACCCGCAACCGCCAACACAACAGCCACAATTCAGTGCTGTGAAATTACATAACCTAAAATAAATATATGAAACTAATAATACAAAATCTCCATTTTCCCGTCGTAATCAATTAAAAAAATATCCTCAATTTTCTTGAATTATTCAATGTTGTCTAACGACCGCTGCTTCATCCCAAACGTATTTAAATATAATGAAGCAATATGCCTAAATATTCATTTAATCGTGTCATAGTATGGAAATTCTCCTATCGAGACGGTGTACTTGCAGGTTGTTTTTTTAATGAAATACCTTACATTACGTAAATTTTATACGGTGATTCCACTCAAATTATATTTTCGTGAGCGCTACGCGAATTTGACGTGACTTACCGTGCCTTTTGAGAGTTTTTTTATTTTTTTTTTGGGGACAACATTACTTTTTTTCGACGAAATTGAATTAATTCTGTTGGTGCTAATTTTAAAGTAATTTTGTGTTGGAAAGGAAGATAAATACACCTTTGTCAATAAAAACAACGCTTGATTTTAAAACTTTTATGCTAGTATCATAATTACTTATTTCTTAAGATCAGAATAAAAATATGGATTACAAAAAAACAGCGCACACGTTATATGTACAAAAGCAATTTCAAATCATTTGAGAATCTAATTACAAATTGATTCTCAATAACATTACACTTACATTTTACAGTATTCAACATCCACTTAGAAAAAAAAACACAATGAACTAAAATTAGATAAAAGTATTAAAACTGCATTTGTTACAAACACTATCATTTATATGTAGCGCAAGATATTTTTGAGAGTCCACCGCAATTCTGCCAAAATATCGGGAATTCAAAATTACAACAACAAAATCATCAGCAAAATTACTAAAAGGTCACTCACTCACTATCATCAAGTTAAAAATATAGAATTTTAATAAACAAAGCTCAAACAAAGATTTTCTTGAGTATTTTTAGGTTCCGATTCCGAAAATAAACCCTAAGAAAATGTGTGTAAGATTTAGGAAGTTTGAAAGGTGTTATGGCAGAAATAAAATTCTATATAATACTTGGGGCTATCAATCATAGAACCCTTCCAAGTCAACTCAAAGGGCTCTTGACACGCGACCGCTAGCTGAGGTAATTTGTGACGTGCTATTACATTTTTCTTCCAAGGAGTTTTCTTAGCCATAAAAAAAAACCTATAAATAAAAGTTGTGAAAACTTTCCGATAAAATAAAGTCCCATCTTGGGCGCCAATTTCATACCAAAATTGGAAAAGTTACGACAGTAATACAATACACGTATCATGATTTATCATTATTTTTTTATTATGTGTAAATGTTTTATGTTACTATATTTGTGGCTTTATTGTTTTTATTATAATTTTTAATATTTTCAAGCGGCACATGCTTAGTGTATCTATGAATACTTTGTTTACGAAGTTTTCTTTATTTGGAGAAAAAAAAAGACACATTCAAAGGACTACTAAAATATTAACGTAAATATCTAATCAAATAAAACTATTAATTTATCTCCATTAATTTGAAAACTAAGCAATAAAATCATTGCTTATCAAAAAGCGGCACCAGGGTAAAAATTGAACGTATAGCCCTATAGTAAAATACAGGGTTACAATAATCTGCCTTATTCACTCAAAGCATCTATACATTACTACTGTCTATAATTTTTATCGTTTTATATAACACTGTTTCTGACTGATACGGGTTGTGCGGGAGAGATCTCTTTTAAAAATAAGTCTAAAGCCCGAAGAAAAAAAAAGCCTGGAAGAAATTATCATCACTACATATTATAAAACAAAGTCGCTTCCCGCGTCTGTCTGTCTGTATGTATGCTTAGATTTTTAAAACTATCCAACGGATTTGGATGCAGTTTTTTTTAATAGGTAGAGTGATTCAAGAGAAAGGTTTATATGTATAATACCTACATGTATAATATGTTAGAGAAACACTGATAATTTTAGAGGTTTGTAACGTATCTTTTGTTGTAAATAGTATTTATTATCAGCATTGCACCCGTGCGAAACCGGGGCGGGTCACTAGTTCTTAATAAGAATTGCCTTCAAAATTCACAGTTATTGTTTTTTATAAGCGAAATATACTCTTGATAAGCGAAACTTTAATCCTTGTTCTAAACAGAATAAGAAGTCTTGGTCCAGCAGAGTCATATTATGATTGTATACACATCACTGAATGGCTTAAATTTTATAACTTTAACCGTGATACATACAAACTTAGATCTATAAAGCCATTATAACAATTAATATAACTTTTCATATTCAGAAATAAAACAGAACTTTCTAGTAACAATTCAATACTTGTGTCTATTTTACTTGTCATATAAAACAATAATACTATTAATAACTCATTAAATATTTGAAGCTAGCATTCTTTATTGATGTAAATATAAAGAGAAATTTACCAAAATATATTTTATCTGCTTATTATTTTTAGAAATACGAGTATTTTGATTTCTTTACATATAATAATGGATAAAACTTTCCACAAAATATACGCAGTAATTACTTCGTCGTGTTGTGGTTGACATGTCCATAGTTTGGCGCCCAATGCGGGACCTCAATCAAATGTTAGCGTATGTATATTATGTACTAAACTACTTTCACTTCATGCTTTACAATATAAAAACTAGTTAACCCAATTAACGTTGTCATCTCTTGCAATTTTTTAGCACTTTTTTAATTTGTAATTCTATAGGGGTTTTTAACAAGAACTTTGTTTTGTACTTAATTAAAAATAAAACAATAAATTTAGATGCAAATGATTTAATTTTTTTATTTTATTTCAAAGAATAAAGTTTGGGAATTATAAATAAAAAATGATATCTGATTAATGTCTACCACGACTACGAATACAGATGTTGATTCTTTTATCAAAGTCTTTAAACAATTTTCGACTAAATGGTTGGTTTATTGTACGTTGGGTGTAGTGTTACTTTTTAACCGACTCCAAAAAGGAAGATTATCAATTCGATTGTATTTTTTATGTGTGTCTTCTCATAACTTTTTACTGAGTGGACTGATTTCAATAATTCTTTTTTTTTTAAATGAAAGATGGTGTTTGTCATGTTGTCCTATTGAAATTTAATCGAGATCTGACAAGTATCTTTTGCGTTATCACTAATAATGAGTATGTACTTTATTATTCTTTCATTTATCTACGTTATATAACTGGTCGACGTAATTAAAGTCGGGTTTTTATTCGTTTATAAACAAACACAATTAATAAAACAAAAAATGTGCGTAGTTGTTTATGATATAAAAATTTGAATCATTGTCATTTAAATTTCTTGTTTTATTTTGATTTATAAAACAAAGAACTTGCGGGAAAACCTTATATACCTTCTACAAAGTATCAGAAAACTAAAAAAAATGTTAGAATTGTTTCAACCCTTCTTGATTTCAATGCTTAGCAACACATTAATTTAGTGATTCATTTTTATTTTTATAGAATATTAGCTGACTCCGCAAACGTTGTTTTGCCATATATGTTATCAGCCCCCGCAACCCCTGGGTGGAGTTTCGTAAAATCCGTTCTTAGCTGACCTCTACTCGGCGAAAGGTATATTCCTACCAAACAAGTCTCTACGCCTTCCAGAGATTTCCGGAGATATCATGATGAGTCAATATATGGGTGGAAATCTCAATTATATATATAGATTGAGCTTATAAACATTATTTTGGAATGTTAGACGTAAATATACAAATCCGCCAATAAATTCGCAATTTGGCGCAATTAAAACGCAGTTTGGTGGATTATGAAATTTTAAAAGCGTTTGGTCCAAATAAAAAATTGATTATTATTTTATTATACAAATCCACTCTATATCATTACTAGATTTAGAGACTAAATCTTTTTTTTAACAAGTATCATAATAAAATGTTTTAACAGCTCTGTGTATGTTGAACACTACTGGCTTTCGGGTTGATTAAAGGGTAAGGTTAGTTGACCCACATGCGGGAAAGTGAGAAAGGGAGGTTTAATTATGGGGGTGAAATTGGTAATGATCCTGGCGTTTCGTAAAACGGGGTTTTATTTTAGAATATTATTTTCATACAATTATTTAAGCGTCCCGACGCTAATGAGTTTTGGGAGGAATTATTGTTTCTAAAGAAATCAAAATACTCGTAAATTAGGTATGTTGTTTATGAGATCGACACGGATATGAATAACCGAGGGTCGCAGGTTCGATTCCCACTCGAAGTGGATATTTGTGTTTATACAAATATTTATTTCCGGTCTGAATATTAGTCCTTGTGGGTCTCCCCACCGTGACTCGCAGAGCACGTTAAGCTGTCGGCTCCTAAATCGTTACTCATATTAGGGAATATATCCGCCAACCCGCATTGGAGCAGCGTGGTGGATTAAGCTCTGATCCTCCTTCTACATAGGAAAAGAGGCCTAAGCCCAGCAGTGGGATATTAAAGGCTGAAGCGTATAAAAAAATAGGGCGGTACAAAGTTTGCAAATATAAAAATTGTCTCACACAAATTAATTCATTTGGCAAAAACATATACAATAATATTGTAATAACGTAACGCAGCTGTTAAATGACGGTGCAGGCTGCGGTTGAATATTGGGAGACAAACGTACATGTCAAACCACACTACAATGGAGTAATTGTTGCGTAAATTCGGCGGTTTTCGTGATTATCTGATTTCAATTTTGTTTTACATTGCACTAGTTCTATATCAAACTTCATTTTGGCGATAGCAGACTCGATTATACGAATTTATTTTGATCGTAACCTAAATAAAATATACTTATATGTATTAAAGGGCGAAAAAAATGTGTTTCTATTTCCAAAAAATGTGCGTATTTGTTGGCAATAAGCATTTTTTTACGCCTTTGGTATCTGCCAAAGTCATTAGTTAAACTTCATATTTGGCCAATGCTTCTACCTGTGTTGAGAGCATATACTGAGAAACTTTTAGCTTTTATGAAATGATGAAAGTCTGGCCCTTGCGGGCTCTTAATCTATCAGTTTTTGCCCATAAATTAAAATTAAGCGTTACCTATCTTACCTTATATGTAGTATAGGTACTACTATGGGGCTGTCTCCACGAGCGAGCGTATCGCCGGCGATACGCTCGCTCGTGGAGACAGCTCCATAGAGAGTGTAGGTATAGAAATAGGTGGCACGACGATACTATCGCCGGCGATACGCTCGCTCGTGGAGACAGCTCCATAGAGAGTGTAGGTATAGAAATAGGTGGCACGACGATACTATCGCCGGCGATACCCTCGCTCGTGGAGACAGCTCCATAGAGAGTGTATAGAAATAGGTGGCACGACGATACTATCGCCGGCGATACCCTCGCTCGTGGAGACAGCTCCATAGAGAGTGTATAGAAATAGGTGGCACGACGATACTATCACCGGCGATACGCTCGCTCGTGGAGACAGCTCCATAGAGAGTGTATAGAAATAGGTGGCACGACGATACTATCGCCGGCGATACGCTCGCTCGTGGAGACAGCTCCATAGAGAGTGTAGGTATAGAAATAGGTGGCACGACGATACTATCGCCGGCGATACCCTCGCTCGTGGAGACAGCTCCATAGAGAGTGTATAGAAATAGGTGGCACGACGATACTATCGCCGGCGATACCCTCGCTCGTGGAGACAGCTCCATAGAGAGTGTATAGAAATAGGTGGCACGACGATACTATCGCCGGCGATACGCTCGCTCGTGGAGACAGCTCCATAGAGAGTGTATAGAAATAGGTGGCACGACGATACTATCGCCGGCGATACGCTCGCTCGTGGAGACAGCTCCATAGAGAGTGTATAGAAATAGGTGGCACGACGATACTATCACCGGCGATACGCTCGCTCGTGGAGACAGCTCCATAGAGAGTGTATAGAAATAGGTGGCACGACGATACTATCGCCGGCGATACGCTCGCTCGTGGAGACAGCTCCATAGAGAGTGTATAGAAATAGGTGGCACGACGATACTATCGCCGGCGATACGCTCGCTCGTGGAGACAGCTCCATAGAGAGTGTATAGAAATAGGTGGCACGACGATACTATCGCCGGCGATACGCTCGCTCGTGGAGACAGCTCCATAGAGAGTGTATAGAAATAGGTGGCACGACGATACTATCGCCGGCGATACGCTCGCTCGTGGAGACAGCTCCATAGAGAGTGTATAAAAATAGGTGGCACGACGATACTATCGCCTGCGATACGCTTGCTCGTGGAGACAGCCCCTATGTGTTGTAATTACACGATCGATTGCTCATAAATTACATTAAGTGAAATTCCAATTTATTGCTCGTTTGCTTCTTGATTGTTTGTAATATACTAGCACTACTATTGTGACTTTGCTAATTTCTGACTTGTCATCTCTTCTTTCTTCGTTCTTCTCTTCTTTGTTATCATCTTCTTATGATACAATTAGGGACTAACAGTTTAACATAATTAGTAAAACATATCACGGAACATCACTAAAAGAAAATCTTCCAAATCAGGCAAAATATTTATACGAATACAAATATTGACATAATCGAAATCACAACTACCATTATAAATGGATCATTCGTAACAATTACATTAGAATTACAAGAAATAAAGGTAATAAGATAGTAGTTAAAATGAGTATTCGAAACTCATATAATATAAAACGAGACTTTATTAAAGCAGTGCAGAGATGTATGAGATAATATACAATGTAAGAATTCAAACGACCCAGTTTTAGAACAAGTCCGGACAAGTACGACTGAGTATTTCAAGCAGGGACCGGCCGGGTACTCGTTGAAAGGGTTTTTGAAGGGGTATTTTGAAGCGCTAAAAAAATAAAGCCTTTGATGCATGTAACACCTGCGAACGGCTTAAACCAACCCTTTTCCGATAAGGGATACCCTTTCAAAACCCTGTAACACTGTAACATGGTAAGCCAATCCAACAAAGTACATTAAATATGTACTCTTCGTAGTCGACATTAGATTGAGAATTGCTTAACCACTACCACACGTGGCAATTTCCCACCGCGCCGACGCTCGCGCCGGTTTTTTCGTGTCTGAACTTGTTCATTCTCAGAGTTATTATTATAATATGTATTATCATTTCAATTAGAAAATTGGAAGTCGTAACTCGGACGAAACTATGGAAGGAATTAAAAACTATTTAGCAGTGATTTTGTTTAAGTGTGTTTTGTAGTGCCTACTTCATTTTTTTATTAGTTAATTCAGGGTAACCCGAATAAAACCTTTTCGTGTAGGTAACCTCCTCATAGGCTTAAGCCACTGAAGGGGTTAACCCCTTCACGTGGTTACTATATTAAAGGAGTTACCCGTTTCGCTGGGTTTTGAGGTGTAACTCGAATAAAAGGATACTCTGCGATAAGGGCTACACCATGTAGGGGTTACCCTGCGAAAAGGCTTAACTCTTAAGCGGTGTTGTCCGGTCCCTGATTTCAAGTGCTTTTGTTTTAAAAATTCATCTCTTACTCAATGGTGGGAAAAAACTTTACATCAAATATGTATTTATCTGGGAATATTAGTATTACTTATTATTTTTATCGTATTCTTATAAATTTTAATAACTCAAAATACGTCTTTATACTTAATAGTAAATCAACGTAAATTACGTTTTTTATTTTTTATTTACGTTTTTATTATTTAATTGTAATAGTGACACGAAAATGACTTAAGTCTTGCATAATATACATCATTAAACCTCTCTTTTCTCTCTTGCCTCTTGCGTCCTGTGCATCTTTTTTTTTAAATTCTTTATTGTACAAAAAAAGTGTGTAAAAAAGGCGGGCTTAATGCTAATTCGTCTTGTGCATCTTTTTTCTAATCAAAGGTGGCCAAACATGATTGCAGTCCGATGGTAAGCAACTACAGTAGCTAATGAACACCAGCACATTATCAGCGCATTGCCGACCCTATTCTTGGGAACGATAGGGAGGGTGGGCCCGGCCCTCCCAAGGAGTTCTGGCTACCTTACTCACCGAAGGAACTCAACACTATTTTAGAGCATTGTCATTTATTCTTGATCTTCTGTAAGGTCTTCTGCAAGATATTTCCTGCTATGCTTTACCTCAATAAATGTACAATAAACACTTTATAAATAAATGAAAAATTATCAGTCTTCCCGTGACCATGGTTACTGTGAAGTATCCAAAACGTAGGGCATCTAAAAACTTAATAAACCGCAATAAAGTATGAACAAGTTGTTTCATTGTAATAAAAAAATTGCGTGCATACAAAGTAGGTACACACGTCAGAAGTGAAACTTCTTTGGTAAACTAATTGAAAAAGTAGGCGGTATCATAAGTAAAAAACTAATTGAAAAGCTAACGTCACGCGGTGTTCCCAGGCGGTTACCCATCCAAGTACTGAATGTCATGACACTGCCGCGTTACCGGTTGCTCAAATTTTACCCCTCATGCGCCTAAAGAAGTTTCACTTCAAAAATGATCTTTTAGGTATGGTCCAGTTTATAAAAGCTGCGTTCAGTGTCCTACCTCCAAAATTCCATTGACCATTCCATTGAACATACCATGCAAATCAACGCAGACAAACTGATGAGTAACAAACAGCTAATATTAATAAACACAATCCAGGTCAGTATTTATAATTTAATCAAAACAGATGATGAATCCTAAGTACTAAATAATCTAGTATTATACAATTTAGATCAAACATCAATGTAGTAATTTATAAACAACTACTAGTAAATTATGCACATAAATTAGACGGTTCACATCAGATATATCATTGTATTAAAATACAAACTTAATATCGAGGGATTGCCAAATAATTAATTTATATTGCGCTACATGACCCGCGAGCACAGGTATTTGTGGGTATAATTTAAATCGTGTTAATTAATATTAATTAATGTTCGTAAGATTATTTAACTGGAAGTTGTTGGCGTTTATGGAATTTGACTTTTTGAATTCATTTCAGATGTTAAGATTGTGATAAATAGTGGTATTCTTAAGTGGAAATTTAAAAAAAAAAGTTCTGTTTGGATTTGGAACACTCAAAAAAGTAGGTTGTACTAAGTAATTTGACTTTTAATTTTTATTGTCTGTCAAAATTGAACAAAAGTAGTTTTAAACAGTAATAACGTAGATTCATTTAAGAACATTTTTGATTCTAAGGGACTTACCACGATTATCATTTTAAAACTCCCGAAGTTTCGGTGACTTTGAAGCGTCATGACTGCGAGTAACTACAAAACGACAATCGCGAAAAGTCCCGTAGAACGAAATTTTTGATAGTGACCGTGAAAGTTTAAAACTTATGTCGTTTTAAGAATAGAGAATTTAATTTCAGAATAATTGTCGGAATCCGTAAGACAATTATCCCTTCAGCCTATCGCAGTCCACTGCTGGACATAGGCATCTCCAAGTTCGCGCCAGACACTGGCGCGAACTCATGTCTTTTGCCCATAGTCACCACGCTGGGCAGGCGGATGACCACAGGGCTAGCTTTGTCGCACCGAAGACGCTGCTGCCCATCTTCGGCCGTGTGTATTTCAAAGCCAGCAGTTGGATGGTTATCCCGCCATCGGTCGGCTTTATAAGTTCCAAGGTGGTAGTGGAACTGTGTTATCCCTTAGTCGCCTCTTACGACACCCACAGAAAGAGAGGGGGTGGCTATATTATTTACTGCCGTAACAACACAGTGAAGACAATAATTATGGTTGGCAGTAAATTTTTTTTATTAAAAATGCTAATGCTAAATTACAAACACTAATCTATGAAAGTCATCTGGGAGCTAAATTAACATTTTATCGCTTATAAATTAAGATAATTTTAACATCCAATTTAGTAAAAGATCTTTCTTTATTTGTAAAAGATTACAGGCCGTGAAGATTTTCGTAGAAGATAAGATTATCAAATATAATTCGTAATCTGAAAGCAATAATGGAGGCAGGTGTCCTTAATAGCGTTTAGTCCATTACCTCTTTTGTTATTTGAGTCTAAAGATATTAGTGTCCGTAGCAGACGATTCAGGGAAATTAAGGTGGATATTGAAAGTTAACCCGCACGTCACCGTGTATTGTCCTTGTTTTTAATAGAATTTTATCTATTTTCCTGGCATATAATAATAAAGGATTTTGTATAAAATAAATAATTAAATAATTGAAACATTATATCTTTCACTAGCTTCTGCGCGCGACTTAGTCCCCGTGGAATAGGACTAATTATGTCACACATTTTGTGCGAAACTTAAACTGTTTACGCAGCGGAAGCTCTCAAAAGGAAAAAAAAATCCCCGATTTTAAAACATTCTTCATTGGTGCTACGCTCCTATTGGTCTTAGCGTGATGATATATAGCCTATAGCCTTCCTCGACAAATGGGCTATCAAACACTGAAAGAATTTTTCAAATCGGACCAGTAGATCCTGAGATTAGCGCGTTCAAACAAACAAACAAACTCAACTAAAAAACTAGTATAGAAAAATACGTAATAAAGTTTGAAATATAAAAGTGTTGCCGGCAACGCACCCTCAACTTCTCAACGTTGCAGATGTCCGTGGGCGACAGTAGCTATTTAACATCAGATGGTTACAGCCGTTCCTTTGCCTCCTTATTATAAAAAAGAACCATCTGAGATAGTGAAGATTTTTTTTTATATTCAATTTATATTTCTAAAAATAATTTCTAGATTACACTATTCACAAGATTAATAATGAATTAGAAAATACAATTGCGAATGGAACAATAGATCTGATAATACTCTTTCTTAGATTCAAGGGATGAAAGTAATCAACAATACTAATGCTCCATTAAGCGTTGTATCTAAGCTGTTACACCCCTTGGTCCTGTAACAACACAGGCTTATTCAAGCTTTATATTGGAACACAGTAGTACAAAGAATCACTTAACTGTGTAGCAACTGACAATAGACATTGACATCTTAATCAGGAATCAGCATTTCTTAAAGGTTAATAACGTTCTTTATTACTTTTTTGTTGCTTATGGTATCTACTTGGTCAATGTTTGAATCAAGAATCAAAATTTACAAAAATAGACAAATTAAAAGTCAAAATCAAAGTAGCTTTTAAATTTACAAATATTCAAATAACAGTTAAGTAAATGATTGTTGTGTAAAATGTATAATATATAATAACGGCTTGCGATTTCATCGGCCTTTCTTTGGATTCCAAGGATATGTCAAGATATAAAATAGCCTGTATTTAAATAGCCTTTAAAACAACGTCATATTAAAAATTAAATTTTAATTATTGTTAAAAGTAAAGCTATCATCGATACGAAATGTAGATTTTGCATTGAATCAGCAAGAAAATACGCAGTTACACTTTTTTTTTTTTAAATATTACGCCGTCACCAAGTCCACACATCTTTATTATTTATTTAATTCTGCACCGAATAATAAGCTTTATCTATTAAATTGAAAGTACTAGTGTAAAATTAATAACTTCAGATCCAAACAAACCTAAAAGTGTCTACCTATAATCAGTAATTCATTCTTCGAGATTAGTGGCTTCCAGTACTTCGTTAATTCAAGACAAAATATATCTAATCTTAAATATAAACAACCGAAAATCTTATTACACTCACTGTTGGGGATTATTGGTATATCCAGTTTTGATACCTTAATTCATAAAGCAAACCTTATGTTTAAAGTAATTGAATAAATCCACAATGGAAAGTCACAATATTATTTTAAAATTATTATTTTTATAATTATTTTAATAAAAATTTAGATCTACAAATTTCATAAGGTATAAAATTACTTTTTTTGTCAAATTTTCAATGAGGTTCATGCACGTGACTGACAAATAACCCACCTTCATCAATACAGCTGACGACTATTTTTTTAAAGTATGTGATTGAAACAATAATATAACACATTTTCGGATTTTTATCGGATTTGGAGCAGATTTTTTTCCAATTACTTTCTCATGGTGTCTCCTTTAGCTCCACCGCTAGTGCGACAACTGACGCTCACTTTACCGATGTCTGACCATTAAACAACTGTTTGAAATACAATTTATTCGGTATAAAATTCCTAAAAAAATTGCTACGCTACCTCCCGTACTATAAGGGACATCGCACGGATTGACGCCGAAAAGTTTGGTTGTCAAAAAGCAAATAAAGTGACCTTAATCATATTAATTTTAATTACGCGTTAACAAGCAAACTTGTGACGCACGACCAGTGGCGTAGCTAGACAACCGAAGGCCCTGGGGCAAAATATAAACGAGGGCCCCAAATAAACTATTTAAAATCGTTTGTTCTGTATTCGTCCTGTTCAGAATTCGACATACTCCAAATTTTTTGTAGCACAGTCGACTTCGTAATAAACTTTAAAACCAAATACAAATTTAACTTATTTTAGTGAACAAATTAAAACTATTTATAAAAATAACAGAAAATATCTACCTGTTACCGTTCCAAACAGTACAGTCCTGTAACAGTATGTAGACAGCGGAGGTACGTTAATATGATCCCGTTGAGCACCCTTTGGGTCAGTCAGTCAGTCAGTTCAGTCTATTGTAGTCCATTGCTGGACATAGGCCTCCCCAAGTTGACGCCAGACATACCGATTTTTCGCAATCCTCATCCAGCATACCCTGGTAATAACAAATTATGTAGATCGTCGAACCAACGGGCTGGAGGAAGTTCCACACTGCGTTTGCCAAGACGTGGTCTGCACTACAGGATACGTCTGCTCCAATGGCCATCGGTTCTGCAACACAGGTAACCAGCCCGCTGCCCCTTTAACTTGCTAAATCCAGGGGCTATGTCTCATTTATCCTATCCTTGAGAGAAACCCCAAGCATTAGCCCGTTCCATTACACGTTGAGCGACTTGTGGACCGGTCCCTTGGTCAGTGTCCACGTCTCGGCTCCGTATATTAACACAGGCAGGACGCATTGCTCGGAGACTTTTGTCTTCATAAGTAATGCGGAATCTTCGAAGTGAAGACTCGACGAAGCCTGCCAAACCGAATCCTCTTATCGGCCTCCTTCTCGTAGTTGTTGCGGCCTAGTTGGACGGTATGGCCTAGGTAAACATAATCCTGAACAACTTCGATCGATCGATAAGACTTTGTTGTTAAGCATACATTCGTTTTCTCCAAGTTCATACTGAGACCGACTCGTCGGAAGGACTCGTTTAGGCCGGCCAGCCAAATGCCCTAGCTCACCCAAGGTATCCGCAAAGATGACGATATCGTTGGCGAAACGAAGGTGAGAGATGGATTCGCCGTTGACGTTGACGCCTCGTTCCCCCCAATCGAAGGTCTTAAAGACATCCTCCAGCGCAGTGGTACAGTTTAGGGGGGTATTACATCTCCCTGTCTTACCCCACGCTGGAGGAAAATGGAATCTTGTTCTTTGGTCTTGGATATGAGAGTTCATCGTCGCCGCATCGTACATACCTCTCAGTACCTCAATATATCGCCGGTCGATATGAAATATCTGCAGAGAGTCCAGGAAAGCCCAGGTTTCGCTATACACAGCGGCTGATTATATTCTACTGTCTTTTGTATGATCTGCTGAACAGTATGGATGTGGTTTACGGTGCTGTAGCCATTTCGAAACCCAGCCTACTCCAGTGGTTGTGCATTCGTCAAGTCTTCTGGTGAGACGATTCGTAACAACCCTCGAAAACAGCTTATAGACGCGGCTCAGAAGTGAGATCGGTCTGTAAGTCTTTAAAAGAGACTTATAGCCTCTCTTAAAGAACAGTACCACCACACTCCTGGACCACGCATCCGGTGTGGTACCTATCGGCGAATGACGGCGTTAAAGAGTCTCTCCAAGGCTTTTAGGGCAGGTCACCCTGCGGCTTCACGGAGCTCAGTCCTAATTTCGTCATCACCCGGAGCCCTTCCATTTTTAAGCTGCCCGAGCGCCGCACTAATCTCATCTGCTTTAATGTCCGGGATGTCTTCCAAAAAATAGCTCAACAATGGTGCACAAGGATCTTCAGTGTCCCAAGTCTCAGGCTTGCTTGCGCTCGACGAGTACATCTGTCCATAAAATTTTTCGACCTCTTCTCGGATCTGAGGGCGAGAGCAAACGGTCCTGCCATCCGCTGTTTTGAGATTTGCAAAAAGGCTTCACCCTAATGGTCATTGGAAAACTTTTAACCCCATAATCTGCTCAATAAAAGTAGTAATCTCTCTCGTATTTGAGCTGTGGAAGTCTCGGCGTACAAGTTTCCGTATCCTCTTGGAGAGAGTATCCTGTTCTGGTGAAGCTGCGGGCAACTCGCACCTCCACCGCATCAGATCCAAGGCTTCGGGAGAAAGTTTGTACTGCTTCGTTGACTTCGTCGTCAGAAAATGACTGTGATGTAGTATACACACCGTCTTCACCGCTTTGTCGGTCATCTCGTTCACGTCGCTAGTAGTTTCCAGCGAATCTAATCTGTTTTGGAGTTCCAGTTGGAACTACTCGGAGCCACATAGTATTTTGGGCAGCCTAGCTCAGAGAGTAGATTTCATCAAGCGGGTCCGCTCTTTTCGGAGACATATATTCAGAATGCCAAGCAATAGTCGGTGGTTGCTGCCGGTCTTAAACCTATTAACTACTTAGACATCTCTGAATATAAGCTTATTATCTGCTATGATAAAATCGATCTCGTTCCCCGTCACAGTATCGAGGCTTTGCCATATTTACTACCTTTGCGGCTTCTTCTCGAAAATGAATTCATCAAGAAGAGCGCCTCCCCCCTCCCCTGCTTCGAGGATGTTGACGAACATCTACCCCCTGCGATTCCTGTGCCCCAATCCGTGTGGTCTTATTCTTGATTCGTCGCGGTCTCTTACTCCTACTTTAGCGTTGAAGTCTCCCATAACAACGTTTAATAACGTTTTAGAAGGCCGAAGTAGTGCCATGAATGGCCCTTGTAATATCTTCATACAAAGTTTATACTCCAAAAGTCAAAAGCCAGCTGTAGGATGGCTATCCCGACATCGGTCGGCTTCAATAGTTCCAAGGTGGTAGTGGAAAATTGTTACCCCTTTGTTGCCTCTTAAGACACCCACGGGTAAAGAGGGGGTGGCTAAATTCTAGACTGCCGTAGCCATACAGCAAAACCCCTTCAATTACATGGACAAGTAATACAACGTAAGCAGACAAAAAAAAAAATAGTCAAGTAAATGCGCGTTATCAAAGATTACTCAAAAAGTAGTGCTCAAATTTCAATAAAATTTAAATTGATACAAGACAAGTATCACTTTTCGAATAAAACAAGAATCATTAAAAATCGGTATACCTACTTAGTGAAAAGTAATACGGTATATTATAACCTAGGTCGAAGAAAAAATAGTCAAGTAAATATGCATTATTACATATAAGTCGAAAAATGGTTGTTAGATCGCAATTAAATTATGGAACCACATGACAAGCACCACCTTTAGATTCAAACAAAAATCATCGAAATCGGATTGAGACCTCCTCCTTTTTGGAAGTCGCTAAGTTGGTGTTGTAAAATTGATTATTTAACTGACTGCAGAGCGTGCATTTAACTTAATTTTGTTGTGTCTAGTACATTATTGAAAAGAGTAATTTATTTGTTTTGCAATCGATAAATAATCTGAAGATAATTCTTCAGTGTTTTTTTTTTTATTTTCCGTCGAGTGTTTCTCACAGGTCCCACCTTGCATCAAGCGCGTGCTTTTGAAACACGCTGGGGAGTTACCTCCAAGTTTCAAACAAAGATTTTCGAGACTTGTTGGGAATTCCTGTGTTATTTTTCATATAAGTTACCATTATTAATTTCGCGTTCATGGAATCTGGTTTATTTATATTCCGAATGTGGGAGAAATTTTCATTAGTTAAATTTATAGTTTGTAGGTCAGAGTCCGAGGGGCCCCCTGAGCTTGAGGGCCCCGGGGCGCCGCCCCGCCTTGCCCCTTAGTAGCTACGCCACTGCGCACGACCAAAAACTGGATGTTGATCCGTATTAATGTCCAAATGGGAGCAGCCCCTTTCATGTTGCAATAAAATTGAAGTCAGTTGAGCAAACCGCCTCATGACTAAATTAATACGATAAGATAATAAAAATTAGTACAATATTTAATGTTGAATTTGAATTGGATCAATTTGTGATTCATACAAAAATCAACGGCACACCTCGCATAATATGACCAGATGTAGTCCATTACTTTGATTCATACAATTTCATAAGCACTTCTTGCACGTAGGTACTGCGAGACTACGATCGTAGCAATTACAATATTTCAAATAGAAAGACATACAATTCATTAATTTCTTTAGATTAATAGCTTCCAATTCTGTTAGAAATGAACAACTTTTTCACATTACCAAAAATAACTTCGTAGAAGCATAATCATTATTTATTGAACTTTGTGCTATAAAGGTCAAATACGACTTTTTATTTTGACCTCTTGCCTTATCGTACCTCATTTTACATGCTTATTAGTTTTATGGTGAAAGTAGCTATATCATTAGTGATTCAAAATTAGGCAGTACCAGTACATTTGTGATAAAAAGGTCATCATAATCAAATGTAACACAATAGGGCTACCAAGTTTTTAGTCCGATTATATACTAGAGCATTAAAAATTCGTAGATAACGTTTCTGAAATATGCAAGTCTCGTATTACTTTAGTAAATAAAAGTTTTCCTCCATTTCAGCTGTGTTCAACAATTTTATTTTCGTCTTTCAGGTATTACCCCTAAATATTTCACGAGTAAGCTACGAGTACTAAAACAAAGGTCTTAGCAAATGCAGTGATGAAAATCTGACACAGGTGGCACAACCAACATTACACAGCATCAAATGTTTTCTTATAAACTATATTTCTAGTAAACTATATTTTTCAACGCGATATCCTAGAATCTAAAATTTGATTTCTGTTCTTGATGCGAGTTTTGATACGATTTTATGATCGCAATTTTGACGAAATCGTTTTGATATCGTATCAAACCATTCCACAGTGAGTGTATGTATGTGTGTTTTGACTACACACATTGTTATACGTGTGTGTTTACAACTAGTAAAGGTTCAGGTGCTGGTAAAGCAATTGGCTTATACACTAAAGATCGTGACTTCGATCGCCGCAAAAGACAATTATTTGAATAAGTTATACAGATGTTTGCCATGGTCTGGGCGTTTGTGCTTCTGAGTTGTTTCTTTCTCCAGACTACCAACCCAGATTCAGAAACAACATCCTACTGGGGGCCGTTGAGATTGAAGCTTTTACTATAATAATTTTTCTCCTAAACCTATAGAAGTATTGGAGCTTAATGCGCCAAGTTGCCTTTTTGCGGGTAGATTATTATTAAACTTAACTATTATTAAATTAAACTACTTACGTAAAGATCATTATTATTTCGTATGTTTTAAAAACTGGAAATAACAGTACTCGTGACTCTATTAAGAAGGACTGGAACGTTAATAGTTCATACACGTTCTAAAATATCTCCCAAGAAATTTTGGTTTTCTCACATTATTTTCTATCATGACCTAACTTGACATTATTTTTTATTAATTTAACTTCAAAATTCTATTCTATTATTATTTATTTAATAACAAGCGACCCGCTTCGGCTTCGCACGGGTGCAATGCTGATACTTACTAAATATAAAATAAATATTTGCAATCTAAGCGCAAAAATGTGTTTATTTACGACATCACATTAGAAAACTTTAAAACTATCAGTGTTCCTCTACTATATTATGCATTTATTTATTATACATAAAAACCTTCCTCTGGAATCACTCTATTTACTAAAGAAAACCGCATCAAAATCCGTTGCGTAGTTTTAAAGATCTAAGCATATATACAGACAGACAGACAGCGGGAAGAGACTTTGTTTTATAATATGTAGTGATTAGGCGCATATTTAGACATAAAAGAAAATAACAATATTCTAATTTAACAAATTCCAAAAGAATTTAGAATTTGAAAAAAAAAAATTGTAGCCTTTCTTCGAATGATTAGCACAACATGGCCACCCTGACGCACCATTAAGTATAATCATAATTTCGACCAGTCATTACACAGTTCCCTGAAATACAGTACAAAAAGAACAGTCATAGAAAACTACCAACTGTGTATGGGTAACTTAGTAAACCAATAGAGAGTCGAACAAACAAGCCTTATCAGATCAAATGAGTTGGAACTAAAATTGATTACGCTAGCGACGTAATGATTTTTAGGGTTCCGTAACTTTAAATTTTATTTGTATTTTTTTCTTCTTAAAGTGAAGAAAGCAAGAAAGACTTTTTTATTGGCCTATTACAATTTACAGATGTTCAAATAACAGTAGTAAGTGATTTGTACGGGTTAACGCACAATGAGCAATATGATTGTCTTGCAAACTAATAACCTCCTTAATTTAGCTTATTTATTACGAAACTGTCATTTGCCTGATTTCTAATGAATTTGTTATTTGTCTGAGGCATATAACGTCTGTACTTCTGCCTATATATCCTACTCTAAATTTTATCTGAATAAACTTAGTGTTAGATAGACTTTCATAGTTTCATTGGGGTTGGTTTCCCTCATAACCTTCCCTCACATGTCATCTCTCACTCAACCATAGACTGTTCCATACATGATTGTTGTGTAAAATGTATAATATATTATACCAGCTTGCGATTTCATCGGCCTTTCTTTGGATTCTAAGGATATATCAAGATATAAAATAGCCTGTATTGTTCTGGATCTCCTAACTAATTAAATGCTTAGTGTCATTGCAATGGCTACAGTACCTAGTTTTTATTTTTAAAGTAAGAAACTTCCATCCAAATTATTGCATTTATATTATTACGATGTAACATTCTTAGATACAGTCTTAGATATACGAAATACAACTGGCTATGAGAGAAAGGAGGAAGAAAATGTGTGCACCTTTGTCTCTTGATCCGTCCGCCTCGCCCAATCACACTTTTTGCAACGCTCTCGTGACGCTTTTACCAGCTTGTACCCCAAGTCAAACGTGCGTAACTTCAAAAAAGTCAAGTAAATATACATAATGAGATGTAACTCAAAAATTACTCATCCGATCTCACTCAAATTTTAATGGGACATTGGAGGATTTGTATGAACACAACAAGCATCAAACAGCTGCATACACAGTAAAATGTTATGAAGTAAGACATATTAAAAAATTCAGTTAAAACATTTTTTGGATTCGTTTAAAAATAAATCAGTATGATTAAGAAGTAATAGGTATTTTATTGGACCTTAACGGCGTTAAAACATGAAAGTGTAATAAAAATAATTATATTGTACGGATAGTTAAACAACCTGTACCTATAATTAGTAGACCGTATCTCAAACATCTATATAAGTAATCAAATTATGTAATTTAGGACTATTATTTGATTGTAATTAAGAATAATAAAAAAATAATTGCTGGATGAAACGGTCAGTTCAGCCTATTACAGTTTACTATTTCAATTATGCCTCGTCAAGTTCGCGCCAGACATCTTGGTTTTCCGCAATTCTCATCCAGCCTACATCGGAAAACTTACGTAGATTGTCGCTCCAGCGAACTCGAGGACATCCCACACTGCGTTTGCCAACACGTGATCTCCACTCCAGGACACGTATGCTCCCACGGCCATCGGTCCTGCGACACAGGTGACCAGCCCACTGCCACTTCAACTTGCTGATTCTGTGGTCTATGTCGGTTACTTTCGTTGGATAGTATTTTGAAGTCTATTTGAATAAAGTGATTTTTGATTTTACTGCAAATTTCAGATAAGAACGTGAGAAGTGCCAGGAATAATTTAACTGTACAATTCATAGCATTAGTTTTACGCGCGCTACGCGCTAGATGTTTGCTATGGTCTAACTAACAATTCCCTTCCTTGAGACTTATTTTTTCTATTTAAACAATTATTCAGACCACCTAATGAATATTTTATATTTTATGTATAGTTACGAATTGATTACTAAAATGTGTTGTTTTCTAATCTAGGGTACTCTGGGGTAATCTATCTCTATAGGTGGGGAACTATTATTAGCTTTATGTTTCTATGTAAATTGTATATTTGTGGAAGTATTTTAGCTGTTGTTCCTCCTCAAAATTAAATAAATAAAAAATAAATAAATATTGTTTACGCGAATTTTATTCATTGAAATGAATCAGTCCTCCCGTGACCATGGTTGCTGTAAAGTATCCGAAACGTCGGGAATTTAAATGACATAACAAACCGCAATAAAATCCGTAAAAGTTGTTTCATTTCAATACTAAAATGTGGTTTAAAATTTGTTCTTTATTATCACAATGTAAATAATTTAAATTTACAAAAGCTTTACGTTTGACTGGGTTATGTTTAAAATTAATTCGATATTCGATGTCTGATTGTTAATTTCAAGTGACGAGCGATATTCGATGCAATAATAATAATAATTAATTTGGAAAAAGAGTAAGAATATTCATATTTATTATGTATTCATATTATGGAATTAGGTATTCATTTTATTGAATGGTAACACTATGCGATTAATGAGGAAAAACACAGCAGGGAATATCTTGATGAGTACCTCAACCTTACACAAGACCACAGACAAATAATACTTCCTGCAAGTAGTAATCAAGTCACAAAATAGGTTTTTTTTAAATTCGTATCCTTACGGCTAAATTAGAAATTTGCACAAAGCTTTCTCATTTTTAATTATATATATAAAATAATCAAAGGTTTTTAAATAATCCCTTAAAAGAGTATAAAGTTGTTACAATTTATATAAAAATTAAATTTTTTATTATAAAATTTATATGCCGTTTCACATCACTACATAGTATACAACAAAGTCGCTTCCCGCTGTCTGTCTGTCCCTATATATGCTTAGATCTTGAAAACTACGCAATGGATTTTGATGCGGTTTTCTTTAGTTAATAGAGTGATTCCAGAGGAAGGTTTATGTATAATACTATACTAGTAGAGGAACACTGATAGTTTTTGCAACCGTGCGAAGCTGGGGCGGGTCGCTAGTAAATAATAAATGTGAAATAACCTCAATCAGTACCTATATTTAATAGGTTTTTGTAACAAATAAAATATAAAAACACAAAAGTGATCGCTCATTGAAACGATAAAATTACACATCTGAAAATGAATGCAATCCGTAGTCAGGTAAAAATATCAACATTAATTGTATTCTATAGTTTTAGAAACAGTCTGTATGAATACATACCGTCTCCTTAGTAAAACGTTAACCATGTTAGTACAGGTCTCTGTATAAACGAGTAAATATGCTTGACTCGCTTCAAAACAGCTGCAGCTCCATCAAAACACTAAACGCTGTATTATTTCAAGCTCTGAAAGCGCTGTATTTTCTTGAACAGTACAAAAGATTAAGGACCTGAGGCTAAGTGTCTGTTAAGACGTTAAATACGCAGTGTATGGTAGAGTTCTGCTTTAAAAAGTTCGGTTTGTTCATTTGTTTGTTTTTCTCTTTATCTCGAAGGAATTAATTTAATTTTTATTTATTTGAAGTGGTCTATTTAGTAGGTTATAAGTCATTATCTTTAGTAGTAATATTTCTTTTATTTGTTTGTCAGACGCGCTGTGTTAAGGATGTAGACATATTTATATAAACGATTTTAATTCTTACCCTAGAAATAAGTACCTAACCTAGATAATAATGCAAAATAATACGAAACGCTGTAAGTCATCAGAACATCGAGCTGACGAAATTTTTCTATCATTTGATTATCTTGGACAGTAGATAATATTATAAATATCTATTGCATTGATTGAAAACGATGAATTTTCGATAAAAGAAAATTGCCTTTAATGGTTGGACATTAACTTAGAGGTTGGTAGACAGGTTACCTAAAAACGTCATCATATTGGTAAATCATTTGGCATGCCAACAATAAATGAGAGAACTCTTAAGTACAAGCTGATTGTCAGGTTTACTTACCATTTCTGTGTCCATAATAGCCCGTGCCAGAGGACGAACCGCTGCCTGTAGAGCCTTGCTGAGGCCTGCCCTCGTCTTCCTCGAGTGGCAACGATGGCTCCATAATGGCACTAGCACATCACTACACTGGCACTGATTATCTGAAAGAGAAATACGTGTTTTAATTATAAGTTTTCAAAATGTTTTATTGAGGTACAGCAGGAAATAACCCGCTCAAAATATGGAGCAGCTCGACTGGGGAAGTACCTTAAACTCACAGAAGATCACAGCTCCTGGGGGGGATTGGGGATAGGGTCGGCAACACGCTTGCGACGCTTCTGGTGTTGCAGGCGTCTATAGGCTACGGTAGTCACTTACCATCAGGTGAGCCGTACGCTTGTTTGTCGACTTAGTAACATAAAAAAAAAGCTAAATAATACTGCTCTTAAGTAGTGTTGTGTTCCTGTGGTGAGTAAGGTGGCCAGAGCTTCTGGGGAGGATCGGTAGAGTCGGCAACGTGCATATATAAGCTACGTTAACCACTATCTATCAGGCGGACGGCATACTTGTTTGCCACTTAAAATTTAAAAAAAAATCAAAAGTGACTCAAAACAGTCCAATAATTAATCAATCTTTTAATGAAGCGGAATAATGAGATAGTTTACAAAAACCTTTACCTATTTTAATTCTAATTTATAACATTAAGATTATCATAATATGGATTAAAAATTTTGAATCTATTCCGTTTAGTTAGTTACGAGATAAGATGAAACAACTTAACATGACTGAACTAAATCATTTTTTTAATAAGTATATTCTAACTATGTAACTGCATAACTACATAAGTGTCAGTTGCTTTTAAAATAATACTATATATAAATAAAAGTGAATCACCGAAGCTTTCGTTATTATCTTCAATCCTAAATGCAGATTCTACACAAGAATTTATTTAATAATTAACCTTTGCTATACAATTAAAAAAATACAGAATATTATTATAATCATTTACGCTGCGAGAAGCTCTTTATTCCAAGCTCATTCTTTGAAGATAATGGATAAAGATAAAAGTTTCAAGTTTCTGTATTGCGAAATCTAGTAATATTAAAGAGATTTTATAGCTACGTATATTTAGTTTCATAAACGTTAACTTTGCAACGTTACAAAATAGTTGTTATAAACTTGTGTCTAGTGTTAAAAGAATAGATAATCACACTTTCTTACAAAACTGTTAATTAATTATTATTTGATTAATTAATTATAGTGTATTCATGATTTAGCCTGTAACATAACACTGCTGGGCATAGGCCTCTCTCTATGTACTCTTCTCCACTGCGGGTTGGCGGATATATTCGCTACTGTGAGTAACGATGTCTATCAGGTGTATATGATAACAACCTACGATACGATAGCTTAACGTGCTATCCGAGGTACAGTGGGGAGACCCACACGGACAGACATCCAAACCGGTAAGAAATATTTGTACAATATCCATTTCGAACGGGAATCGAACTCGCAAACCATCGGGGTTTTAGGCGACGCGACGTAGACAAATACAAGAGTGGTCGTTATCATCATTACATTCTAAAAATAATTTAAAACATTGTTATAATTATAAAAATAATAGTTTAAAAAAAAAAAAAAACTAAAAAACACGCTTTCATAAATAAACCAAACTAAAAATTAGAAAATATCAAATTAGTGTATTGTCATCGGTCCTCGATAAGTCTACCAATTTTAAATGAAATCGAACGTTAGAAGTGGGTCAAAATGAAGTTCAAAGGAGTCGGTTACAAACATATTAACAAACATACAGGTGAAGATAATAAAAAGCGTGTAAAAATGACAATATTAAAAATATATGGAACATAGTATATAATACATACGAATCGTATGTTACTACATGCATGTATATTTTGTAATTATACTTGAAACAAAATTGCATATTAAAATGCGACGCCACGATTTAGCGTGTTTCTCTAATAATAACGCATCACTATAAAACAGAATAATATATTTGTTAACACCTCTGTCGGCGCTGTGTAAACGTTACACAAAATTATGAAAATGTAAACAATAATGATTTATGTTAATTTTTAATGTGCTCTGAAAATAACTTAATTTAAAATTGTAATGAAGGCTGACACATCAAACAAATAATATTTGTAAGGAAAAGTTGGGTGTCTATATTACCTACTTACGTTCGAAGAACGCGTTACGTAGCATTGTTTTTTGTTTAATTAAAAAAACTGGGGTATTAAAATCTACTGTTTTATTTATTTATTATTACCACAAACGCGATTAAAACAATAACATAAGTAATTTTAGCGACTTTCCGGTTAGTCTTCGCAACAAAGTTGTGACATTTGGTTAAAAATATGGTAAAAATGGTCAGTTGGGTGTTACATAACGTTTATTGGGTAGGAGGGGGGGGGGGGTACTGGAAAACGTTACGGCGCGTTACATGGGGGAGAGGGGGGGGGGGTCAAAAATCTTCAAAATTTGCGTTACGTAATACTTGAACGCCCCCTTACTATTTTATTTACTACTTACTCCCATGAGTATTTTTTGCATAAGACAAATACACACACAGAGACAGACACACTCATGCCTTCGTGTGCATGAACACGTATCCGATTCCATAACTGTTTATTTGGGCATTTGTTCATATTGTGTTTTTCCCTACCTTTGAAACAAGATTATTTACCCCCATGAGGGTCATTTATTTATCCCACTTCTAATATCGATTACATGAAAAAATATGTAGCTATGCTAATTAGCTGTTACCTACAATAATATAAGTCTATTAAGTACATTGAATATTTTTTTAAAAGAATACTTGGGGTGTGATCTACAATCGATACCGAAGCCAAAAATATAGTTTTTAGAATTTTTGTCTGTTTGTCTGTTTGTCTGTATGTATGTCCGGGATAAACTCAAAAAGTACTGCATGGATTTACTTCAAATTTGGCTCGAATATTGTTAAGAAGTCGGGTCAGAACATAGGCTACCTACATATTATCACGCTATCACCTACGGGGAACGAGCAGTGAACCTTTATTACTTCAAATGTATGTCCGGAATAAACTCAAAAAGTACTGCATGGATTTACTTCAAATTTGGCACGAATATTATTAAGAAGTCGGGTCAGAACATAGGCTACATATTATCACGCTATCACCTACAGGGAACGAGCAGTGAACGCACGCAGACGACGTCGCGGGCAGCAGCTAGTAATATAATAATAAATTAACTTGCCTTTCTTAGGAACAGACAAACGTATAATATACCTATCGCACGTATAATAATTATATATAAACGCACTATTATACCTACAATTTATATTATTATGATTAATTGACTAACGTATTTATTATTTTAATAAAACATAATTATCCTACTCGCCTTCCATTCGGTATGAAACTTGTAAACTTGAACAAGGTGTGTTACAAGTGTTACAACTAATGTTTCAAACGTTCTTGTTAAGTCTTGTTTTAATTACGCTAACTTATGTTAGTGAAACAAAACTTTAGGACACTTGAGAGGTACAAATATATTAAGACATTTAAACGAAGGCTAGTCAGAACTGTAGCCTATAATTTATCAGGAATGCTCATAGAAGAGACGAAAAAGACTAACAATATTAAATACCAACAAGTCTTAAAACTAAATGCAAGCAAACCTGGATGAGTCTTGTAAGGTCTGATAAGACTCGTTGACCATAAATCAAGTAAAACCCTAGCTTTGTACGAAATTAAGATTTATAGAGAAATAGAAGGCAATTACGAACGCTACAGCATACGTACGATAATTGAAGAAAATCCTTCATTTTTGCGCGATGATGATAACCTAACTATGTTTATTAGTAATTACATTACTAATAACTACTTAATATTTATAAAAATGTAATAAAATAAAACAAATATATCGTTAAAATAAATAAATCCCTTAGTTTTGTGTTTTGTCATTAATTTAGTCATTAATAGAAAACATTAAGACAAAAAAAAATATGAAACTAAATTGCAAACTCAGACATAATAATATTCCATATTTATTTAATTGTTAACACAATAAAAAAAAACAACAACAACCTTTAACTTCTTAACTTTATAATTATATTTTCTTAATTACCTGTAACCAAACTTATCACCGTTGAAAAATTTTACTTTCATTCAAAATTAATTTTAAAAAAACACATTCCTTATTCATCATTCAAATTAACAAAAAAAAAAAAAAAATCGAACCACCAATTTCGTTCGACTACTAAATTGAAGCGCGGGTATTTTAAATTTCGAACCGAACGCGCGGCGTGGCGGCGGCGGCGTTCCAATATTAAAACGGCTGTTTTTGACGCAGCCTGCAATAAACTGAGCGCTGCGAGCGCCACTATTTTTACAGATGTAGCGAATGTAGACCGGGAGCTGAATATTAACAACTAACTGAGCCCCGTGGTTTCACCCGCGTTAATTTGAGAAGAAATGTACTGAAATATTATATAGCCTATAGTTTTCCTCGGGAAATGTAGATACTATCCACGACTTTATTCGACTCAATTCGACTGTTTTTTTTTTCGTCACCAACTATGTAATGTACGGCAACCTACTTAGTGTATTATACCTCATAACTTTTAACTGGGTGTACCGATTTTTATGTTTCTTTTTTTAATCGGTGGCTAATACTTGTCATGTAGACCCATTTAAATATGATCGAGATGAGTACTTATTGAGTAATATTTGATGATGAAGGAGCACTGGTCACTTTACTCACCAAGAGGAATACAGCATTGCTTGAAAACAGTATTATTTAGCTGTGATCTTCTGTAAGGTCGAGGTACTACCCCAGTCGAGTTGCTCCATATTTTGAGCAGGAAATTTCCTGCTGTGCTCTACCTCATGGATACATCGCGAATCAACAACTTTCCAAATAATATAATTATGCTCTTGACTTAATCCCTGTTCTTTTACAAGTAATTACGACGCGGAAGAGATATCTTCCCTAAACGAATTTTAAACTTAAAACAGTAAACGTTGTTGTTGTAATACGTTAAGGGGTAGAATAATTACTCTCATTTCATAATTAAATTTTCTTGAACATAATCTTTCCTTAAATTTAACAAATTTATTTGTTAGTCTAGTCATTCATTACCCGCGACTTCCTTTGCTTAACGCTTATTTTGTAACATTTTGATTATATAATTCCAACACAAAAAACTTACAACAACACTTTTAACCCTAAAAGCCTAATCTACGCCTGCGAGTCGTATACGAATTCGAAAATTGTTTATCTCTTTATAACGGACTAGCTTCTGCGCGCGACTTCGTCGGCGTGGACTCCGCTTCTATTGGTCTTAGCGTGGTGACACATAGCCTATAGCATTCCTCGATAAATGGGCTATCTAACACTGAAAGAATTTTTCAAATCGGCCCAGTAGTTGCAGAGATTACCGCGTTCAAACAAACAAACAAACAACCAAACAAACAAACTCTTCAGCTTTATATATTAGTATATAGATAAAGCTAGCGCGTCGTGTTCTTTAGCCAACTCAGTGGTCGACGGGAGCTAGAAGACGATGACTATTTCGATAAGGTAAGTTCCGCCATTTTCGACTTATCAAAGTATAGTACAGCTGCGAGATGTATGTTTAGGCTTTGTGTAACTTTTGACTAAGTTTGTTGAAATCTTGTTTGCTTATTTTTAACATTTTTTGTGTTATTTCAGCGTTGTTTTAGTTAAAAATGTATCTGGTTCTAAAAGACTAAACAATGTTGTGATTTTGGCAAATTTTAAACTAGATAGATAATTTTTCTGGAAGATTCAGCTTCTGAAGTTGAGAATGACTGGATTATTGTCTATTGGGTTAGTTTCAAAGCGAAGATGAAAGTTATTATATTCCTGAAGATGTTTATTTTGCTGTAGCAGAAGTTGATCCGACATCTTATGCTGATTATGTTTTACAAGCTACCAATTTGGAGCGAATTGGTTAACTATTTTACTGGACTGGTTTGGTTAACTATTTTAATATCTCAGTTATCTCACAAAACTCTAGCTATGAAAAGAATTTGCACCAGAATAAATGAATCGATTAAGCACAGATTTGGCCCTGGCCTCTGAATTCTCCATCCAGAGACTTGACCTCCAAGTTTGAAACGATATTTTCAATTGGCTAATATTACAAGCATTAAGTTGCTTAAATTAGGAATAGATGACTATGTGTATGTTATAGATATTTATTAATTTGTGTATTAATAAAATAATGAAAACCATTTGTTTTACGCCTATAACTCTCGGCCTTTTTAGATTCTGGCAAAGTTCCCTCACACTTGACGTGTGAAGTAAAAAAACGTGCTTTTTCTAATAGCCATTAATCACTATATAAAAATATAACATATTTTATTTTAAAAATGTAATGTTATTATCTATCTATACAAATTAGAACGACTGCTGTTAATTGGATAATGATTTTAACTGATTTCCAAAAATAGGAGGAGATTCTCAATTCGTCTGTATTTTTTTATATATTTTACCTCAGATCTATTTACTGGGTGGACCGATTTCGATGCTTCTTTTTTTAATCGAATGTGGTCCAATTAAAATTAAATTGAGACCTAACCAGTATTTAGAAAAAAACTAGTTACTTATTAAGATATTTATGGGAGAGATATATAAATCCTTCGCACTCAAAGGCGTCCTATTATTTACTCTTGTCCTCAGACATCGTCAAAAATCTGTATGGCCAATACAAATGTTTGTCATGTGCTGGGATTGAACCTGCAACCACAAGCGCAACAGCCACAACCCAGTGCTGTGAGCTGTGACCGTTGCGGCAAAGCGTCGTCGAAATAAAATAATACCAACATCCAATACAAATACAATATATATGCAATATCCTATTATGAAAAACACCCTCATCCAAATTTCAGGAACGAAGTCACGGCTAGAATGTAGTTTAGATGAACAGATAAGAATTTCGTATTCATAAATATCTTTTGGCTGTAAAACGTGTGTCGTAAGCCTTTGTGTAAAATAAATCAAACTGAGCACATGAATTGTTTGTGGGGCGCTAACGTCTTCGTATACATTTTTTATTTGCAATTTGAGACGTTAATTGTGACATTTTATTGTTTTTAATTAATTTTCTTCGAACACGCCTTTTCTTTGATTTTGTTACCCACATTTTAAAATATATATACACGCTTATGCATATATATTATGTACTTGTCATTTATAATTATATTGTTATTAAGTAAGTAAAATATATTGAATTTGTTAAAAATTGCTACTATATCGTGTCCAGTGGCCAAATGTCATCTGTCAAATGTCAAGAAATCGCTAATCAGCGTCGAGGTATCCTTTGTACATCTTTGTTTCTGTGATTATTTGTATTTTGCTGTACAATAAAGAATAATTTCTATCAAAATAAATAGAGCATAGCTTGAGGTCTGGGCATTTGGTGTACTGTGTGTGCTGGACACGCACTAACGGGATATTTTTAATATCTATCTTATTAACCTTACAGAAGACATCTAAATAATTCTGCTATAAATTAACGTTTTTTTACTCGTGGTGACTAAGATAGCCGGAGCTCCTGGGGCGGATCTGGGTAAGTATCCAAACGCATTTGTAATCTTCCTGGCATCAACTTAACTAGGTCGGTTTTTATACAACTAGGTCGGCAAACAAGCGTACGGCTCACCTGATGGTAACCGATTACCGTGGCTTATAGACATCTGCAATACTAGAAACATCGCAAGCGTGCTGCCGACCCTACCCCCTATTCCCCCCACGAGACTTAAGTACATGACGGTAACCACTTACCACCAAGCGAGTCGTTCGCTTCTTTGCCACTCCATTGGTGTAAACTAAAAAAAAGTTAAAAATTCGTTTTATAATAAAATATGAGTACAGTTGCTCCAATCTAGGGCTTCAATATGAACGCGACGTGTACATTCAGTTACGTTGACACACTGAACGCACGATGCTTTTTCAGTTTAATTTTGTTTCGGTATGAAGCGAAAAACCGCTTCCATTTTGTAGAATCCAATATTGCTAAAAAGAATATACTTTACAGCAAAAATACTACATAATTAAAAAGTCTCGATGGCATTTTATATTCTTTCGTCACAAAAAAAATACACAAATTTTGGGCAAAATAGGATTCAGAAAGTAAGTTAATCACTACATATTATAAAACAAAGTCTCTTCACGCTGTCTGTCTGTCTGTATATATGCTTAGATCTTTAAAACTACGCAACGGATTTTGATGCGGGTTTCTTTAGTAAATAGAGTGATTCCAGAGGAAGGTTTATATGTATAATACATGCATATATAGTAGAGGAACACTGATAGTTTTAAAGTTTTCTAATGTGATGTCGTAAATAAACACATTTTTTGCGCTTACATTGCAAATATTTATTTTATATTTTATATTTAGTATCGGCATTGCACCCGTGTGAAGCCGGAGCGGGTCGCCAGTTTATTATAAAATAGTCATATAACATCATGGGTAAAATCTATTCCAAAATCAAATCACTTATTTCCTGCTTAAGATTATTATTCTTTTTGTATCAACATGACAAATGCCCATTTTAATAATAATTAGGTACAAACATGGAGAAAGTGACCTATACGGTATACCCAACTATGTTACAGGCTGAATGCGATGAATGCGAACTGGTCCAGCTGTTGTAGATTCGCGCTTAGCGCCAAATTTAACTATTCATTTTTATTTATATACGCAGATTTAAGTAAATAACCTTTATAATAAATATACTTTACGCGAACTTCATATAAGAATATATTACGTCACATAAACTTGTAATAAACTTAAAAGCCGCCATTAAACTGAGAACCTCTGTTTTATCTCCATTTAATACTCTTAATAGAACATGGTTCTTAAAACCGTGTTAAGTCGTATTTCAAAACCAGAGCGTTTCAATTAAGACCTTGTCAAAATTCACCGTAAAACTATCAAAATGGATGCCAGAATAACAAAGGTGATGTGATGAACTGCTGCTGCGTGTATGAAATATTTACTAAACGAGTCGGGTCAGCTTCGATGCTGTTTTGCTTTTGTTTCTTCATTCTATTATTGAACGCGAATTTCTGAATTTTACAAAGTTTTATATAAGATTTTTTAATATCGAGCTCCGCAAAACGAAAATAATAAACATTTTAGTTACAAAGTTTTTCTCGCAATGATTACGTATAAAAATAAATTTGATAATTATTGTTTAATAACTACTATACCATGTCACGGCAAAAGAAGCACAGGCCGCCCTCAAACCAGGTGGACTGATGACCTGAAGAACACATGGGAAGGCCGTTGGATTCAAAAGCCACAGAACCTGACGGAGTGGCGAAATAGGGTAGGCCTATATCTAGCAATCGAATTTTAAAGGTTGATAGATGGATGGTTGTACTAACCTAAAAGGGCCTAATTAGTTGTTTTTGGATTACAAGAATGTTTTTATAGAATTATATCTAAATAACTTAAACCTATAAAAACTACTTGAATTGTTTCGGTCCAGTTGAAATGTATTCAAATCAAAGATACAACTCAGGGCCCGTAGCACTACATTTTCAAGTTTCTATGTAAATTAAATTCTATAAATTTTGTTTCACATATTAGATGAGAAATACAGCTTATAGCCTTCCTTTATTAATGGACTATCCAAAGTAAAAATAAATTTTCAATTCGAACCAGAACTTATTGAGATTAGCGCGTTTAAACAAACAAACTCTTCAGCTTTATTATATTATAGTATAGATTACAATTTATGGAGCTTTTTTTTAAATTATAGGGTGGATCCCACGCGCCTTGCGGACACTAACCCCGTTGTCAATACAGCTCATCCCTAGAAGCTTATAGGAACACTAGCCGACCCGTGCCCACTTCGTTGGGCGTTAATTATTTTTGTGATGTAAATAATATACTTACATATACATACTTAAGTTTTCATCTCGCTCACATAAAACTACCACCCCCCGTTTCAGCCCCAAAAAGGGTTGATTTCTAAAAATACATTATTAGTACACCTCCACACCATCTATAGAGCATACATTTTGAATTTCAAGTCTCTTACTTCAAAAACATAGGACTTTCATACAAACTTCCAACCCCCGTTTAACCCCCTTAGGGGTGGAATATCGTAAAACCCGTTCTTAGCTAACCTCTACTCGGCGAAAGGAATATTCCTACCAAAATTCAAGTCTCTACGCCTTATGGTTCCAGAGATATCGTGATGAGTCAATGGGTGGGTAACTCTTTTATATACATACTAGCGGACCCGGCAGACGTTGTCCTGCCCGGAAAACAGCTACCAAATTTGATTTGATAGCAGCGCCACCTACCGGGTCCAATTCAGATAAAAACTACCCTATCTCCCAAGTTGGGCCTAATTACAGATGCTTACAAAATTTGATACAAATTGGTTCAGTAGTTTCGGAGTTACATATCGATAGCAGCGCCACCTATCGGGTCCAATTGAGATAAAATTTGAAATTAGTGACATCCTCACAACGCGTTACCGATTCGATTTGAAATAATAATTGATATAAGAAGAATTTTCAATCGATTTAATTAAATATTTTTAGTTGATTAGTTATTTTGTTAGTTTATTAAATAATTTTAATTATTTCATTTGTATACCCAATTACGTAGCTCAACACTTTACCGATTCGACTTGAAATAATAATTGATATAAGAAGAATTTTCAATCGATTTAATTAAATATTTTTAATTGATTAGTTATTTTGTTAGTTTATTAAATAATTTTAATTATTTCATTTGTATACCCAATTACGTAGCTCAACACTTTACCGATTCGACTTGAAATAATAATCGATATAACCTAAGTAAGAAAATTTTTTAATCGATTTAATGAAATATTTTTAGTTCTATTTTTAACTCTTGATATAAACTTGATTTAGACTTTATAAACCACGCATTTTAAAGTTAAATTTCACTAACGCATGCATAGTTACATTGGCAGTTGTCAAAAAACAGAATTATTGTTCTTTACTCATGGTTTGAAATTAAATTCCAAGATTTCGACTTAATTCATTTGGAGTCATAGATACTATTTTTATTTCCGTTTTTTATTACATTTATAGAAACAAAATTATTTTTATCATATTATGATCGATTTATCGTATTTCAAGAACTGTTTCATAGTCTGTGGTTGTTTGTTAATTTTGTTATGCACAGGGCACTTCACTACCCGTCAATAAAGTGAGTTGTGTCAGTGACATTAGTGTAAAATTTTATATTAGTCTGAAAAAAAACTGTAATTTAACGGGATAAAAAGTATCCTATGTCCTTTTCCTGGTTCTAAGCTATCTCCCCACCAATTTTTAGCCAAATCGGTTCGGCCGTTCTTGTGTTATAAATAGTGTAACTAACACGATTACACGACTTTCTTTTATATATATAGATTTATATATATAGATATAGATAATGTAACTTGCTACTTGAGGGCAGTGTTATTTAATTGTGTGTTAAAAGGTTTAAGCACTTCCCAAGTAGGCCTGATCTATATCATAGTGTATTTCCTACTGTGCTCTACCTCGTTATACTAAGTTCAACTCATCTTTGCGCGCGGGTAGGTATATGTGTGGGTAAACGTTGTATATTGGTCTAAGATTCGGATGACGGCGGTCGCGTCACTGCTACACAAATTAAAGTTGTATAATTACAAGCGCACGCACACATAGAGCCGCGCGCAAAGATGACTTGAACTAACAGTACGTATATATTTATGACTAGCTGCTGTGTCTGCGACTTCGTCCGCGTGGCATTTAACAAAAAGGTTATTGTTCAGTTCGCAAAAAAAAAATATTCGAAATTAAAATTAGCCTAAGTTACTCCTTATTACATCAGCTATCTGCCAGTGAAAGTCCCGTCGAAATCGGTCCAGCCGTTTCTGAAACTAGCCGAAACATACAAACGGACTGACAGACGGACAAAAATTGTAAAAAATGTTATTTGGTATAATTATGTTCCGTGTATAGATCCATATGCATTTAGTAAAAAGTGGTTATTTTAATATTAAAAACAGACACGCCAATTTTATTTATTAGTAGGTATAGATTTTCAATGAATTATATATTTTCCATAAATATATCTAGTTTATCATTATTATTATATAAAAACTTATAAAGATTTTTTTTCGCATATTTTTAATAAAACTTTCTTAATTAGTTTAAAAACAATGTTAGTCCGAGCTACGTCTGGAAAGTTTGTATTATACGAAAAAAATATTTGTAGCCTTCGTGTTCTTCGTAAAAATATTGTTCTAAACAACCGAATTTCCTAAAGAAAGAAAGCAAACAAATCTAGAACAGAAAATATTTGAATGTTTCATGTAATACTTCACAGTAAGGGCCTATGCAAACCGCGTTTTTTAAACGCGATACAGACGCGATGCAAACGCGCGTGTGACGCGATACAAACGCGATGCAAACGCGCGTATGACGCGATACAAACGCGCCGTCGACGCGCGTTTGAATCGATACAAAGGCCAACAAACTGCTCTGTAGGATAAAAACGCGCCGTCGACGCGCGTGTCACGCGATACAGACGCGATGCAAACGCGCGTATGTCGCGATGAAAACGCGCTGTCGACGCGCGTTTTAGAAACGCGTGTCGACGGCGCGTTTAAAAAACGTGGTTTGCATAGGCCCTAACAGTAAGCACGGAACGCACGTTTTATAATTCAGTTACAAGCGTATGTGATCGTATGTAGTGTGCTTATATCATTGCATATATTTCATACGTTTTTTATACTTCAAGAGTGACAAAAAAGGGCGTGCGTACAAAGTACACATGTCAGAAGTGAAACTTCTTTGAAAAACTAATTTTTAAGTCTCGTTTATATTTATACAAATCTAAAGCTTTAGATTTCCGTTCCAGCGCCATCTAGTTAGTTTGCAATGTAGTACTATCGATGGTAATGTAACAACCTGTGTATTTTCTATAGTACACGCTAGGTGGCGCTGTTGTTCGACAAAAACGTTGCACGTTGCTTGTTCAACAAAACGTTGCACATCTTCGTGACGTTTCATCCGTATAAATGTTACCCTCATGTGTCTAAAGAAGTTTCACTTCAAAAATGCATTCGTCCTACTCTATGATAAGCGGTTACCGTAACCTATGAACATCTGAAACACCAAATGTATCGTAAAAGCGTTGCCGACCCTATCCCTGACCTTCGCATTGAGATCTTACCACTTTACTCACCACAGGAACACAACACTACTTGAGAGGAGTATTATTTATCTGTGATCTTATGTAAGGTTGAGGTACTTCCCCAGTTAGGCTGCTCAAAATTTTGAGCAGTATATTACCTGTTGTGTCCTACCTCAGTAAAACAAACTGTACCCGAATCTGTGCTATCTGTACAAATTGTATCTCCAAGCTAACAGACTTTATTTTACGTTATATTTTTAAATCATATTAAAATTTTGTCGTTCCAGCGGGTTTTGAACCCGCACCTCCGACAGACCGTGTCAGTGCTCTAGCCAATTAAGCTATGGGACTATGTACCAGCTAGATCGAAATTCCTGGTATGATTAATTTTTATTCGGTTTTAAGCAAACCGTTCGATTCCGTTTTATTTTACGTTTTTTACATTTTAAGTTAAAAAATATGAAGGGGCAGTGGTTAAACAAGAGGATCTCAAACAAATTGCTTCAAAGAGTTTTCTCCACATAGCTGAAGGAAAAACTTTTTATATATCGTCAGAATATCCGCAATGAGTGCACTAGTAATTTTATATTTATTTTTTTTTCAAGGTTTACTAACTAAACTTACACAGAGACGTAACATTAAAATACATTTGATATTTCAGTAATCACAATATTTATATCTAACTTGAAAATATACAGACCATAATTATCTTAATCAAATAGAAACAAAAAAAAGTGTGTGTGTCAGCTCCGACGCACGAATCCGACGTCGCGCGTGTGTCAAAATGTATGAAAATGAACGCGTGTAAAATCGCTTTTCCGTAAACGCACTCATCCAACGCCTTACATTTGAATTTAGTGCGGGCCGCCACGCCACATGCGACGCGCGACTCCTCGCGTCTCCGTAAATAAGGCCTCAGATCGACTGTCTAAATAGGCACAAAAAGGCTTACTAGTCTAAGACAAAGATTAATACCATATCAAATGGTAAATAAACAAATCAAATAACGCCATCTACGCCAGGTGGCGTTATTAGAAAACGTCGTCGTCTGGTCGTGTAGATGGCGTTACGAGAAACGTAACGAGGTCATTCGTTCAGTAGATTTTATTCGTCATATTTTTTTCATACCTTATATGAAAATCGATCCTTAAGCAGTAAAGTCCAAAAAATTTCAAAAATCGCGGTCACTATTATAACTATATAACTTACCGCGATTGTGATATTGAAAACCCCAATATGTCGGTGGCGTTGCAGATGTGATGGTCACATGCGCTCGTGATAAGTATTTTATAATTAATAATTATGTTTGCTAACAAACGAAAAAAACCAACTTCAATTACATAGACAAGTAATACAACGTAAGTAGACGAAAAAAAATTAACAAACACACTAGTTGTCACTACGATTTTCAAGGGTTTCCTTCGATTTCTCTGGGATCCCATCATCAGATCCTGGTTTCCTTATCATTGTACCTAAGTTGGGATATCTCCTTTCCAACAAAAAAAAAAGAATTATGAAAATCGGTTCATAAACGACGAAGTTATCCCCGAACATACATTAAAAATATAGATATATATATATGTTACGCTCAAAGATCGAAAACGCTCATTGAGCGGAAAAATAGCTCACAACGCGATGTGGTCACAGTAAAACATCCACATAGCGAAATTTGTGTTATGGCTCAAATGAAAACGCGCACGACGCGTTGTGGCAATCAAAGAAAGACCAAATAGCGAAATTCGTGTCGTGGCTTACATGCTATTCGATCTCAACGCGTTGTGGCAATGGAAGAAAAGCCATGACGTGTTCTGAGCATTCATTGTGTTAACCACATCACGACGGACAGGTTTGTAACTTGTCGGTGTAGGCTCGGGTGCAAAGACGCATTGAAACATCAGTTTTATTCATTTCTTTTCTGTTTATGAGAGTGAATTTTAATGTCAGCGCTAATTATGACGAATAAAAAAGAATTGTTTTACGATAAATTACGTGAGTTTGTGGAAACAAGCACTGATCGCAGTTTTATTATGACTACAGAAAAATATGAAATGTTACTTAATGAAACAAAACCGTCTCAACTTCTTAAAAAGAAAAAGAAGTCTCTGTCGTCGAAGCAGTATCGACGTCTTAAACGATATGATTTCTTAAAGATTGGTGATACTGAAAAGTTGGTTGAAGCTGGAATAGAAAGCTCAAGTTCAAAAATTCGACATTTCTGCAAAACAGATGAATTGTTTGATATTTTGGAAAAGCACATACTAACCTCGGTCACAAACGGACTAGAGGACTATCATTTTATGTGAATTATGAGTAATTTACAAATGATATGAATATTTTGTGTTCAGTGATTTATTACTTAATACATTGATTTTTTTTAAATATAAAGTAATCTCAATAAATAATAAATATCGTTTCATTTTAATTTATATAATTATATACTTAATATATTTGATAATGAGAAACATACCGTGATTTTATAAAATGAAAAATATTTCTGGACATCTACCAAAACGTTTCCAGCCTAGGCCTAGTAGGATCTATATCGGAAAGTAGTGTGCGTTGTAATCAAATAGTATTCCATTCTCGTCATGGCTTTTCTTCATTGCCACAACGCGTTGAGATCGAATAGCATGTAAGCCACGACACGAATTTCGCTATTTGGTCTTTCTTTGATTGCCACAACGCGTCGTGCGCGTTTTCATTAGAGCCATAACACGAATTTCGCTATGTGGATGTTTTACTGTGACCACATCGCGTTGTGAGCTATTTTTCCGCTCAATGAGCGTTTTCGATCTTTGAGCGTAACATATATATATATACGGTCGAATTGAGTAACCTCCTCCTTTTGTGAAGTCGGTTAAAAAATATTAAAAAACTGTTCAAAATTGTCACTTAAAAGGCTGCAACAGTTTAAATTTTTGACGTAAATTCTCTGACGAATTGAATAACTCAAACTTTATACAGCTTTTGTGCTCTTGTTTGCTTTTAATAAAGCATGATAGAGCACTCAACGGCATACTGCCCTACAGGTACTGTGTGTGTGCTTGTTACCAAGGTGTGTGTGTACTACCAATTTTGTTTTGTGTATATTACTAAGCTCGTTACCTGTGTTTTTGCAAGTTTATGCGTGTGTGTGTGTGTCTGTGCTTAAACGAGTAGATACAGTATTTTAGGTAATTACTTTTAGTTATTCTTAGTTATACAATAAAGATTAATTGCTTTCGTGGATTTTAACGTATTTGCACTTACATACCTAAGTACCTACACATAGAGAAATATTCCAATAAATTTGTGTATTTTTGAGCTAAGTAATTACTTTTTAATTGACTTGACTTTTTAATTCAATGTACTTAGCAGTGCAGTAGAAATTTGATGATTTTGTATGGATAAGTAATTAAAAGGTGTAACTAATGAAGTTCAGAATATTGTTTTAAGCTAACGCGATCACTTCTCATATTTAAATTTATATTATTGTTCGGGTGTTTACCACTGTGTCACGGCGAGTCAATCTGCCCGCGATCCTGGCGATTGAAACATTGCCGAAATATATGGACCTCAACAAAACAATAATCGTGGTATGCACCCGAACAAATATAAATTAAAATACGAGAAGTTCAGTATTTTTGAATAAACTAATGTTTATTCAAAAATACTGGAAGTTCAGTATTTTTGAATAAACTAATGTTTATTCAAAAATACTGAACTTCTCGAGCATTATAATGTTTTCACGTAACACTATTTTCACTTTTTATGTAATATTGCATGAATTGTTATTTATCTCTAGAAGTACTAAGAATAATTATGATTTCTTGTCTAAAAATAAAAAACATAAGCTCAACTTATACATAGTACTTTAAATACCAGACTTGACACAATATCATCAAAACCATATTAAAGAAAATAATCTAAGTTTTATTATAATTTCCTTCCAAAACAGTGTCTCCACATAACGTTGCATATATTTTATTAAACAATACAAAAAGCCTTAAATCTATTATAGTTAGACTATTATACTACTATTCTACTTCTATATATAGTCTACTTATTATATCTGCTATTAATATTCTATAAATATAACGACTAATAATATTAGTTAAATAGAAACTGTTATACGAAAACAAACATCGTTTGCCTATCAGCGCATACAATAATAAACAAATGATGCTAATTTCGCCAGAAATAACGGATACAAACGAGCTTCAGAAGCGATGATCGAAACGTCCATTGATAAATATTGAGTTGAGAGTGTGCCAAATATCGTCTTAGGCAACTTTACAATATTTCAGACGGACTTTTGGTCTAAGATCCGAGATAGCTAAATATTCCCTCATCTGTTAATTAGATGAAACAATTTTTTATAGGCTGGTTGCAATATTGTAAATCTCTAATCTAAAAAATCTATGATTGCTACACTTACCTGCAGCCAGAGATGGGTGCCTACTTCAGTCAGGTATATAATGTAAAATATTAACGGTTTTAGCTTATTAGGTACATGTAATTAATATGAGAGGGAAAAGACTTTAAAAAAAAATTGCAGCAGGCTTATGGTGGCAGAGGTTGTTTTTATAAATTCACAATATTGAAATCAGCCTATAAAAATTGTTTCATCTAATTAACAGATGAGGGAACATTTTGTTATATCCCGGATCTTAGACCATTTCGGGTTATGTGATCGTTAAGCGAAGGAATTATTTATAATTTTCAATATAAAAATAGTGTGTAAAAAGTTGATGCGGTTATGATGTGGGCTGAAAGCCAATTTTGTTTTGGTGTGAATCTAAAAATTGATAGTTCAACGCTTCAATCTGAATATCCCATTGCTGGGCAAGGGCCTCTTTCTCCGTGCATGAGAAGTATCAGAGCTTAATCCACCACGTTGCTCCAATGCGGGTTGGCGTATATATTCCCTACTATGAGTAACGATCGCTATCAGGTGTAAATGATAACAACCGGGACCGACGGCTTAACGTGCTCTCCGAGGTACGGTGGGGAGACCCACAAGGACTGCACAAACACCCAGACCACGGCAAACATCTGTATGGCCAATACAAATGTTAATAAAATCGTGTATCGTGTATTCTAATAAAAAAATTTAGAGCTACATACACAAAGTTATTAAAAAAAAATAATATTTTTCAGTCGGCACCAAACATATACTCTGCCTATAACAATATACTCTTTCTCGTATCTTATGAAAATTCTAATACTTTATTTTTAACTAGCTGCTGCCCGCGACGTCGTCTGCGTGCGTTCACTGCTCGTTCCCCGTAGGTGATAGCGTGATAATATATAGTCTATGTTCTGACCCGACTTCTTAATAATATTCGTGCCAAATTTGAAGTAAATCCATGCAGTACTTTTTGAGTTTATCCCGGACATACATACAGACAAACAGACAAACAGACAAAAATTCTAAAAACTATATTTTTGGCTTCGGTATCGATTGTAGATCACACCCCAAGTATTCTTTTAAAAAAATATTCAATGTACAGTTTTGACTTTCCTACCATTTTATTATATTTTTAATAATCGCCATTTCAAACTGGTGGCTCTGTTATAATACATGTATTCACGGAAATAACTCAACTTGGAGTAAACGCCATGTTATTACCACGAACACTGCTTTGAATTTTTCTAAGAATATAACTAATATAATACTTATTAATTTCACGTTTAATATTATGAATTCTCAGCTATACATGGATATTATGTTCATGGGCACCAGTGTAAATATGTATTAGTCAAGTATTTTAATTTATAAAATATATAAATAAATTAAATATTATTAAAGGAATGGTTTCCGCCTGTAATGAGGTCAAAGCTAAATCCATCGCGATGCTTTACTGTGGGTTGGTGAACACAGGTTCAACTGAGGTAAACAAAAATCTGGAACAGCCCGACTGGGGAAGTACCAAGACCTTACAGAGGTGTGGTCTACACCTAAATAATACTGCTTTTTTTAGAGTATAAGGGGGTGAGTAGGGCTTCTGGGGAGAATCGGAGGAAGGGTTGGCAACGCACTTGTGATGCTTCTACGGATTACATAATTATTTAAATAATACCAAACAAAAAACGTAGTCAAAATATTTGAAACTGATATCAAAACTAAAACGACTAACCGCTTAATCATTGCTATTGTTTATATATTTATTCAAAACATAATTATATTTTTACACACACACACACACACACATCAGCCTATCGCAGTCCACTGCTGGACATAGGCCTCCCCAAGCTCGCGCCAGACATCCCGGTTTTCCACAATCCTCATCCAGCCTACGCCGGCAATCTTACGTAGATCGTCGGTCCAACGGGCCGGAGGACGTCCCACACTGCGTTTGCCAAGACGCGGTCTCCACCCCAGGACACGTCTGCTCCAGCGGCCATCGGTCCTGCGACATAAGTGACCAGCCCACCCGCCACTTCAACTTGCTAATTCCGTGTGTATGTTTTTCATACATAAAACAATAAACACACCGAACAAACAAAAATAAAGTAAATTGAAGCTGTACAGTGTGTGAGTTACCGTTAAAATTACACGTTCAACGCGGACTCGCTGATGTCGAAATAACATGGACTTTGAATGTGAAATACGTAATTATACCGGCGTTGTAGATGTCGAGAGATTGTTTTTGTAACTTGTTTTTAGCATATTGTGATTTTCGCGAAAAAAGTATATCTTTCTTTTTAAATGTTAATATCTACATTTATTTTTGGAGTTTATTGGAGTTTACTCCTTAAGAATCGATTTTCATATAAGGCCCCCTGTGTGAAAAACATAATTATGAGGAGTAAAATCTACTGAACGAATGATCTCGTTACGTTTTTGTTAACGCCATGGCGTTATTTGATTAGTTTATTTACCATTTGATATGGTATTAATCTTTTTCTTAGACTAGTAAGCCTTTTTGTGCCTATTTAGACAGTCGATCTGAAGGAGTAAACTCCAGTCGTGCGTCGGAGCTGAAACACACACTTTTTTATGCTACAAAGGCGACAAATAAGCGTACAGTCCAATTGATGGTAATAAGATACCGTAGCTTATCGACGTCTGTAATACCAGAATATTGCAAGTGCGTTGCTGGCCCTACACCCAACACTTCCCAAGAGTACTTGGTACCTTACTCATCACAGGAATACAACACTACCTATCTGCAGTTAACAGGACGAATTACACGGCATATCACTTATATTTCATTTTGTAATATTCACATAACAAAAATTAATAAAATGCTTTTGTTCCTCATTCTCATATTTTATTTGTAACTAGATGGCCCGGTGAACTTCGTATCACCTACACAAAACACTTTCTAAACGCACCACTGGAACGCACCTATAAATTTTTGACAACCAATTGACAACGTTTTTGACAAAAGACATTAACCCCGCTAGGAACATTTTGTATTGGAAAATTAAATTGTCGTTTTAGTATTTTCCGTTACATATAATTTATGATTCTCATCTTCCCTGAACTTACGCAAATATTTCAAGAAAAAATTAGCCAAATTATAGATAATATCTCAAAATCCAGTGTTATGGTGATACAAGTGATCTTCGTATAAATATAAATCAACCATCAAATACGATTAATTGTACTATTTGTAAAGCTTCTCTGACACAAAATAATATCGGAACGCTAGTGTTAAAAATAATTTTCATTTGTCGTAAAAACTGAATAATGACAACAGATGTTCAAACATACGAGTAAATAAAAAATACAAAGTATAGAGCTATCGTCGTCGAGCTAGAGTATGTGGAGTATATGGATAGTATAATAATTTTGATTCGTTTTATTTTTATTTTTGTGTTACCCACACATGAGGAAATTATAAACATTTTAAATCATATCAAATTTTGTGTTTTTCATATCAAAAATTATTTTTTTCGGCTGGATCGAAAAATTTTGATATGATTTAAAATGTTTAGTATAATTTTGTTTCATAATAATGGACAATAATGACACAAAAACATTATTACCAACAATGAAAAAAAAATTGATTAAAATTAATTAAATTAAAAGTAGCTATGACCACTTTTCGATAGGCAAGTTATCATAGGCATATTTGTTTATAAATTATATTTGATAAAAAATATGTCTCATCGAGTTATCGGATCGGTGAAGGTCGATGTTCCACGTCTCCTCTACTAATACTAAATTAATTTATTTTATGTTATTTTTTTATTATTCAAGTATTAATGTGTAACATTTTCTGATGTTCATTTTTTGAAATAAAACTTCTTTACGCACGCTTGACTTGGGAAGTGAGCTGGTGAATTCGTGCCGAGAGCGTTGCAAAAAGTGTGATCGGGCGAGGCGAACGGAAGTTGATAGGGAGATATAAGTTAGTGAAGATAGAAATTTTTACTTCAGTCGTGTGGTCTAAATCACTTTTTTTGCCAATGCGCTCAAGCAACATTGATCATGCTAATCAGTACTTTTCATCTATTTTTTATTTTCATTTTTCTTCGATTACAAGGCACGAATAATTATTTGACAAGAAAAATATTCTACTATTGAAATATATTTTTTTCACCATTAATTATAATTTAATACAGTATTAACTGTATAGCGTAAAATGCTTGAAAATATTTTCTTAATCCAAACTGCGCGTAGTCCATAAATATAGTAGTCAAAATACAATCTGACTAATGTCAAGCGTCTCTAGAGCCGTAACGGATTCTTGAACTAACATCTTTCATAAGAAGAGCTCTTGGAGACATGCCAATCTTTGACTATCTGACAAGATAGGCGTAAACAATATCTCAACCACATCGCCGCGACGTCGCATCCGTATCGCTATGATGTCGCAAATACAAGGCTAATGTGTCTTACTGTATTTCTATGTCATCGCAAATACAACGCAGACTAATCTGTGGCGATTTTAAAATTAAAAAAGAAAGTCCTGTGTTTGTGTATAAACACTTTTTTGTATGTTCATCTATTGAGATAATATGATTTCGTACAATTTTTTTTTTTTTTGAGTAAGAAAAATAATCCATATCCATCAAATGGATATTCGATCGACATCGTTATGAAATCAAAATATTTCACTTTACTAATAGAAAAAAAAAGCATTAAAGAACCAGCTTTTACTCAAACTTCGATCTTTTCAAACATATTTGCTTGTTTGAGTTCAATTCGAAAGTAATTTTAACTTTACCTTTTTTAAATTGGTGATTTTTGAAGTGAAACTTTTTTAGAATAGTTGTAATTTGAAACTCGGTGAAACGAAAAATGCGTCACAATAAAAAACAAACACAAATGTATAATGGTCGATTTACATCAGACGAGCGAATGCTCATTCTATCCCCACTAGGTATGTACATCAAATTCTTATCAAATTCTTTTAGTGTAAACAGGCGTAGAGCATGTTTTCGTTGTTATGTATATGAATACGAGTGTTCATTCACACATAAAAATCAAGAAAGAATGCTCTTGTTCTAGCTCTAGTTCTTTGTTCGTTTGGTCTAAATCCACCCTAAGAGATAATTAGATAGAATACAGTCATTACCGCTCAAAATGCATACATAACTGACGCGTTTTGTTTGTAACTTACAAGATTTTTGACGAGGCTGTGATCATCGTCGATAAAAGAAAGCGCAACGGTCTATCTTCCTACGACTTTTCAGAAGTTTCACTTCTACTGTGTGTGAATCGCACACACACCTTTTTTATATTATTGGTAATTCTGAGTATTTTTGAATTGATTTTTATAATTGTTATTTTACATTCTATTAGTTCTATTTTACATTTGTTACGTGCACGTTATCTTATAATGATACTTATTTTATATTTTGCTACTTGAATATTGTTTTTATATCATTACTAGCTGCTGCCCGCGACGTCGTCTGCGTGCGTTCACTGCTCGTTCCCCGTAGGTGATAGCGTGATAATATGTAGCCTATGTTCTGACCCGACTTTTTAATAATATTCGTGCCAAATTTGAAGTAAATCCATGCAGTACTTTTTGAGTTTATCCCGGACATACATTTGAAGAAATAAAGGTTCACTGCTCTTTCCCCGTAGGTGATAGCGTGATAATATATAGCCTATGTTCTGACCCGACTTCTTAACAATATTCGTGCCAAATTTGAAGTAAATCCATGCAGTATGTTTTGAGTTTATCCCGGACATACATACAGACAAACAGACAAACAGACAAAAATTCTAAAAACTATATTTTTGGCTTCGGTATCGATTGTAGATCACACCCCAAGTATTCTTTAAAAAAAATATTTAATGTACAGTTTTGACTTTTCTACCATTTTATTATATGTATAGATTATTATTCAATAAAAAGTCGGCGAAGTTAGTGAACATCTTATTATTGCTCCGCTCGTTCAATAGCTCACATATTCTCTAAAATATAATTATCTTTTGAAATCTGAAATATATTTTGTATTAGTCCGATTCACACTTGGCTGATTTTTAAATACATTTAAAATAATTGAAAGCATATAAAACGTCACTAAAGCCGTGACGAATTCGTAGTCGAGCGCATCTTTCACAACCTAAAAACTTGGAGACGTGCCAAGCTTAAGTCATAAAAAACCTAGGCGGCGTTTACAGACATTATCGCGCCTAGGCAGTAGGCAGACGTTAGACATTCGTGGAATAAACAACATTCCTCTTTTATGCTGACAATGCTGGTTTATAAAATATATAATTAAGTCATCAATACGGGAAATTAAATTCCCAAGAAACAAACTTGAGTCATGAAAAATCTGTAACTACTTTATTAAAAATGTCTGTAATATTTTCAGCTAAACTGTTGCCAGATTTAAAAAAAATGTGTGTGTCAGCTCCGACGCACGACTGGAGTTTACTCCTTCAGATCGACTGTCTAAATAGGTACAAGAAAGGCTTACTAGTCTAAAAAAGGTTTAAAACCATATCGAATGGTAAATAAACTAATCAAATAACGCCATCTATCGTGAGATGGCGTTTTTTGTTTAGTTTGATTAGCAGTAGATTTTACTCCTCATATTTTTTTCATACCCGGGGCCTTATACTCCAATAAAAATATTCCTCGAGATAAAAAATATTACAATATTTCAAGTTTTGTCAGAAGTCGTTTATTTGATTGATCACTATTGTAAATACGGCTCAAGCGGGACAAATCCTCTAAACTCCGTTTCAAATGAAATCTGTTATGATTAAAAATATTTCTTCCTGTCCTATATTAAATATAAAAACTTTTTATTTTTATTATCTTCGAAATGAAATATTACGCTTGAAGTTACGGTAACTTTTTGTCAATCGAACGTATCTTTAACATATTTGAAATTTGGAAATAGAAGACATTTAAGCACAGACCACAGAAATACTATTTAAGTAATATGACTTTTCGAATATACATTATTTTTAACCGACTTCCAAAAGAAAAAAGAGGAGGTTCTCAATTCGACTGTATTTTTTTCTTATGTATGTTGTTACCTCAGAACTTTTGACTGGGTTCGGGTCGGGTTCGGGTGTCGGTGTTCTGCGTTTGGGTTTGGATCGGTTTTGATGATTTTTAGAGTTTTGATCGAAAGCTGATGTTTGTTTTGTAGTCTCATTAAATGTTATTGAGATCTGATAAGTACTTTTTAAGTAACCTTTGATCGCTTCAACCAGTAATATCCCACTGCTGGGCATATATAGGCCTCTTTCCCCATGTAGGAGAAGGATCAGAGCTTAATCCACTACGCTGCTCCTATGCGGGTTGGTGGTTTTCCTACAAGGCAAGGCTACTGTGTGTGGGCGGAAATAATAATAATTGATATAACTCTAGTCTACAGTAAAAATACGCCTAGTAATATTTAATTTTCGTCCGAAGACACACAATACACATGCCCAAATGCCTCGAACATGGCAAGCAAAAATGTATGGCCAATACAAATGTATACCATATATGTGCGGGGATCGAGCACGCAACCGTCAGTTCAACAGCCATAAGCCAGTGCTGAGTGCTGTGACGTTGCGCGTTAACGGGATGTCGCGACACATAATGTGGCAAATGATTCAATCATATGGAAATAATGTTATCACATGGATAATAACAGTAAACAACGTATTTTATTGTCTATAAGTAAATCATTGTATATTGATATCAGAAATACATTATTAGACAATAAAATATAATGGTAAATATTGTTGCTTCTAACTAACGTCAGATTCCTGGATCTTGGATATTGGAATCGTTCCAAATTATTCACGGCGTTGTGTTCTCTATTTCTAATAAATTATATGTCTAAGGAAAAAATATTACAACATTCTGAATTTTCTATACAAATTTTATAACTTACTGAATCATGTTTGAATGCTATAAAATTTGTTTAAGTGAAAAATATGTATGTATTGTTACGTATGACACACTAACACTACAACAGAGAAATAATATACAAAAGAGTGTGTTGACATAAGTACGCACGTAAAAAGTTATACTTCATTGGCTAGTTAACTTCACGTTGCTAACTTCTTCTTCGTTGACTAGCTAGCTTCAGAGTGTCGGTTGTCGGAGTTTTTGTGACGGTGTGCGCGCGCATCGTAAAAATTTACTCTCATCATTTTTCCCTAACGCCAAAAGAGGTATAACTTCAAACATACAAAATAATTTACACAAAACGTTCAGATACTGTGTTTATGTAATTATAGGCAACTGATACATAATGATGTTGAGAAAAATAATATTTACAAATATACCATCATCATCATCATCTCCCTACACTTATCCCACTTATGTAGGTTCGGCACAACATGTTTTCCTCTTCAATTCCTCTCTACTATTCGATACTTCAGCGCATTCTCCTTTTTTTTCTCATATCCTCGCTCACCCAATCGATCCATCGCTTTTTTGGCCTGCCGATCGCTCTTCGTCCTTCAACATTCATCCCTAATATTCTTTTACTAATATATCGTTCATTATTTAAAAATATACCAATGTACTTAATACCATTAGGATAAAAACAAGGGTATGGTTCACCAGATGGTTGGTTGTTACCGTATCTTATGGAACAAAATAATAATGTTATGCTAGCAACACCAGGAGTATCACGTTCACGAGCGCATTACCGACCTAACCCTGTCTGTCTACTCACATACACAGCATAGTCTTAGGAGTTCCAGCTACCTTACTCGCTTCAGCCTGTAATGTCCCACTGTTGGCCATAGGCCTCTTTCCCCATGTAGGAGAAGGATCAGAGCTTAATCTACCACGTTGCTCCAATGTGCGTTGGCGGATATATTCCCTACTATGAGTAGCTATCGCTATCAGGTGTACTTGATAACAACCGGGACCGACGGCTTAACATGCACTCCGAGGCACGGTGGGGAGACCCACAAGGACTTCACAAACACGCAGACCACGGCAAACATCTGTATGGCCAATACAAATGTCTGCCATGTGCGGAGATCGAACCCGTAACCGCTAGCGCAACAGCCACAAACCAATGCTGTAACCGTTGCGCCAACGCTGCTATCTTACTCGCCACAGAAACAAATCACTACTTTAGAGCAGTATTTGGCTGTTATCCGCAAAGTGGAAGTACTGTAACATCCGAGCTGCTCCAGAGTTTGAGCAAAATATGAGCAATAATCTCCAATGTACAGAATGTACCTGTTACAGTTTCATAATAAGTATAGATGAGTATAATTAAAATTGCTCTAATTAAAACCATGTCTAGACTAGATCCGATCAACGCTAAACTGCATACCGCCAATTTTAATCGTCTGAATCCACCAGTACATTAATAAACGTCATGCAAAATCATCGATCACCGTGTCATGCCGTCTCAAAAAGCCCGGCAAATTACATCTCAGAGCCAACGAGTACATAAAATACTTATACATTAATATATATCTTATGAATTTTAATTTAAAGTTCTAAATTGCTTGCACTTTTGAGTGCATGTTGAAGAATATATCATAAAAATGTCTCCATCTCACAATGTTGTATATGAAATGTCATATGATGTCATTTGTGATAATTATGTTACGTAGTCAAAAGTTCGCAGATTATAGATCTCATAATATGATACAACATAATAGGTATAACATTTAACCTGTAACATCAGACAGCTGGGCAAAGCCTTTTTTCCGTGTACGAGAAAGATCGGAGCTTAATCCACCACGCTGCTCAACTGCGGAACACGAAAACTAACCAACCAAATAAAAAAACAGTCTACACGTGTAACTACCTCAAGCATCCACTTTACTACATGTCTGTCCAGCTAAAATATTAGACAAAACAAAAAGTATGTATAACATTCAATTTCCAAACTTATAACAATGTGATAAGGCGGACTTTTGCTTAAATGTTTTGACAGTTGGTTCCCATAACACCAGTCATGTACATTTAGCTATTAACGGAACTAAATATATCTCTGACTTCTGTCAGGAATAATAAATATTTTCGAATGTGAGTTGTTTTTTCTTTGCTAAGTCTATTAAGTAATAAAATCGCTTCATGTCTTTAGTGCCACTATGGCGATGACGCTACGAGTCGCTGTTACTATTGTATATCATTAGGATAGACCGATAGAATATTGATAGCTTTGGTCAAAATTTCAAAGCGTAACGTATACATATATTTATTTTGCGTTTAATATATAAAAAAGCAAATGAAAATTCAAATAAAAATAAGTAATTTTGTAAACAAGAACGCGCGCGAAATTATATTGCCGCCATCTTGTGAACGATACTTAGGACCATTTAATAATGATCATAAATTAGCCAACATTTAAAGACTCTTAAAAGAAAGGTAATTTCCGGTGACAGGCGTGGAAATTAAAGGAAATAAAACATTTTTTCAAACGAAAACGAACTTCATACAATTGATTTAAAATAGAAATTCCTTTTGACAAAATCATGGCATATTTAAAGAAAGATAAAATTGAATTATTAAACGAAAATTAGTATGACATTTTGAATTGATTAGGGAATAGAAAATTGGTATTCATTATAATCGGAACGGTAATATTTCTTTTTAAATGTCTCTGAAAATCAGCCACGAAAAACTACCGTGAAGAAGTCCCCAGTGGCAATGTATAACGTTGCCAAGTTGATTCGTGTAACTTTAATAGAAGCCTATTCCTCGTATCATGTTATTTTATGGGCCGTAGAAGTTGTTATTAAATACCCTATCTGATGATATAATAATATGTTTTTTTTCAATTCGTCAAACTAATTGACGTCTTATTATCTATACTAATATATAAAGCTGAAAAGTTTGTTTGTTTGGTTGTTAGTTTGTTTGTTTGTTTGTTTGAACGCGGTAATCTCTGGAACTACTGGGCCGATTTGAAAAATTCTTTCAGTGTCAGATAGCCCATTTATCGAGGAAGGCTATAGGCAATGTATCATCATGCTAAGACCAATAGGAGCGGAGTCCTCGCCGACGAAGTCGCGCGCAGAAGCTAGTATTAAAATATATATTGTACTAACAAAAGAGAATTGACTGTATCGATATATCATCAATACATATAATAAAAATGTAACGGATCGCTATCTGTACATGGAAGATATATGACAAATAATATTATTGGGATATTTATCAACGTAAATAGCAGCAAAAATAATGAGTGTTAGAATTTTTGTCTGGTTATCTATTTGTCTGTGCGTTTGTGCACGCTATAATCTCAGAAACGGCTTATTCGATTTAGATGTGTTTTTCACTTATTTATTGTGGTAAGCTTTACTTAAAATTTTGTGTTTGTTTCATTTCAATCTGTTCATAAATAAAAAGTTATTCCAATTTAAAGAATCACGTTGAACATGTAAATATCCAAAACGCTAGTTGTTAATAAAATTCTTTACTGAAAATTATTTTAGACATTTCAATACATTTCTAAGCCTATTATTTTAATGTCTAAATGTTCAATTGTTTTGTACAAAAATTTCAAGGCGGTTTTGCTTTCAGGAAATTACTAAATTCGCTCGGAAGTTATTATTTATTTTTTTTTGTTATCACTTTCGTTTTAATATTACAAGCGCTATATATAACAGACTAAACATCTATAGGTACTAATATAATAAAGCTGAAGAGTTTGTTTGTTTGATTGTTTGTTTGTTTGTTTGTTTGAACGCGCTAATCTCAGGATCTACTGGGCCGATTTGAAAAATTCTTTCAGTGATAGATAGCCCATTTATCGTGGAAGGCTATAGGGTATATATCATCATGCTAAGACCAATAAAAGCGTAGCACCAATGAAGAATGTTTCAAAATCGGGGTTTTTTCCTTTTGAGAGCTTCCGCGGCGTAAACGGTTAAAGTTTCGCTCAAATCATGTATGAGAGAATTGGTCCTATTCCACGGGGTCAAAGTCGCGCGCAGAAGCTAGTTTTCTTATAAAGGCGCTTATTTTTCCTAAAAACTTATTTATTGTACAATATTAATATTTACGAACAAACAAATAAACAATCTACATACTTAACATTAATTTTATTATCTTAAGACAGAAGCTATTACAGCGAGAACTATTTAAACGGATGTAAACCCACATTCGCATCTGTTCCAGATGTAGCTAGATTTATCAGATTGTCAAGTAGAGCGTTAAGTATGAGCTACACTACGCGAGATGCGAAGACGATCGACCGCAAAGCTCTAGACACTATTTCTTAACAAGAATATGTGTTTAGTTTCACTTATTTATGATTGATTATCATTTTTGACTTGCCCGTTGGCGGAGTTTGTAGTGGCCGTGCTTTCTGCTCCGCAGGTTACGGTTTCGATTCCCGCTTAAGTCTGGTCTGGAGTAATATTTGTATTCATTTATACTTCATCAAAAAAAAAATTAGTAACATATTAATAAACTTAACTATATGTAACAATTATAATTATAAAAAAATAAATAAATATATACTACAACAATGAAACTAAAACCAAAAACCTTGAAAAAAATATAACATAATAACTAAAATATATTATCAAAAGGAGTCCCTTTAGGCAAAGTTCCGAAGATACTGGCAGCGTTCCCCCTTTGAATAGCTAGACTCAATTCTTCGTCCGAGGTAGCTGCCAGCTCTTCGGTCTCCTGTGATGTCGACTAACCTTTTTGCTATATTTTATATTTATATTCATTTATATAATTATGTATTATTTCTTTGTACATACATTTATCAAAAAAAAAAGCTATAATATCAGTCAGTTGTTACCTATAATACAAGCATTAAGTTGCTTACCCTAGGAACATACGACCGTGTGTGTATGTTATGAAATATTTATTTATTTATTATATTTAATTACATTATTTTACTTTTATTAGTTATTGCTATTTTATTATACCTTAATATCGGTAAAACATGAAAACGAAACAAAAATATTGTTCGAGTAATTAAACAACCTGTATAATTAATAGAGCGTATCTCAAACAGCTGTATAAGTAATCAAATTATGTAATTTAGGAATATTTGATTGTAATTAAGTGTAATTTAAAAAAAATATTTCTTGTTGAAAGAATAATTCATGTTTATTATTACCTACATAAAATTTAAAATCACGATGAAACTGTTCATTTGAATCGTCAATTTTACAAATTCAAAATTATATTTGTTTTTAATATAGGCCCTGGTTTCTGCTCCGCAGATTGCGGTTTCGATTCCCACTTCGGTGTAATATTCGTATTTATATATGTTTTATTTCTATGTAAATTTGTCAAAAAATATTTAGCTACTAGCTTCTGCGCGCGACTTCGTCGGCGTGGACTCCGCTCCTATTGGTCTTAGCGTGATGATATATAGCCTATAGCCTTCCTCGATAAATGGGCTATCTAACACTGAAAGAATTTTTCAAATCGGACCAGTAGATCCAGAGATTAGCGCGTTCAAACAAACAAACAAACAAACAAACAAACAAACTCTTCAGCTTTATTATATTAGTATAGATAACGCTAACGCATATAATATATATTATATTAGTGCGAGTCTGACTCGCACTTGGCCCATTTATTTAAACACATTTAGCGGTTAATTTTTATTTATATGTATAGCTAGCTGTCCCCCACGATGTAACTAGTGTTAATTTAAAGAAAAACGTACTAAAATAGTATTTTTAGCCTTCCTCGGTAAATTGACTACCTAATACGAAAATAATTTTTCAATTCGAACAAGTCTCGTTCAAGAGATTAGGCTCAAACAAACAAACTCTTCAGCTTTATTGTATTAGTATAGATATAGATCAATCGTCAAAATTATAATTTGACTCAACTTCAAGTAGATAGTAATATATTACTGTCCCTCGAAATATATTTTTAAAAAATATTGTAAGTAATTTATTAAATGAATACTCCAGGTTAATGAGGTCACAAGACTTTGAACGAGATTACACTTCATCTAACAACTTTTAATATTAAAAAAAAACTACGAACGCTTCTCCAGACTTTAATATTTAATATTTTTACGGGCAGTACTTTTTATTTATACTACAAAATTTTTTCAAGAGAAAAAAGTAATCGTAACATAATAACTGTATTGATAAGTAAAACAATGGACGCCTTTTCTTAGCGATCCTTTCATAGCTTCGAGAGTTTTCTATACTTTATTAAAATTTAAAGCAAATTGAAAGCTTAGTTTTAAAACTATTGAACCAAGTAAGAACTGTTCCAAGAATTGGAACATAATTTATGAAGTAATATATGATATAGATTTATCATCATCATCATCATCATCTCTCTGCCCTTATCCTATTTATATAGGGTCGGCAAAACATGTTCTCCTCTTCCTCAAACTCATGATATAGGTTTATAACTGATTGTTTATTTAATAACATTAATTTCTTAATCAGGATTTGCGATAGTGCTTTTATTTTTAGCCGGCTTCAAAAAAAGAGCAGTTACTCAATTCGAGTGTACTTTCTTTTTTCATTCGAAAGCAGGTGGTTGTGTAGTCTCATTTAAATTTGAACGAGTCCTGGTGAATCGTTTTTCAGCTATCCCTAATAATATGTATTATACTAATCGTTGTTTTTTTATTTAAAAAAATCTTAAAATAAAAAAAATAAAAAAAAGTTAGTTCGAAAAATAATTAAAAAAAAAACAAAAGACGAAAAATAAACACCACTAAAACAATAATTAGAAATGTAAACAACAGAATATTAATGAATTTATCATGATATTTCTAATAAGACATGATACGTGATTTAGCGACTGAACACGCCCCAGCTTGCAACCTGAAAATAAGGCCGTACGTGACCAAGTCTGTTAGACAACGCACAATAACCCCTAAAGACTGTTCAATGCAGTAAATTAGTAGAAGCTAATATACAAATGTGAATATGTGAGTGTGTTTCTATGTTACAAATACAAATATCCTTTATTGTATGTTCACCACCTAGTGTACAGATAGAAGTAATCGCACACAAAATATGTATATATCAAAATCAAAAATAACTTTATTCAAATAGGCATCAAAAGCAATTTCAAATCGTAATTTTACAACTTAAAATTTTAATCTAGTTACATACATACACATATTAAAATTTGTATATATATGTACAAAGTTTGCATGTGCTGTGTGGTTACGGGTGCTGTGTGGTTACGGCACTAAAGAATGTAGCCACCCCCTCTCTTCCCGTGGGTGTCGTAAGAGGCGACTAAGGGATAACACAGTTCCACTACTACCCTGGAACTTAAAAAGCCGACGGATGGCGGGATAACCATCCATGCTGGCTTTGAAATACACAGGCCGAAGACGGGCAGGAAGCAGCGTCTTCGGTGCGACGGCGCCAGCCCTGCGGTCACCAACCCGCCTGCCCAGCGTGGTGACTATGGGCAAAACACATGAGTTCGCGTCGTAATGTCGGGCGCGAACTTGTGGAGGCCTATGTCCAACAGTGGACTGTGATAGGCTGTAGTAGTAGTATTAGTAGTAGTAGTACAAAGTTTACTATATGTATATGTACAAATGTTACGTTTATGTATGTGTTAATTTTGTTATAAATGTCTTCAAATTTATCTTGTGCTCATCTGACAGAAGACATCGCAGGGGAACTCAAGTAAGTGGCGGTTTAATAATTCTAAATTCAAATGTGCAATCCTTCATCTTGATAGAGGAGCCCTTTTCCCGGAAGTGAGATATTAACATGGCCTCACAGTAGGGACAGTTAATAATATCGGACAAAATAGAAAACTAAAACAGTCAAATTATTTTATTTTGGGTATCAAATGAGTTAATTTTTACGCAAGTAATACGAGTATAAATATAGAAGAAGAAAAAGAAAAATAGGAAATATATTTTTTATGCATACAAGTTAAAATATGTATTTTAAAAATAAAACATAAAATAATATTATGCACAAAGGTGGTCTTATCCCTAGGTAAGCGATTTCTCCCAATATAATATGTTTAACAAACACACAGTCGTCTATTCCTAAGTTAGGAAAAATTATATCTGTATTTTTAAGGTGGCTTAAAAAGATATATCTTTTTTTATAAAAATGTGGGCGAAAAATATATATTTTATTTTATTTTTATTCGGGAAACATACAATTTAATATTACATTATTATATTATAGCTAATTACAATAACTGAAATCAGTAAAGTTTTCACTATTAGGATATTATCACTACCTACATAGTATAAAACAAAGTCGCTTCCCGCTGTCTGTCTGTCCCTATATATGCTTAGATCTTCAAAACTACGCAACGGATTTTGATGCGGTTTTCTTTAGTAAATATAGTGATTTCAGAGGAAGGTTTATATGTATAATACATTCATAATATAGTAGAGTAACACTGATAGTTTTTGCAACCGTGCGAAGCCGGAGCGGGTCGCTAGTGTACCTATATATTAACTCGGGGGAGTCGGGCGGAGATCGATCTCACAACTTCTAGAACAGAAAGCAATGTTAACTAGCAATGGTGACGAGTTAGTCATTTATAATAGTAATATATTATACTAGCTGTGCCCCGCGGTTACCCCCGCGTTAATTTGAGGAAAATCATAGCTATAGCCTTTCCTAATTTCAAGTTTGTAAGTGTAATTTTCATTGGACTTCATACAAACTATCATCCCCTGTTTTAACCCCAAAAGGGGGGTGATTTCTCAAAATACATTATTAGTACACCTCAACACCATCTATAGAGCATACATTTTGAATTTCAAGTCTCTTACTTCAAAAACATAGGACTTTCATACAAACTTCCAACCCCCGTTTAACCCCCTTAGGGGTGGAATATCGTAAAACCCGTTCTTAGCTGACCTCTACTCGGCGAAAGGAATATTCCTACCAAAATTCAAGTCTCTACGCCTTATGGTTTCAGAGATATCGTGATGAGTCAATGGGTGGGTAACTCTTTTATATATATTATATAAGCTATAATTTGTTGCGGCATACACAATACAGCCTAGATTAAGATTATTTACTATACTGAGTAACTTCATACACTTTTAATCTGCAAAGATGCTTATAAATGTATAACTAGTAATGTTTATACATTTGATACAAATACTTCTTCTAGAAACGCCCAGAACGTTTGTGTACGTTTCTAAACTCCCAACACAGGACTCACATTCTAATGGAGATCATTGAATATAAAGCAGTTATTAACTTATTGTGCTGCGTATTCATTCACGGAATCTGTTTAGCCTATCATCGTCCACTGCTGGAAATAGGCCTACCCAAGAACGCCAAACATTTAGGTTATCTAAATTAATTAGCTAAGTTAATTCACGAAAGATTATCATTAAAAAAAATGTATCAAAAGCCTTGCAAACATATGTAGTAAATTACAATCTGAGAATGCTATAAAATTTAATATTATCGAAAGTTACTTTAAATCGAATAAACGTGTAATAAAAAGCCCGAGTTTCAAGACCGTGCCTAACGTTAATTCTTGATTATTATTATTTTTTTATAACTTTCCTTACTCCCACTTAGTACAGAACTTTTGCCTGTTTCAAAAGTTTCAGTATAAAATGCATATTTAAGCTTCGCCATTGTTAGGAAATCTGTTGACTTTTTTATGGTATGGAGCTTTGTATATATTTTCTAAGTTGAACGAGTTTGAAGTGCGTTGCGTGTATTTTTAGTAATATTTAATAAACGTCTAATATATAAAAAATACTTGTATTATTCTATACTAATAAATGGAGAACAGGTTTTTTCAGCAGATATACCATAAGATGCAGCGTGCTTCGGAGGAGGTTTTATTGTGTGATATGTTGGTGATTAGTGATTACTTATCGTGTAAAAAATATGGACAGACAGAGGTCGCTAGTATTATAAAACTGTTTCTGCATGTTAGTAAAACTTATGTAAATAATAATACTGAAAGATACGATTACATCCGACGTCGTTCGGGTTGTTTATATTAAGAACGTATTTTGTGTGCAGAAATAAAATATGAAAAATATCAGAAGACAAAACTTATGCATGTATGTGTGTGTGTTTGGTTTTCTTTCTGTTTTCTTTCACTTTAATTCTGTACACCCTTTCCGCTTTTTCACATTTTCTCCTCCAAGCTGGTTGTCTGGAAGAGATCGCTGTTTAGCGATAAGACCGCCTGTTATACATTTTTTTGTGTAGTATTTTATAAATTGTAAACTTCTTTTATGTGTACAATAAAGAGTTATTTAATCTAAATTAAATTAAATTAAGATAATTTAATGTTTAGTGACAAAGGCCAAGTGTCTAAAAAACTAAAATGAGTAACTTTTTTTTTATTCGTAAGTAGTAATTTTTCTACGATGCGCGAACAACGGTCAACGAACTCAGTCATTATATTTATACACATTAGGAAGTTGACGAATTTACGTAGATGAAGTATCAACTAAGTCAAATTTTAATTTCTACATCTTCAGCTACAAGTGCTGCACAAAAAAAGATTGTATAAAATATCGTGTGAAGCATCTGCAGCGCTTCTAACTCAAAGTGTGGAAATTATAATTTGACAGTATATTTTGTGGTACTCGTACTATCAGGAGGAAAGACATAATTATTCATTAAAAGTAGCTAAGTTTATTTATTTAATGCTTTATGTTTTTTTATACAACTAGGTCGGCAAACAAGCGTACGGCTCACCTGATGGTAAGCGATTACCGTAGCTTATAGACGCCTGCAACACCAGAAGGTAAATGCGATCCTAGTTGGTGCATAAAGTACTCCTAATAGGGAAAATGTAGTATTCTCTCAGCATATTAGTAGCTTATTTATATTTAAACCTAAAATCCCAGATCTTGAAAACTTAAACATAATTCTAAAGAAAACTGAGCCAACGTTGAATCGGAATATAATTGATTGATTGAACCTGATTCGTCTTAATTTTTATTACATTACGATTTTATATTTACAATAAAAGAAAAATATTAAAAATATCAGTGACATTGTACGCAACATTGGAATTATTTACCTTAAATAAAACACAAATATTTACGTTTCAGGGAGCCTTTGTTATATTTTAAGTCCGAACTTTAGAAATTTTTACTAGAAACTCCGCTTAAACAACAAAAAAAAAAAAACGAATTTAAACTTAAAAAAAACTAATTAGAAAAATAACAAAGAGCCAACGTTACGCGGTGTTCCTATGCCCATCCAAGTATAAACCGTCCCTAACGTTGCCGCGGTAGCGGTCGCTCAAATTTTACCCCTCATGCGCCTAAAGATGTTTCACTTCAAAAATACAAACGAAAAAAAATTAATCTATGATACACCCCATAAACCCTTGTATTTACCACTCACAATTCTACATTTTGTAGTAATTTCAGAGTTTACTTACTCTGAACCTTTGCAATAAAATAAATCTTCAAGAATTCCACGTACACCTGGAAATCAATCTATGTGTCACTAGAAGCGATTCGCTTTAACTGCGTAAGTGAAATTACAAACATTCGTACACAATCGTATCAGCAGGCTCGATCGGACCCAATCATGAATGACTCTCGGCGAATCGAAAGAGGCTTAAACAGGATTTGATTCTAATTTGTTACCAGCTGCTTTGAACTGAAGGTTAAAACTACTGGTATTGGAAGATAATTTTGTTTTAGAAATACTGCATTTTTTACCAATTTACTATTCTTAATTAAAGTTAGAACGAAAACGATTTAAAGAAAAAAATATAAACGTTAGATCTTCTATTTGTTGGCAGCGAAATATTAGAATTTTGAATCTTTGTTTAATTTTTTGAAGTATTTGGTCGGTTATTTCAAAATTATATATCTACTATAGAATTAACTGTAGTACTTTCATATGGGACTCATCCTGTATTCTGGTTTTATGTTAATATATGACTGTCTGACAGTTTATGAGAAATTTATTTTTCAGTTTAGTACTTCAGTTAGCAGAAATTGTTAGTAAAATTGGAACGCAACCATTTTTAGTTTTTTAATTTGCCATAAGGTGGCGCATGTATCATCTTTCCGCTTCTCTTTTGTAATCTGTTTCTTTTTCACTGCTTGCCGCTCGCTGTGTGACCGCCATTAAACAAGTATATTATAAATTAGTACTTTTATTACCACATCCACGCAATTTCCCTACATGGTAGCAGAGCGTGGTTCAGCGTGGTACTGTAAGAAGTATTAATCAGTATAATACAACTTCAGTTGGCGAAATACCTGTGTCGAGGTTATAATCACCGCGTGCTTCGGGTACGTAGTTTATATTGAAAACGTACAAAATGACGACATCATCGAATGTTTTCAACATTGAAAAGCTTGTTGGAAGAGAAAACTTTTCAACCTGGAAATTTAGTATGAAAACATATCTGGAGCACGAGAACTTGTGGTGCTGTGTAGAAACCCCCGACAACAAGCCAGTCGATAGTACAAAAGATATTAAAGCAAAGGCGAAATTGATTTTGTTTTTAGATCCTCAGAACTACGTTCATGTTCAAGAATGCACAACAGCTAAGCAAGTGTGGGAGTGTTTGCAGAAAGCTTTCGACGATAACGGGCTTACAAGAAGAGTCGGTTTACTTAAAGATTTAATAAATACTTCACTAGAGTCGAGCAACAGTATAGAGGACTATGTAAGTAAGATAATGAACACAGCTCACAAATTACGAAATATTGGTTTTGATGTCAATGATGAGTGGCTCGGCACCTTAATGCTGGCTGGCCTACCTGATGAGTACAAACCTATGATAATGGGATTAGAAAGTTCAGGGATAAAGATTAGTGCTGACTCGGTTAAGTCTAAACTTATACAAGAAGTAAATATAACAAAGTCAGCTGCGTTCTATGCTACAAAGAAATCTCAGAATAATAATCAGGCCATTAAATCGAAAGGACCGAGGTGTTACAACTGTAATAAGATTGGTCACTTTGCCAAATTTTGCAATCTACCAAAGAAAGTATCGCATAAAGAAGAATGTAGTTTTGTCGCAGCCTTTTTGGCGTATGTTAAACAATATAAAAGCGATGACTGGTTTGTAGACTCTGGTGCATCGATGCATATGACAGGCAGAGACGACTGGATGTACAATGTCTGTGAACCACCTGTGAAGTCTATTACCGTTGCTAACAGAGAACCATTAGATGTAAAAGGAGTCGGATGTGTGGATATTCACATAAGTCAACAAGATAAAATACAAATTAAAAATGTTCTATTTGTTCCCGGGTTGGCAGCAAATCTCTTGTCAGTAAGCACAATTGTAAAAAATGGATATAATGTGTTATTCAATAACCAAGGATGTGAAATTAAAAATATCAAAGGAGATTTAATATGTACTGCATCATTGAACAACAGTTTATATATTATGAACATAAACAAGGAAATTGCAAACTTAACTACAAGTAATAGTAACAGTGCTTATTTGTGGCATCTAAGGATGGGCCATCTAAATTATTCAGATATTCAGAAGCTGCCAGAGTGCTGTGAGGGTGTAGCACTGACCCAGGATAAAAGTAATGTTGACACCTGCACTCATTGCCTGGAAGGTAAGCAAACCAGATTACCGTTTAAAAATGTTGGATCTAGAGCATTAAAACCTTTAGAACTTATACATTCTGATTTGTGTGGGCCTATGGAGAGTAAGTCTCATGGAGGTATGAAGTACTTTATTACTTTCACCGATGACTTCACTAGAATGACACATTTATATTTTCTGAAAGATAAAATGAATATTATAGAAGTTTTTAAAGATTTTAAATCAAAAGTTGAAAATGAGTTGAATCTCAAGATTAAAAAAATTCGTACTGATAATGGAAAAGAGTATTGTAACTTTAGCTTAAATAATTTTTTATCTTTACATGGTATTGTACATCAAACGTCAACTCCATACACACCAGAGCACAACGGACTGGCTGAAAGAATGAACAGGACTCTAGTGGAATGTGCAAGGAGCATGTTGTTCTATGCAAACCTGGATAAGAGTTACTGGGCTGAAGCGGTAGCGACTGCGGCATACATTATGAACCGATGTTCCAAAAAGTCACTTAATGGAAAGACTCCATATGAGCTGTGGAAAGGTAAGAAACCCAATTTATTACACATGAGAGTATTTGGTTCCGTTGCAATGGTCCATATACCGAAGGAAAAACGCCTAAAGTGGGACAAAAAGTCTATGAAAATGATACTTGTAGGATATTGCGATAACTCGAAGGGATATAGATTGATGGATCCGAGAACTCATAAAGTTGTGACAAGCAGAGATGTTACTTTTATGGAAAATTTTAAAGAAAATGCTGCAGTAACCATACCCAGTGTAAATGTTTCAGATAAGGAGAACCAGACAGAGTCGATCAGTTCTATTTTATCAGAAAATGAGAAATCAGACAGCTTATGTACCAGTCAGAAACAGGAATTTTCTATTGAGGAGTCAAAAGACATACAAGAAGGTGACAGTGAAGACTTAAGTGAATATGAAACTGATGTGGGAGAGCATGATGAAACTTACTATCCTCCACGTTCAATTATCCGACAAGATTACACTAGTGGTATTACATTAAGATCAAATATAAAACAAAAGGGAAAAGACACGGGTTTTTTGTGCCTGTTTACAGATCTCGCAGATCCACAGACGGTTGAGGAGGCTTTGTCATCGTCACAAGCTACAGAATGGAGGCAAGCAATGGATCAGGAATACAATTCCTTAATGAAAAATAAAACCTGGAGTCTGACAGACCTTCCATCGGGTAAAAAGGCTCTGCCGTGTAAGTGGGTCTTCAAGACAAAAACTGATCAGAGTGGAAATGTTGTTCGTTACAAGGCCAGACTCGTAATAAAGGGCTATGCTCAGAGAAAAGGTAGAGATTATGAAGAAACATATTCACCAGTTGTCAGGTACACAACTATTCGTTATCTTTTTGCTTTGGCAGCTAAATATGGTTTACAAATAGATCAAATGGATGCTGTGTCCGCCTTTTTGCAGGGTGAGATTGATAAAGAGATCTATATGCAGCAGCCAGAACAGTATCAATGTGGATCTCAGGTGTGCCTGCTACATAAGTCTTTATATGGCCTCAAACAGGCTAGTAGGCTATGGAATATGAAATTGAATAATGTATTATGTGAATTGGGAATGCATCAGTCAAAAACAGATTCATGTGTCTATTATAATACAGAAAATAAAACTTTTATAGCTGTCTGGGTTGATGATTTGATTTTATTTACAGCTCAAGAGTCAACAAAATTATTGTTAAAAGAAAAATTAAAACAGTACTTTGAAATGAAAGATATCGGTCCAGCAAGCGAGTGTGTGGGTTTAAATATTACCAGAGATGGGGACAAGGTAATGATAGATCAAGAAAAATATATAAAGGAAATATTAGCAAGATTCGGAATGTCAGACTGTAAACCTGTTAAAACACCATTTGAAGTTGGTATGAAATTTGAGAAAGAAAATGAAGATAAGAAAATGATTGAGTTTCCTTATCAACAAGCAATTGGCTCTTTACTCTACATTGCCCAAGGTACTCGACCAGATATATGCTTTGCAGTAAATACATTGAGCAGATTTAATAAAAACCCTAGTAATATTCACTGGACTGCAGTGAAAAGAATATTTCGTTATCTTCAAGGTACAAAAGATTTAAAATTAATTTATACCAAAGATGGTAACCAAAATGTCACTGGATACTGTGATGCGGACTGGGCTAGCGATGTGTGTGATCGCAAGTCGTGCACAGGTTACGTTTTTATGTTTCAGGGTGGTGCTATTTCCTGGAGGTCGCACAAACAACAGACTGTTGCCCTCTCTACAGCAGAAGCGGAGTATATGGCGATGTCTTCTGCGGCGCAAGAGGCGCTGTACTTACAACAGTTGCATGACGAACTTGGACAGCAGCAGAATAACCCAGCTCATCATTCATTGCGACAATCAGAGTGCTATAAAATTATCCATTAGTGATGGCTATCTTCCTAGATCTAAGCATATAGACATCCGCTACCATTTCTTGAAAGATCATGTTAACAATGGGCTAGTAAAATTTTCTTATGTTAAAGGTGATAATATGATAGCTGACAATTTAACTAAGGGCACCACTGTAGAGAAACATATGTACTGTATGTCAAAAATGGGGTTGCGTTCCATGGGAGGGTGTTAGTAAAATTGGAACGCAACCATTTTTAGTTTTTTAATTTGCCATAAGGTGGCGCATGTATCATCTTTCCGCTTCTCTTTTGTAATCTGTTTCTTTTTCACTGCTTGCCGCTCGCTGTGTGACCGCCATTAAACAAGTATATTATAAATTAGTACTTTTATTACCACATCCACGCAATTTCCCTACAATCTCCCTCCCAATCTCTTTTAATCACGCCATAATTAGCGATTTTTTTTTAGTTCTGCCATATGTGAAGACATAATAATGTAGATTAACAACAGTTAGTTAAATCTATACTAATATATAAAGCTGAAGAGATTGTTTGTTTGTTTGTTTAAACGCGGTAAACTCTGGAACTACTAAGCCGATTTGAAAAATTCTTTTAGTGCTAGGTAGCCCATTTATCGAGGAAGGCTATGTGTCATCACGCTAAGACCAATAGGAGCGGAGTCCACGCCGAAGAAGTCGCGCGCAGAAGCTAGTTAATAATAATTACTTTAAATTTCATTATTTATTAAGCTTTTTTATATTGTGAAAATTGAATGATTATTTAAACTTTACGCGTTTGATAGTTTGCAAGGCAGGTCACCTTATTGGGTCAACTAGTCTTGGATCAACACCAACTGTCACCAGTTTGATGCTCTCTATCATTTAATGATAGATAAAATAGTTCTGCCTTATTAATTTTTTCTCATCGTATTCTGATCAAAGGGACAATAGGTAGGGATCCCTAGTACATTTTTTTCATCTGATCAGTATCAAGCTAATTTTTTGGGAGTGGCTACATTTTGATGAGGCGAACAAAAAGTTCCTCTTCGAAAACTCTCGATTGTGGTAGATAATAGAGTTAGCAGGAGATAGAGCAGCAGTGAGCGTAGGACCAGGATAACGTACCACGCAATTTGTAGGACATTATTACTATTAAATTATATAGATATTAACTAACTAAAAGCAAAAAAAAAATCAGAAAAAAAATTAATTTTTGATGACCTTACGAGGTCATCAAGTTGATGACCTCGTAAGGTCATCAAAAATTATTACTAACCAGCTGATTTTTTTTTCTTTTAGTTAGTGATTATCTATATAATTTAATAGTAATAATGTCCTACAAATTGCGTGGTACGTTATCCCGGTCCTACGCTCACTGCTGCTCTACCCCCTACTATCTCTGTTAGCTACCACAATCGAGAGTTTTCGAAGAGGAATTTTTTGTTTGCCTCATCAAAATGTAGCCACTCCCAAAAAATTAGCTTGATACTGATCAGGTGAAAAAAATGTACTAGGGATCCCTAACTACAAAGCTTTGATCAGTTAGATACCAGATGTGAAGCGGATACCGTAGCCTACAGACGCCTCCAACTCCAAGAACATTGCAAGTGCGTTGCAGACCTTAACCCATTACCCTTAAATTTAAAAATAAAAAGTTAAAGGTAGTCTCATTTTAATTTAATAGTTGGAAGAAATTATAAATACAACAAACTTAGACACACAATAAACTTACAATTTTTATCTCATCTATATAAAGAAAAATGAATGTTGCTAAGCGCATAACTCGAGAATGGCTCGACCAATTCAGCTAATTTTTTTTGTATGTTCCTTAAATCCCACGGAAGATTTTTAAACTAAAACAAAAAAAAACGTAACAGAAAGAACAAAGTATGTCCGGGCAGCTAGTACTAAATAGAATTAACATTATACAAGAACATAAAATATCTTCCAACGAAACGTAGAGGAAGTAAACCAGGCATTTCTAATAAGCATCGTTCGCTGGATCCAAGATGTCGTAATAAAATATAACGCACCCAAGGCGCCATATATCAGTATCAAGACGTTTACAGAAGCTAAATTCTTCAAGCATATTATTCTTCGCAAAAGGATCGACCTAAATGAATAGTAACACGAGTACCTTAGTTGTTTGTAGCATCCATCTTTTATTTTCTGAAATTTACGCTCGCATCTTCCTCTAAGTGAATTAGAGTATTAGACTTTTGTGGCCGTTCCGTTTTCTCCCATTAAAATATATCACTCAGTGGCAACATAACGTTCTCCCGGTGAAATCATTTTTCAAATCAATCTTGTAGTTTTTTAATTCATCTTTCATAATTATTTACAACGTTAATACTAATTATTATTTGTCATTGCGTCCATTCGTTATATATGTCACAGTCAAAACTCATAATCAGTAAAAAGTACTATTGACTAGCGAAATCAGTCAAAAGTACTTTTGACTAGACAAGTTGGTCAAAAGTGGTTTTTACTGAAAATTATTGGTTATTAGTACTTTTGACTGCAAATTTGCGGTTAAAAGTACTTTTGACTGACGCTCTCCGTCAAAAGTAGTTTTGACTGCAAAAAAGCGTCAGTCAAAAGCACTATTACCTCTTAAACTCTATTAACTCTTAACTAGTTTAGTTTTAACTGCAAATTAGATAGGTTAGGGTTATTTTTTTTTTGTTTCTGTGACAAAAATATGCCGATAAACAGTCTAATATTGAAATTAGATAGGTTAGGGTTATTTTTTTTGTTTCTGTTACAAAAATATGCTGATAAACAGTCTAATATTGAAATTAGATAGGTTAGGGTTATTTTTTTTTTTGTTTCTGTGACAAAAATATGCCGATAAACAGTCTAATATTGAAATTAGATAGGTTAGGGTTATTTTTTTTTATTGTTTCTGTGACAAAAATATGCCGCGACCACCTTACTTTTTAAGAGTTTTGACTGATACAATCAGTCAAAACCACTTTTGACGGAATTATTTAGTCAAAGGTACTTTTAACCACCTCCATTGGGTAAAAGTACTTTTAACTGTTATTTTAGTCAAAACCACTTTTGACCAACTTGTCTAGTCAAAAGTACTTTTGACTGATTTTTTGCAGTCAAAACTACTTTTGACTGATTAAGAGTTTTGACTGTAACATATATATTATTGTAGTTATCAGGGAAGTGGACATAAGGTGACAATCAAAATACCAATTGTAAATTCATGCGACGTTTCGACCATATATTTGACCTTCATCAGGCATCTACATCATCTATGTTGATCAAATTGTAGATGTCTGATGAAGGTCAAATATATGATCGAAACGTCACATGAATTTGCAATTGGTATTTTGATTGGCACCCTATGTCCACTTCCCTGATAACTCAAATTATATGTTAATACTAATTTTCTGATTAGTTAGTCGCCATTTTTGTAATATATTGGCGGGATTGTTGTCCTATAAATATGATAAGTTGTAAGTGAAAAGGCAGTTATAGTTTAATTATTGTGAGGCTAACGTTGCTACTCAATAAGTAGCGTATAAGTGATTAGTGTGATAATTCATTCAATGAAGTTAAAGTGTATATGTTAATGAATAACTATAGATTTGAAGTGAGAAATAAGTGCTTCGTTGAGTGTTTTCAGTTGTGTTCTACAATATGTACTCAACACTCTCTATACAGACACCTAATAGCCGGCCCCACGCAAGACTGGGCGTAATATTTATGTATAAAACTAGTTGCGCCATGCAGTTTCACCCGCGTACTTTCCGATTCCGTGACAATTTTGGGATAAAGCGTAGCCTATGTATTATTCCAAATCTTCAGCTATCTACATACCAAGTTTCATTAAAATCGGTTCAGTAGTTTTTACGTTAACGAGTAACAAACATACATCCGTCCTCACGAATTGGCACATTTATAATATTAGTAAGATTATGTTTTCAAGCACCAACAACTACTTTCAATAATTTGTCTGTATAAAAGACTGCGCCTTTAAAGCCACACTTATAATGCTTTTGCTATTGTTAAAGGTTTTTTTTAATAGATGTGACAAAATTTCTATTATCTATATATTATAATACGTGAAGCAAAAACTTTTTACCCTTTTTTACGAAAATTGCGCGGACGTAGGAGTATGAAATTTCGCATGTAGTTTATATAGAGACGGAGTGCAGAATGCTAATATTTTTTTTTTAAATTATGCATAAATTACATTAATCAAAACAATAAAGACTCTCTTTCTTTTATTTATTTTAAAAGTCTGTAGTCGAATTTCGACCACTGTTCGACAACTAGTTGACATAAATACGAGTAAGTTAGTGTAATCCAACAGCCAGTAGCGCATTTTTAGCACCTTTAGAACAATAAAAGTTTGAAGATGATGAAGGTCATTAAACCTCAGATGATTATTCAATATGCCCGTAAGAAATGCACGCTTTTCTGCGCAAACATAAAGTTAGTAGCATAGGGATAGCACGATCAAATGAACCATTAAATAATTATAGTTCGAAGCATGTTTCCGTAATAAATTTATCGGCGGGTTTCATTATTACAAGCGTTAAAGCGTTGTAATTGTGAAGTAATGCACTTTTATTATAAGCTAAGCGACTTTAAATACTAATTTTCCTCGAAAGTATATACAGCGACGTGTACATAAAATAGTTACGGATAAAATGACTATATATTCAGGTCGACATTTATGGCTACTTTTCCGCTATTAGCGGTAGCGTGACTTATTTCTCGATATAGCCTTCAGATGTAAGGAAATTCGTAAGTTACGTTCCGTAGACCATTCGTTACGTAGTTAGTAAGTTAGTTTTCTCAATTGAATAGGTTACAATAGAATTCTCTGTAACAAAAGTAAATAGGTAGTATAAAAAAAACGTTTAAAGCTCAACTTATTTCGCTAAATACATAAAACAGTACTAAAGCTCAACTAGCCCGTTCGCGCAGTTTGTAATGGCCCTGCTTTCTGCTCCGCGGGTTGTGGACTCGCTTTCTGCTCCGCGGGTTGTGTGATTTGTATTTATATATGTATTATTTTCATATATATTTATAAAAAAGTATATAGCTATATCAGTCGGCTGTTACCTATAACACAAGCATTAAGTTGCTTACCTTAGGAACAGACGATTGCCTATGTGTGAATAAGATAATGTTGACGCCAAATGCACCCTTACGGCGACGGGTTTAGGGCTTGATTTCCGTTCAATGGTCGTCTGACGAAATCGGGCTGCGAATTGCGTCATCTTTCCCCGCGCGGGGCGCATCGCCTCCGCGCTGCGCCTGAGTTTAGTTGGAATCTGTGAGCGGACGATGAGGCCGCGCGCTTCGTTGACGAAGCCGGTACGGGCTTCAGCGCGATTTAATTACTCGTAATAATTCCTGCATTTGAACTTTGATAAACTTTCTTGTATATCGGCGTGAATAACTCGTGCATAGTGAAACTATTTAGTTTGACCTCGTGTATGCTTTACGGCGCGGTTGTGTCGATTTGTGAACCCCGAAGTGAGCGCCATTTTGATTAGAGAAGTTATAATTTGTTGGGGTCTTTTTATGATTGACGCATGATTTGTCTTAATTGTATTAATCTCGTTGTATGCCGGCGCGTGTTATTTCGATTGTATGGGCAATTGATTTAACGGGTATTGAGTGATATGTTTGGCCGGGTGAATTTGTATTAGTGAGATTAAAAAGTATATGTATTTAAAAAACTGCTGTAAACCGTTCTGTGTTATATGGATTTTGTATTTAACGATTAATTGTGCGTGTTAATATTTCTGTCTCTGAACCCTTGTGAACCGTGAGTGTGAGTGGAGTGATCGTCGAGCCTGATTTGCCGTCGAGTAGTGGCGCTGTAGCCGGCCGTCGAGAAGTCAGTCCACTTTCTTACACACACAACCTTCATTACACACCCACAGACCTACACACCGCCCTGACTTTTCTTGAACCGGATGACCAGAGCCCCCCTCTTAAGGTAAGTTGTAGATATAATAAAATATATTTGCAGTCTCGCGCAGAGCGATTAGTATCGCCCATAGGTAATTTGTACCCGACGTCAGACAGTCCGCCGGAGGTCGCTGATGGGCCCCGAACTCCTAGGCTCTGTGGGATTGTCTGGCGCCGTATCAGATAATTATTTATTATTTAATATGTGTATCGCTTATTAAAACATTTCCGATCGAATCCAGTTAGTACCTGCGTTTTTATATTACAAGAAAAGATAAATAAAAATACTTTAACGTTTTCATGTATACCTACATAAAAGAATTCTCAACGTTACTTTTAGTCATTGATTTTTACAACCTTTATTGAAATAATTGTGTTTGCTAGCAAACGAAAAAAACCGACTTCAATTACATCGACAAGTAATACGTAAGCGGACGAAAAAAATTAACAAACACACTAAATGTCACTACGATTTTCGAGGGTTCCCCTCGATTTCTCTGGGATTCCATCATCAGATCCTGGTTTTCTTGTCATGGTACCTAAGTTGGGATATCTTTTCCAACAAAAAAAGAATTATCGAAATCGGTTCATAAATGACGAAGTTATCCCCGAACATACATTAAAAAAAATATACATAAATATATATATATATATATATATATATATATATTTATATATATATATATATATATATATATATATACGGTCGAATTGAGTAACCTCCACCTTTTTTGAATTCGGTTAAAAAAGTTGTTAAAAAATTTTGTTTTAGAATTTTATCACTTTTAATCAAGTCAGTGAATAATATTCTATTGCTGTACAAAGGACTCCAGGAGACACAAAAAGGAAGTTAGAGACAGACTAGCAAAAAAATATGATATCAATATAATGAAACAACTTTTTCAGATTTTATACCAGTTTATTAAGTTTTTTTAAATGGCCGACATTTCGGATATTTTACAGCAACCACAAGAAAACAATATTTGATATCAATAGTTACCAACCTAATCAGGTTTGTTCGTAAAAAATTTTGTGTGATCGTTTACACTTTACATCATCAATCTGACAACACCCAAAAGGGATAATAAGTATAATATTACCTACTTGCTGAGGCTTGATGAAAACACACGTTACGGAAAAGACATTGGTACAAAATGCTATCTCCCTCATGGGGGAATGAAAACTGTGACTTTTCATTTATTATTTTGTTTTATGGAGTTCAATATTACCAAAATAGCACTGATATTTTCACAAATGTTCTATGGGAGAATATACAAAAGCGATTGATGGGTATGATCGATATTTTTTTAAAGTTTTATTCTTAAATTTAGAAATAAAAAGAAGTAGCAGGTATTTAGTTACCCTTACAATATAACCTTTACTCGAAAACAAGACAAAAGCGTTGAATTTTGTCACCACAACACAAGAACAATCATGAGTGAAGTTCTGATGCGATATTTCGAACATCGATATTTCAGTGATGGAAGTCGGTATTGTTTGAGCGAGAATCAGTTATCCCGTGATTGATAGTGGTCATTTCCTGTTTCGACGACAGGGGAATGAGAATAGAACAAGTCGGAATGATATGACACAGAGTAAAAAAATCGGCTAATCTAATATAGATTTATTATTGCTGAAATGAAGATTAATAGCACAGTAAAATTGGGTTTAACTCAACTAGTGATTATGATAAACTGATGTTTTTAGTTTTATTTTCGTCTATTTCATTTTTACGCAAAAATATAACAAAAATAGCATGTGTTATTTTGTTAACAGTGTGCAAGAAAAAACATATCTACGTACGTTCAAAATGCGGTATTATCGCTAAAAAAGCAATTTCTTCCAAAAACACTAGAAAAAGGACATAAAAAAATAAATGTAAAACTAAGACAACTTACTAAAGAACAAAAAGACGGCATATAGAACAAATTTAAAGAAGTATTTTATATACCTACTTAAACTGAGGTAGGGCACAGCAGGAAATTTCCTGCTCAAAATATGAAGCAGCCCGACTGGGGTAGTACCTCGACCTTACAGAAGACCACAGCTAAATAATGCTGTTTTCAAGCAGTGTTGTGTTCCTGTTGGTGAGTAAGATGACCAGAGCTCCTGGGAGGAAGTAGGGGTAAGGTCGGCAACGCGCTTGCGATACTTCTGATATTGCAGGCATGTATAGGCTACGGTAATTTCTTACCATCAGGTGAGCCGTACGCTTGTTTGCCGACTTAGTGATATAAAAAAAAATATATATACTTCAAATTAATACATATATTGTACCGCAAAAACTTATCAAACAAACCAAATTGGCTCGTCTTATCATTCAAAGTGACAATACCATTATACAAATTGTATTCATACAATGGTTTCTAAAAAGTGACAAATGAACAGTAGCTGAAAGGAATTAGGAATTCATCATTAATTTAATAATAATTTGTAGTTAGGTCTTAGTTTCATTAACTAAACCCTCTAATGGGACGACAGAAGAATAAACAAACGACAAATTTAATAAGAAAAGGCTCTTCTGTATTATTGCCAAATGTTCTTTTGACACTGACGGTCGCGTGATCTTTTTTTAAATATATATTTCCACCACCACCACCACCACTACAGCCTATCACAGTCCACTGTTGGACATAGGCCTCCACAAGTTCGCGCCCGACATTATGACGCGAACTCATCTCAGCGTGGTGACTATAGGCAAAACACATGAGTTCGCGTCAAATATATATTTTAAAAAAAAAACTAGGGACAAATAAGCGCCTGGTTCACCTGATAGTAAGCGATTACCGTAACATGTTTTCCTAGTGGATTTTTTTACCGTATTTTTGGAATATATAAATGAATTGACATTAATAGGAATAATTTATTGGCAAAGAAAATATCCGCCAACTCACATTGGAACCCCGTGATAGATTAAAGGTATACAAAATATAAAAAAGGCCTCTATTTAGCACTCAAGAATAGTTTCAGAATATTTCAACTAAAAAAAGTATTGTCTATGGTCTTGTACACTAATGTATTTTTATACCCAAATATTGGAAACATACATAAATTATTGTTTATTGATTTTTTTTCAGATAATCTGCCTCAATAATATATTTATAATGTTCTTCACATAACAGAAAACCCTAAAATTGCATACACGCCAAATTAATAGAACAAATTGATAAAAAGTTGTTAAAACATCGCCAATAAGGAAATATGAATTAAATATGCCTAATCATATGCCGACCAGTAAATTCTACAGGACTAAAACTCAGTTGTAATATTCCAAAGACATTAACTTTTCCCCAAAAATGTAAATCCTTGCAATTTTATGGAGATGTAAGCAGTATACTTTTTATGGAAATAGCCAGTGATATGGAGCACCTGATCCTAGATCCTTACGACTGTCCATAAAATTTTTTAACATTAGATGTAGAAAATGCGTTACCTGCTAAAATAATTTTGAGAAATTTGAAAATGCTAAATGTAGGAATCGAAACATAATTAAACGAATGGATATTTTTACTAAATATACTTTATTATTACACCAAGATTTCTTTTTCACGTGTTAACACCTCAGGCACTCGAGAGCAAGAGAAACATAGACAATACACAATGACATAATTTTTTATTTGATGTTGCCATTTCCAACAAAACTTATCTTGGACTGTCCGATATGACATCTGTTCTTCATCTGTATTCGCCTAAATATCGACGTTCGCGATTTGGATTTTAGCTTGTATATCTATACAAATATTAGATTCCGGTCTAGGTCTATGAATCCTTCTAGATCTTCCAACCGTGCCTCAGAAACCATAAGAAGTTGTCGGTTCCTATTGTAAACATAATCACCTAACAGCGATCGCTTCTCGTTGTAAAAAAAATATATTCGTCAACCTACAGTAGAGCAGCGTGGTGGATTAAGCTTCGATCTTTCTCCTACATAGAAAAATAACCTTTACTGACACCTGTGTTTCTAAGGCATGTATCTTTTCTAATGAAGTTAAATAAGTAAGAAAAAAAAGGTTTAAGTTAAGTCGATGTTTTTCGAGCAAAAGTGCCTACCAGTCAACGTTAAAGGCTAATAATATTATAATGATAGGAGATAAGAGGATAAAGCTTGTTAATTTATTTATTTATCAATAAATAAATAAATAAAATAAGTCTTTGTTGAATTTGAATAATATCATGGCTATGTCTTTACATAATCATGATATTATTGAATAGTTAATAGATGTTTACTGTACATATCGCAATAGCGATCATAAAATATTTATGTGAAAGGCATGGAAACAATCAATCTTGTACAATTATTGTGATTGTGTATTTTGTGAGAGAAAACGAGGAGTGATGCTTTATAATCAATCATTCACCAGATCTTATGTTCGAAAACTGTAAAACAAATCGCAGAAAACGATATTTATGAACGATGTAAGTAAGTAAATCTCGTAAAGAGATGAATGAGTTTTTCTAACGTCAATGTTTTCTATACTAATATTATAAAGAGGAAAGATGTGATTGCTTGTTTGTTTGCATTGAATAGGCTCCGAAACTACTGAACCTAGCTAGTAGCTACTATCTGCGGGTACATAGGCTACTTGCAATGTTTGTTAAATACCCGTGCGAAGCCGGGGCGGGATACAAGTATAGCATAAATGCACTAGTAAGTAGTACCTAATACTTTTCTAAATAATATTATACTTGATTTTCATTGTAATACTAAACACTAGCTGTGCCCCGCGATTTCACGCGCAGTAATGTGAGGAACCAAGACAAAAATTTTTTTCTGAGATTAGAGCGCTTAAACTAAAATACTTTACAGCTTTATAATATTAAGTATAGTTATTAAGAATCGTTATTGTATAGTGGTGCTTTTGTCACTTTAACGCTGACATTCGTGTGCTCAATTGAAAAATCATGAGGACGCCATCGTCGTTTAGTAGTATACCAAACGTATAAAAAAGAACCATAATATATTGATCACTGATTTAAATTAAGAAACGACTGTCCAATTCTTAAAAGCATTTCTTTTTAATTCAATTGAAAATCAAATAACAACATATAAAACAACAGAATTATATATGTGAGTTCTTTTTAAGTGAAATAAATAAATACGAGACGCTCAAAACATTTTCGTCCTGAATTTTTCAATTCTGTCAGCCCTCATTGAATTAACACGTTCTCTTCGAACTCTCTGGAATACAAATCACGGTTGCCAGTGGGTGCCGCGGCCCGATTTGTTTTCCCTTCATGGTATTAAATGTTTTTCTTCGGAATTAAAATGACGGAAAGTTTTCTAGGTTGGTTACTTCAATTTCGTTTTATATGCAATCTAGCAATTTAAAATGTAGCAAATCTTTTGTTGTTCAATTGCTTTTAAGTAAAATTCTTTACACACGCTTGACTTAGGGAGTAAGCTGGTGAATGCACGACGAGATCGTTACGAAAAGTGTGATCGGGCGAGACGAACGGAGCAAGAGAGAGAGGTGTGAGCTCTCATAGCCAGTTACGTTTCGTATAACTAAGACACAGTGCAGGCCTATTGTGCCAAAGTTTTACTTCAGTCGTGTTGTCTAAAGTACACTCGTTTTTTTTTTTAATATTTTGTATGTCTTAAATCTTAATTGAAAGTTATGAATTTGAAACTAATGTAGAATATAACATACATTATGTTTAAAGTACTTGATTATTATTATTTAACAATAACAATTACAGAATCACTTATATAAAAAGGTTCCAAACTAAAAACTAATTCAACAATCTGATTATACATTGTTACATTTTCTTGTATTAATAAAGGTAGATGTGAAGTTATTTACTTATTATAAATAGACGTCTAAAACATATTATTATCGTGTCTCCTTAGCGATAATAAAAAAACGTTATTATCATTGAAACATTCTCCGGCAAAGTAGTCACGTTAAAAGAGCTATGAATATTTTAATAAAGAAAAAAATATGGCGCACTTTCTTAAGCACTCATAGATAACTTTAAATATTTATGCGCCTTGAACATAAAATAAGTCTAAAACGTTCATTTTAATTCTACTAGAAATAAATTTTGATTAGAGAAATCACTTACCAAACGCTTAAAGTAGGTATTTCATTCAGCAAAGTTCAGAAACATACCTGTAACAAAAATTTATTTCTTTGAATATCATTTACTGGAACCGTTTTTTTTTTTCATGGCTCTTAGTAGCAATAAAAATAAAATACTGTTCGTCGATAAGCGCATCAATTGAGAACGGATAGACCGATTTGGGTAAAATATGACTTAAAATATTTATATTAGGCAAAGAAAGATTCTTAATACATTGAAAAATTACAAATTTATTTTAATCATTTAAAGAAATTCTTAAAAAACGTAAAGTTTCTTTACTAGCTCCACAGACGTTGTTCTATTTCACAATCTGTCTAATTGCAGATAAACCTTTCCTGTTTTCTCGGAATTTTCTTAATTTTTCATTATGTAAGGACCTTTTAAAAAGTATTTGAATAACTTAAGGAATAATTCGACTAAAATTAGGAAAACTTTTCTCGATTTTTGCGCTTAGTAACACATTTAGCGATTAATTTTTATTTATATAAAAAATAGATGAACAAGACTAGATTTATAAATATTTTCTATACCCCGTCCGGCGACTAATGATCTTTTTGACAGCCCACGCCTATAAATTACGTTGTTTTTTTTTTCGGAATAACGTACTAAAATTATACTGTAATGTCATACTTTATTGACGATTTGATTGATTGAGTGAAGTACCCTGTGCATAACAAACAACAACAGACTATGAAACAGTTCTTGAAATAATAAATCGATAATAAATCGATCATATGATAAAAATAATTTTACGTCATGTGATTATTGTTTCTACAAATTTAATACAAAAAAGGAAATAAAAATAGTATCTATGACCCCAAGATTGATTACTTGCAAGGAATTAAGTCGAAGTCTTGAAATTTAATTGCAAACCAAGAATATAGAGCAATCACTCTGTTAATTCATTTATTTATTATTTATATATTTCATTTATAATTAAAAAAACTAATAAACGCATAAATCTATACTAATATATAAAGCTGAAGAGTTTGTTTGATTGTTTGTTTGTTTGTTTGTTTGTTTGTTTGTTTGTTTGTTTGTTTGAACGCGGTAATCTCTGGAACTACTGGGCCGATTTGAAAAATTATTTCAGTGTTAGATAGCCCATTTATCGAGGAAGGCTATAGGCTATGTATCATCACGCTAAGACCAATAGGAGCGGAGTTCACGCCGACGAAGTCGCGCGCAGAAGCTAGTAAATAATATTTTTAAACTAAATGTATTTAATTAAATCGATTGAAAGTTCTTCTTAAATAAAATCGATTATTATTTCGAATCGAATAAATAACTTGTGAGGCAGTCACTAATGTCAAAATTTCTTGAAGTGTCAAAAAGATCATTAGTCGCCGGACGGGGTATAATGAATTTACTGAATGATTTCAGAAACATGGATAAATGAAAAAAAAAGTGTATGTGTCAGTTTCGACGCACGACTGGAGTTTACTCCTTTATATCGACTGTCTAAATAGGCACAAAAAAGGTTTACGAGTACTAGTCTAAGAAAAAGATTAATACTACCTATATCAAATGATAAATAAACGAATCAAATAAGTGGCGTTACGTGAAATGTAACGAAGTCATTCGTTCAGTAGATTTTACTCCTGATATTTTTTCATACCGGGCATTGGCGTTTCACGTAGCTAGTTTTGTATTGGTAGTGGCTGGATGAGGATTGTGGAAAACCGGGATGTTTGGCGTGAACTTGGGGAGGCCTATGTCCAGCGGCCAGTGGCTGAAGTGAAAATTGATTAGTTTATCATACCTGATAATAATAGATGCATGGGACAATTTGATAAGCAACAAAATAGAAAGTGCAGGAAAAGTCAGAACAAAATTGAATAGACTAGAGAAGAGTAGATTATGGTAAAGCTGAGTAGAATAGAATACAACAGAAGACAAATTAAAGATATACTTCAGACAGTACATATACCAAATAGATAGCACATAGTTGTGTTTGCTCGCAAACGTAAAAAATAACTTCAATTACATCTTCATGTAATACAACATGGGTAGACAAAAAAATTGTCAACTAAATACGCGTTATTAGATATAACTCAAAAGTACTCGTCAGATTTCAATTAAATTTAAATAGAACAAGATATGACAAGCCCCGCCTTTCGATTAAAAAAAAATATCGAAATCGGTCCACCCAGTAAAAAGTTATGAGGTAACATCATTTAAAAATAAAAAGCTGTACTGAAGCATCTTTTATAAATAGTTTATTAGGTCCTAATAATCTATTGTAGTCGAGTTAGCAGTTCCCGATGAAAAGATTTAAATCAAAATTGATATCATCTATAATTTAAAACTCATACATAATATCTAAAATTATAAAATACGTAAAAACCGTTTAACATATGCAGGCGGCTAATGAAATATTAATTAAGAACCTAATTACACAGCAGGTTAGCGGAATCCCGCATTCTATCCCGAATCCCGCATGTTACGGGATTTGCTTGCACAGGATTAAAAGTAGGTTATATTAAATTTTCTGATTATTTAATGGGTTAATTAAAATGAGCTTATTAATTTCGTTTTCTAACATATTTCATTTCAGGACATAAAATTTGTGTTATGACTATTCATACGAAATTCTCGTATAAATATCTACAGAATATTAATTGCCTCTACATCTCTATATATAAATATATGTACATATTATATAATATGATATGGAAAGTAAGTTCTTAATGGTTATTCAATTAATAATTAATTTAAATTAATTTAGAGTGTTTCTACAGGTCCCTCGTAATTTTAGCCATGTTTAATATTTTTATGGCTTTTATTATTGTTGTTGTAGTTACAACGTGATGTTACAAAGCCTATGCTTTTTTCTGGTTAACATGGTTTACTTTTAATAAAATAAATATTAACATCGTTGATCAAGAAGTATTGTAATTCGTCAGAGCGTCATGAGAAACTATTTGGCTTTATAAAATGCTAACTTTCCGCTCGCAGCTTTGCCCGCGTGGATTACACGGTTTTCGCTGTTCCGTTTTTTTACCATTAAAATATAGCCTATGTCAGTCAGTGATAACTTAGCATTTTCTTTTCTTAGCTCAGCATTAGTAATATCCCACTGCTTCGCGTTGGCCTCTTTCCCCATGTAGGAGAAGAATCAGAGCTTAATCCTGCACGCTGCTCCAATACGGTTTGGCGGATATATTCCCTACTATGAATATCGATCGATATCAGGTGTACATGATAACAACCAGAACCGACAGCTTAACGTGCTCTCCGAGGCACGGTGAGGAGACCCACAAGGACCAACAACCAGACCGGAAATAAATATTTTTATAAACACAAATATCCATTCCGAGCGGGAATCGAACCCGCGACCGTCGATGTTTAGGAGCTGCCGACACGGCACACAAACCATTACACCAGAGCGACCGTCCTGGTCAAAGATTTTCAAAATCGGTTGAGTAGTTTTTGAATATATTCACTACATACATACAAACCAATTATTGTGTTTTTAATTAAACAAAAAAAAAAGAACTGACTTCAATTTGCATCACCAAGTAATATAATAAGAACATACTAATACACACTATTAGGAATTACCGAAAAATACGTACTCGCCAGATCTTGCTTAAATTCAAATGTAAACCACATGACAAACACCTTCTTTAAAGAACTAAAAGAAAAGAACCGAATTGAAATCCTCCACTTTTTTAAAGTCATTTAAAAATTAAATATTTTTCTTATCTATACTAATGTATAAAGCCGAAGAGTTTGTTTGTTTGTTTGTTTGTTTGAACGCGGTAATCTCTGGAACTACTGGGCCGATTTGAAAAATTCTTTCAGTATTAGATAGATAGCCCATTTATCGAGGAAGGCTCTAGGCTATGTGTCATCACGCTAAGACCAATAGGAGCGGAGTCCACGCCGACGAAGTCGCGCGCAGAAGCTAGTTCTTTATAATATTAGTCTATGTAATATGTAATATGCGATACAATACAATAATTACATCCGTGTAATTAATGTGTAATGAGTATATCGTAAGATCAGATTCAAGACAAGCGCTCCCAAAGGAAATTACCAATCGTATCTGAGCAGCGTTTGTGACAATTAATTATATATACCTAATGTACGAGTAATATGTACATATATGTATATGTGGGCGTTTCTGTTTGTGTTCCAATATAATATAATCTAGTCTGACAATAAGATATAATAAATAAATGATAAGTTCTTTATTTTGAAATAATAAATACTTTACAATTTCTTAACCCGCCAAACTGCATTTTTGTGAATTTTTTATTTGTACTTTTTTTTTGATTGTATAATCAACATTAATTAACTAAGAGTGATGTACATACCTGTAATTGGCATGCATACTATCTTAATATTTTATAGAACAACTTATTATAATGTAATGTTTGTAATGCTGTTGGTATGTCTGTAAGTAAATAAATAAACTGCATGACAGTTTATCAGCAAATGGCGGTAAGATGGCGCAAGTGCGCTGGCCACAGCAATTTGCTGTTGCTCCACTGCGCTAATAATAATAGTATGTAGAATCCACACATATATTCTTCTGTCTTTGTGTTTAATAGATCAGAGAATTTTAATTGAGGTAGGGCACAGCAAAAAAAATCTGCTCAAAATATGGAGCAGCCCGACTGGGGTAGTACCTCGACCTTACAGATCACAGCTAAATAACACTGTTTTCAAGCAGTGTTGTGTTCCTGTTGGTGAGTAAGATGACCAGAGCTCCTGGGGGGAACTAGGGATGGGGTCCGCAACGCGCTTGAGATGCTTCTGGTGTTGCAGACGTCTATAAGCTACGGTAATCGCTTACCATCAGGTGAGCCTTACGCTTTTTTGCCGATGTAGTTACATAAAAAAAAAGTTTTCGATTTTAAATACCTTCTACTATGAGATCTGGCACGTCTTATAGAGTTGATTGGTTGATCAGACTGTCACGCCCACTGCTGTTCTTAGGCCTCTTTCATCAAGTGTTAACACGTCAAGCGTGCTCTGATTATAATTTAATGATTGAGTGTGCATTAAAGCTTTACTACACAAATGTGATGGTCTTAACCGTTTATATTTTTAAATCTATACTAATATATAAAGCTGAAGAGTTTGTTTGTTTGGTTGTTTGTTTGTTTGTTTGAACGCGGTAATCTCTGGAACTACTGGGCCGATTTGAAAAATTCTTTCAGTGTTAGATAGCCCATTTATCGAGGAAGGCTATAGGCTATGTGTCATCACGCTAAGACCAATAGGAGCGGAGTCCACGCCGACGAAGTCGCGCGCAGAAGCCAGTAATGAAATATTTCTACACCTAAGTCTGGATCTGTGATAGTCTGATCTGATTTAATATGCGTTGACAAATAGGATCTAGTTGATCGTCTAGTACATAAAATATCGATGACAGAGCTGTTTATATGATATTCAATCCATCTAAACAATCCCGTAATTTGCAACGTCATCTGGAACTTTGCCAACATCAGTCCATTTATATACGAGTATTATCTGATTTCCCTATCGAAGTCAGAAAAAATGAAAGTTGGCATAATTCCGCACAAGGTAAATAACACATAACTTACGTTGGTATATGAGTCGAGTGAAAATAATACTCCATCGAGTCTGTTTCCACTCTATTTGTCATAAGAGTTATTGAATCGAGCAGAGCATGCCTAAACTTTTAACTGAGGTAGGGCACAGCAGGAAATTTCCTGCTCAAAATATGGAGCAGCCCGACTGGGGTAGTACCTCGACCTTACAGAAGACCACAGCTAAATAATACTGTTTTCAAGCAGTATTGTGTTCCTGTTGGTGAGTAAGGTGACCAGAGCTCCTGGGGGGGATTGGGGATAGGGTCGGCAACGCGCTTGCGATGCTTTTGGTGTTGCAGACGTCTATAGGCTAACATAAAAAAAAAACTAATACTGAATTTGTTTTTCTGCTCTTAAACTAAAATTTTATTTGCCCTAGATTTTTAGACTGTACCCGCTATTTTAGTTGCGATAACATTTTTGCGTTTAATATGCCAGATCAGAAGATCAGAAATAGATATTTGAATAAAAGCAAATATTTGCATGAATTATGGAAGGATCCATTCCAATTACGGCAATTTAAGGAAATATTATAGCAATTTACTTTCCCGAAGCACTAAAAATGTTACAAGAAAATATTTTATTCCACCGTATAATACGCTGACTTATTTAAGTAAGGTCAAAGTAAGTCAATCTCAGTGTATTCTGAATAGCCCCGAATAGCATAATAAAAGCGTTGCTGACTGACGTCAGTGATGGGATCAGGAAATGACGTACGTTTACCTTCTCTACATTCCTAGCTTTTACCTGTTTTAAATTATGGTCATATACTTGAATAGAATTTATGGATCATCTGTTAACTTCATATACATGTTTCGGTATTAAAAAAACGAATGTGCTTTAGATCACACGACTAAAGTAAAACTTCTTTAACAATAGGCCTGCACAATAGCCCTACACTGCGTCTTAGATATACGAAACGTAACTGGCTATGAGAGAAAGAGAGAAAGAAAATATATGCACTTTCTCTCTCTTGCTCCGTTTGCTTTACCCGATCACACTTTTCGTAACGCTCTCGTCACACATTCACCAGCTTACTCCCCAAGTCAAGCGTGCGTAAATAAGTTTTACTACAAAAACCTATATAGGGTTTACCTAATATTATTGTATTTTTTAAGATTAATGTAAGAATTTTAATATGTTAAGAAGCTGTATTCCATCCATCAACTTGTAAATACACATCTTCATTTACTTTCACCCTCCCTTATAAAATAATTAATTTTTTGGCCAAAAAGTATTTAGTGACTTATCAAGTTATGAGAACGTGAATTGCGTAAAGTTTCATTCGAATACGTTCAGTAGTACTAACGTAATACATGACCAAGTACAGATACAAAAATATTGTTTTGTCTTCAATATTGGTTATGTTTATTTTTACTCTAAAAAAAATTCTATAAATGTCCTCAATATCTGTATATTTCTACTGTTTATTTCTGTAAATAGACCTATTAAATTTATTGTTATATAAGTATAGATTTTGATGTTATAAATAAAGACAATAGTTTTCTTAATATTCTTTCTCTCTCTTTCTTCTAAAACATATTATAAACTTTAACCATACCTACTCCCTATAGTTATATCTATATAAGGTAATATAAAATCAGTCTCAAATATAATAAAGAAGTAAATTAAAACATCGTGTTTAAAACCTTCATTTATATTATTAAGGAAGAAACGTCAACATAGTAAATTGCTCATCTATTTGTTTTTCCTTTTTTAGTAATTTTTGCGACCTCGTTCCAAGAAATTAGCGTTTCTCTCCCCGTTTCGTAATTATGTAAACTGCTCTTAAAACTCCCAGGATATAAAGGAATAAAACAAATACTGCATAAACTTGAATAACTATGTATTAAATTATAGTAAAAAGGATTTTTATCTGTTCGTGTCACCATGCTAATATAAGAATTTTAGATATTTCGAGAAGAGGAGGGACTTAAATAATTTAATTATGTTATAATTTTCTTTTTAATATACTTAATAATAATAAATTACCAAATCTGTGTTATAAGGGAAAATTGCAGGCCATTTTCAAATCGAGTGTCTGCGAACTCTCACTGGAAAGACTCTACAACAATGTATTGAAAAAGATTTAGAAATAATAAAAATTTTACACGCTTTTTTATTATTTTATTTACTGAGCTTAACTACGCCCCATGAACAAAGAAAAGTGTAAGTTTACCAGCAATAAGATATCGCACGCGTTAACTGTATGCCTACTATGACAACACAATTTAAAAAAAGACAATAATGTTACGTTTTTTTATGTATCGGTCAACAAAGAAAACTTAAAAAAGCGAATCGCTAAATTATTAGAAAAGTAGGTATACAAACTTTTTTTTTTAAATTATTTAAAAATTAAGTACAACCGAAATTTTGTCAAGAACAACCCTTGTCAATATTTGAACGAAAAAAAGCAGAGATTTTGGTATAAAAAGTACGGCATTAATTTATGTTTGTTTTAGAAATGTTTGATACCCATAATTAAGTATTTTAGCTGAACGAGTAAATTATTTAAATGACAAGAATAAGAATGTTTTAGTAAACATTTCACACAATATAGAAATATTTTAATATAACATTCTAGACATTGTTTTTATATGTCTTGCAACATAGGTAATACTTTACCAGAATAATACGAACTATTACTTTTATTTTTGCATAATTATGTTTTATAGCCGCCGACACGCCTCGTTAGCGCAACGGTCACAGCACTGGTTTGTGACTGTTGCGATGTCGATTGCGGGTTTGGTACCCGCACATGACAAACATTTGTATTGGCCAAACAGATGTTTGCCGTGGTCTGGGTGTTTGTGTAGTCCTTGTGGGTCTCCTCACCGTGCCTCGGAGAGCACGTTAAGCCGTCAGTCCCGGTTGTTATCAAGTACACCTGCTAGCGATCGTTACTAGTACATAACCGCCAACCCGCATTGGAGCAGCGTGGTGGATTAAGCTCTGATCCTTCTCCTACATGAGGAAAAAGACCTATGCCCAGCAACGGTATATTAAAGGCTGAAGTGATGTTTTATAGTAAAATTTAATAACTAATCTACAAACATTGAGTAAAAAGCTGTTTAAACATATTTATATTATTATTAAAACGACGACAAGCTATCGAAAAAAAAGTGTATATTATGAGAAATATGTAAACGGAAGCCTATTATATTAGACAAACCTAAATTTTCACACATGTACTTATACATAAATTTTTATATAAATGATGCATTTATGTATACAATGTTTTAAGGCCTTTGGGGGACGCCTGCGTTTGGCCGACGATATTGTCTTCCTTCGGTGCTATGCCAAGACGTGGACATTGACGAAGGGACTGATCCACAAGCTTAAAGTCAGTGAACGTGCAATGGAACGGGCTATATTTGGGGTCTCTCTCAAAGTTTTTATTAGAAATGAGATACGAGAATCTGCTAGAGGACGAAAGTAACCGTTATAGCCTACAGAATCAGCAAGTTGCAGTGACAGGGGGCTGGTCACCTGTGTCGAAGGACAGACGTGTCCTGGAATGAAGATCGCGTATTGACAAACGCAGTGTCGGACGTCCTCCGACCAGCTGGGCCGACGATTTACGTAAGACTGTCGATGTAAGCTGGATGAGGCTTACGGAAAATCGGGATGTCTGGCGCGGACTTGGGGAGGACTTTGTCAAGCAGATGACTGTGATAGGCTGAACTGATAGTGATGTACACAAACACATATACATATACTTACTCGTATACTTATATTGTTATTGTATAAAAAAAACTGCAATAATGTTATTGGAAGTACCAGGAGTACATAACTAAACTACAACTAAAGTTTCTAACTCAAACACATCTCTTACTTTACTGACCTTATAATTTACCTCTTATGGTCTAAGATCCGGAATATAGCAAAATATTCCCTCATCTGTTAATTAGATGAAACAATTTTTTATAGGCTGATTTTAATATTGTGAATTTATAAAAACAACCTCTGCCACCATAAGCCTGCTGCAATTTTTTTTTTATCTTTTCCCTCTCATGTTAATTACATGTAGTAAGCTAAAACCGTTAATATTTTACATTATATACCTGACTGTAGTAGGCAGCCATCTATATGATTGCTATACTTACCTGCGGCCAGGTCAGTAACCTCAGTCAGCAGTAACCTGGCTGCAGGTAAGTAAAGCAATCATAGAGATGGGTGCCTACTACAGTCAGGTATATAATGTAAAATATTGACGGTTTTAGCTTACTACATGTAATTAACATGAGAGGGAAAGGATAAATTTTTTTTTAAGTATTATTATTTGCAGCAGGCTTATGGTGGCAGAGGTTGTTTTTATAAATTCACAATATTGAAATCAGCCTATAAAAAATTGTTTCATCTAATTAACAGATGAGGGAATATTTTGCTATCCCGGATCTTAGACCATAAATATTAATTTCAAACACCTTATGGATATTTCAAAGCACAGGTAAATTCGAAACGTATCCAAACAAACACCATAGTTTAATTAAATCTCGGCCTGACATTTCTAAAACACAGCCTCCGAATTGCGGTTAATTTGCGCTAACTGGCTTTATTTACTGCATTTAATAACGAATACTTGAAGTTCCGTTTGCAAAATTTATAATGCTGTTGTAAATAGGAAGTTTATTTCTTCGACCGCGCTAACCTTAAAGATATTTTTGCAGTTTCTTCAATTTCTTTATTTTTTTCAAAATTCAAATTATATGTATTTTTGCGCATTTTTTGTAGCGCTTTACTAGGGTGGTCATTTGAATGGTAAGCGGTTATGTTAGCCTAGTAACATAAAAATAATAAAAACATGTTCATGTGTTTTACATGGTGGACAAATTTCGATAATTCTTTTTTTAATCGAAAGGTGGTGCTTGTCATATGGTCTCATTTAAATTTATTCGACATTTATCAAGTACTTTTCGAGTTAGGTATATCTAATAATACGTATTTACTTGACTATTTTTTGTCGACCTACGTTGTATTATAACTCAAAACTTTTTACTAGGTGTATTATAATTTTGATGATTAATTTCTGTTTTTATCTAAAGCTGTTACTTGCATTGTACTCCTATTTAAATTTGATTGATATCTGATGACCTTTTTTGAGTAATATTCGATAAATTGTATTTACGTGACTATTTTTTCGTCTATTTGTCTACCTACGTTGTATTACTTGTGGATGTAATTGAAATCGGTTTTCGTTTTACGAGCAAACACAATAAAATTATAACTAATTTTGTTATCTTGTTCCTAATCTATACTAGTAGGGGAGAGTGGAGTAATTACGAAAACTTAAGGGAAAACTGAAATTGAACAAAACCAGATAAAGTTAGGAATGTCATTTATTAATTAACGTTTACTTTAACTAATCAACCTTAAGTTCTAATAAGCAACATAGATAAATTTTCAATATGAAATAAAATATTAACAAGAAAACAAAACTATAGGGTTCGGGATTACCCCACAGTACGGGGGGTAATCACGGACATAATCTAACCATCACATAAAAATAACTTTGATGTACTTTCACCACTCGTACACTTTTCATGGGCCCATAAATTACATTTGGAGCATTTTATCCAATCTTCATGTGGAGGATCTTCATATTTTTCATCACAAACTAAGCAAAAATACTTATTTTCTTTCGCATCTACTTCTTTTGCCTTTTTTGTGCGGTACGTCCTTTCATTGAACCTCTATCTTAATATTAGTATCTGCAAATGCTTGGCGATTCTTCACGCCTTTCTTGGAACCTTCAGTGGGACTAGCAGCCTTTTCATTCCCTTTCATGTGCTCCTTATTTTTCTTTTTTTTTCATTTTCTTCCAAAATATTTTTATAGGACAACTGGTTATTATAGCTGAATGTTTTCCTATGAAAGTTTTATTTTTCAGTTGTGGCACTTTGGTAATTTCGTGACACCTGAAACATATTTGAGTAGGTATAAATAAGTCCGTGAAGGTACAGGGCTGAAAGCAAAGAAACATACAAACAGACTTCCACAAATATACTTATTTCATCTAAATTCATCATTATTATCATCTGCGCAACGCAGTCGACTGCTGAACATAAATTATAAAATAAAAGACCATCATTTGATTTTTTAGTGATAATAATGTACGTTCGGGATTACCCCACTGAAATCGTCCGTCATTACCCGACAGACACAGTAACACAAAACTATATATTTTTTTTAGGTTAGAATCGCGTGACACACGCGGCAAGTACTTAAAATCATTCTTGAATTAGACGTTAATTCATAAAAAAGATACCGAATTTTTATGTAAGACCTAAAATATTCTATATCTATTTATGTTTAATCGAAAATTATATGAAATTGTTGAAAAAACTAAAAGTTAACATACCTTGTACACCGAGTGCGTTGTTGCTTCACCACTCTTTGTTCGGCACTACGTTTGAGATCGACTCACGATTGCATCACTCGGAATAGCTTCTACCCTTTTCTAACATAGCCAAACGAACGTTTCCGCGATTACCCCGCGTCCGTGATTACCCCACTCTCCCCTACCTGTTATAGAGCTGAATGGTTTGTTTGTTTATTTGATTTGAATTGAAAAATTCTTTTGTATTAGATTGTCCATTCAACTAGGAAGATTATAAGGTACATTTGTAATGCATAAGGTCTATAATACTATACGTATAAGAATACAGTCGCAAAGTAAACTTATTTGACAGGAACACTCGGTTTCAATAAAATTAAAAAAAAACTTAATGGACTAAATCAGTGTCATAAAAATTTACATAAAGTAAGCTCTAGATAAAAAGTGAATTTATTAAGGCTTACCTAGGGTCTTTATACAGATGGTTAGTTCGGTGTCAACTTGTTGACATCTCGAGTCAGTGGCTCTCTCGGGATAAACTTTTAAATTTTCTTTCTTAAATATCCGTTCAGAGATTCAATAAACGTTTGTTTTTAAACTAAGATAAGATCTTACGGCTGAATAAATAGACTACGCTTGACAAACAACTATTAAAATAACTAGCTGCCCGGACAGACTTCTGTCAAAAGTTAATAGTAAAAATTTAATTTCATTATTTATTTTTCTTATTTAATTTTTTTTTTTTTTTTGTATTAAAACCTTCAAGGAACATACGAATTGATATTGAATAAAATTGTTCATCCATTTGATACTCGACCTGTTCTTTAAAATAAAACACCCCTATTTTCCCACCATTAAGGTTACCTTTTTTTCAACCAACTTTGGGGTATAGATACACTTTCCAATCTATATCTATACTAATATTATAAAGAGGAAAAGTTTATAACTTTGTTTGTATATCGGGGATAATCTTCGCAAATACTCATCCGATCATGAAAATTCTTTCACTAACAAAAAGCTACACTATTCAGGAGTGACATAGGCTATATTTTATTGTAATTGTACAAAAATATTCAGTAAAAAAGAAAAATATTAAAATATATTATCAAAATGACAAAGAAACGATCGCCATCTATCGCTATTTATTAGTCTACTGGTCTAAGATCCGGAATATAACAAAATCTTCCCTCATCTGTTAATTAGATGAAACAATTTTTTATAGGCTGATTTCAATATTGTGAATTTATAAAAACAACCTCTGCCACCATAAGCCTGCTGCAAATAATAATACTTAAAAAAAATTTTTTTTTCTTCTAAAAAATCTTTTCCCTCTCATGTTAATTACATGTAGTAAGCTAAAACCGTCAATATTTTACATTATATACCTGACTATAGTAGGCACCCATCTCTATGATTGCTATACTTACCTGCAGCCAGGTTACTCTGATTGAGGTTACTGACCTGGCTGCAGGTAAGTGTAGCAATCATAGCGATGGCTGCCTACCACAGTCAGGTATATAATGTAAAATATTAACGGTTTTAGCTTACTACATGTAATTAACATGAGAGGGAAAAGATTAAAAAAAAAAAAATTTGCAGCAGGCTTATGGTGGCAGAGGTTGTTTTTATAAATTCACAATATTGAAATAAATCTATAAAAAATTGTTTCATCTAATTAACAGATGAGGGAAGATTTACCTTCTCGGATCTTAGACCATACTTATTTTATTTACTCTTACTTCAGTCAATCGACGACGAAGTTTTTTCGCTTTTTGATAGATGGCGTTGGAGCAACATTTTATTTATAAAGTATGTTAGTACCTGGGTGACCGAGCCCAGCTCGGTATTTTTATTTTATTTTTTGTTTTTTTTTCGGTATTTTTATATTTTAATTTAATTTAAATAATAAATCACGAGTGAAATTAAAAAAAAAGAAAAAAATAATAATCTGGAGACTGAGATTCGAACCCGGGTCAAAACGATTTGAAATCCGTCGCTTTCCTAATTACTCTATTACCGCTATATTCATAATGGTGAAATGAAGCTTCGTATTCTAACGATATTTTTTCATTGCCTAAAAACAGGGATAAAACGACATTTTTTTTTTAATGTATCCTAGCTAGATCAATTTTTCGCCCCCGAAATCCCCTGCATACTAAATTTCACGAAAATCGTTGGAGCCGATTCCGAGATTCAGAAAATATATATATATATATATATACAAGAATTGCTCGTTTAATAGTATAAGATTTGGTTCTGTAATTTAAAATAATAAATACACGATATTATTACGATTTTATACGTCAAATTCTAAACAATGAACCTAATAAAACAGTACTAAGAGCTACACAACATAATTGCATCACAAAGATAATTAACGCCCAACGAAGTGGGCGCGGGTCGGCTAGTAAAAAAATAATTATAAAAATCAGACTACTCTGTAAAAAGTTATGGTGGTAATACCTTACAATCAGTGAGTGAACAATCAATCATCCCCTGTTTTACTACCCTTAGGGTTGGATTTTTATTTTCAAATTTATATGGGACTAACTTCAAGGTATATTATTTCCAATAAAAAAGAATCATCGAATCGAACTACCTACTCTGTAAAAGTTATGCGTGGTCATACCTTACAATTAGTGACTGAATAATCAATCAATTCCTGTTTTCCTACCCTAAGGGGGTTGGATTTTTATTTTCAAATTTATATTAGACTAATTTCGGAGTATACTCTTTCCAATAAAAAACGAATGATCAAAATCGGACTACTCTGTAAAAAGTTATGCGTGATCAATGATCATACATAAAAAAAATATACGCGTCAAATACATAACCTCCTCCGTTTTTTTCGTCGGTTGAAAATTAATAATAATAATAATAATGAACGCAGCAGAAATATAGCTCATATAAATGCAAAGAAAATTTTACACCCGTTCATTAAGTAAAATATTTACTCGGTTCCGTGAAAATTCTGTAAAATTCACTTGAATATACGTTTTTTTACTTAATTAAAGAACCGAAAGAAATTTCCATATGTGTGAAAATTAAATTTAAGAAAATATTTTCCGACGGAGATGAAAACGTAATTTTACACCCCTTTAATTAAGGGTGAAAAATATAATATTTCTTGTATCTTAAATTACTTAAAGGTTTCTTTAAAAGGTGTATCAGATATATTATTAACTAGCTATAGCCCGCGACTTTCTTTAGGTGAAAATCTATTACACTGCAATTGTATATTTTTCCAGTATAAAAAGTAGCATTAAGCTTTTACTGTGCCATAGTTGTCTTAAATGCAAAATGAGTTTGTCAATTTAATTAATTGTATTTGTTATATAACAAAAAAATTACCCTAATTTACATTGACAAGACTAAGTAAAAGATTAAAGACAACTCGTCAAATCTCTCTGAAATTATAATTAAAATGGGATTACTAAAAAAACATGAAATTGGGAATAAAAAAGAATCATCAAAATTGTTACACTCAGTGTAAAGTTATGAGGTAACATCCAAAAAAATACTCGAATTGTGAACCTCCACCTTTTTTTGAAGTCTGTTAAAAACAGAGAGCCATGGTCAAAAGGACGTGTTTCTTTTACACTTTACACACTTATTATTATAAAAAAAAAACTAAAAGTAGGTACTTCAAATCGATATTTTTATAATGTGATAATTTATCATAAGACACTAATGTTGAAAAGAAAATCACCTCTCTGGTATTGTGGTGCGAGCAGCCTTTGCGCTAATGACAGCTTATACAATGTCGTTCAAGGCAAATATAACATAAATTATATTTACAAACGACGATGCGTTGGCGCAACGGTCACAGCACTGGTTTGTGGCTGTTGCGCTAGCGGTTGCGGGTTCAATTCCTATTTCGCTTTGATTCGGGCGGATTCGATGTTTGCCGTGGTCTGGGTGTTTGTGCAGTTCTAGCGATCGTTAATGATAGTAGAAAATATATCCACCGACCCGCATTGGAGCAGCGTGGTGGATTAAGCTCTGATCCTTCTCTTACATGGGGAAATAGGTCTATACCCAGCAGTGGGATATTACAGGCTGAAAGCGAAGCGATTTACATTTACAAACATATTTAAATATGTATCCTGGTCTATGTATGTCCCTGTAACTCTATGTAATTGTAAAACAATTTATTAGCTAAAGTTTTAAGTCAACATTGATGTTTATCATACAATTACTAAGCAAATTATCTACACACACAACAAACATGCTTAGACTAGTGTTAAACATGCTAGACAAACATGCTTAGACTAGTGTGACATATTAGCCCCTAACCCACACCCTTTTAAGTAATATATGGAGAAGAGACTGGCCAGCTGGACATTTACAAGCTGTTTTGCTTCAGTTAGTAGGTTATATAAAACACCATATACCTATTTCATAGAAAGATCTAAAAATTTCAAAGTACGCAGCGTACGTTGACAATTTAATAAAATGAGTTTGAGCCTGCAAAGCCACTTGATCTCATATTTAGATAAAAATATAATTTCCTCTCTTGATGCGTATTAATTTAAAAATAAAATTCTATACGGGTGCCTTGTGAGAAATGTAATATTTTAAGATATATCAGTATGAGATGTAGCTTGGGTACACGTATATCCCTTATGTCACGTTCAAATTATAATCCTTGAGTTACTTATATGGATTTCACAATTTTTTTTTTATGTATTGATGTATGACATATACCAAGTAGTGGTGTACGAATATTCGCGATTTTTTAACATTCGCATTCGTATTCGCATTCGCACGAAACGATGCGAATAATTGGCGATGTTTTTATTTTATTTTATATAATTGTGTTTGCTCGCAAACGAAAAAAACCCACTTCAATTACATCGACAAGTAATACAACGTAATAAGACGAAAAAATAGTCAAGTAAATACGCGTTATTAAAGATTACTCAAAAAGTTGTAATCAGATCTCGATCTAATTTCACGAAGACTAGATGACAAGTATTAGCTTTCGATTAAAGTAATAATCATCAAAATCGGTACACCGAGTAAAAAGTATTGCGGTATAATACAACGTAGGTCGACGAAAAAGTAGTCAAGTAAATACGCATTATTAGATATAACTCTAAAAGTACTTGTCAGATCTTATTTAAAAAAAAATGGTACCACATGACACGCAACTCCTTTCAATTAAAACAAAATTGATCGAAATCGGTCCACCCAGTCAAAAGTTCTGAGCTAACATACATAAAAAAAAAAAATACAGTCGAATTGAGAACCTCCTCCTTTTTTGGAAGTCGGTTAAAAATGAAAGCAGTCCGAGATTTCATTTGTTTACTTTTTTAGTTAGTTCTTTTTAAGTGGCGGTAGTTCAAAATAAACTACAAATCTACCAACGAAATTTATAATCCTTTGTAGTACATATTGCTTTCGCCTTTAATTTAGCACTATGGATAGTAATAGCAGAACCTTAGACCTAACTATGGTCAACGGTTCTGCCATTTTTAAAAATGTTAACGAGGCAGCTAATTCTGATATAAGTATAAATGTAAATTATTTGGACGATGAATATGAAATAAAAATACTGCTGATGAGATTTCTGTTATTTAGTTATATTTTAATAAAAAATAATTATGGCACAGCCGACTCTTCCAAAATAACTACATTACAAATACTTTAGTGTTACTTTAGTTTTACTTTAGTCTTTTGTACTTTTTATGTAGTAAAAATATTAACAAAATCAACTAAACTCTAAGAAATAGAATAATTACTCTTAAGCCTTCAAAATAATTAAATTTGAAATTATAATATTTTATTAAAGAAATTGTGAAATAATTCCACACTTCGCTAATATAGTGTGCTTTCCTCATGATTTTATAACTCTTAAACTTTTAAATTTTAGTTAAAATAATCTCAAATCAAGATTTAATCTTTTCAAACGAGTTTAAATGGACAGCTGACAGAAAATAAATAGTCTATTTCGGCTCTGATACGATGCTGATACGTTCGATTTAAACATGGCCGACGCAAAATGTCATATCTGTCAAACGTTTTAAGCGTTGAAAAGCCAACATTCGCATTCGCGTTCGCGAATGTTGTGGACAATTATTCGTATTCACATTCGCATTCGCGAATGTGATAAATCCAACATTCGTTACATCACTAATACCAAGGAATATCTTTCTACTACCTACATAAAGACAAATACATACTTGCAACTTTTACCCAAAGTTTCACTTTATTGAGATTAGGCAAAGCAACAAATCAGTCAGTCAGTCAGTTCAGCCTATTGCAGTCCACTGCTGGACATAGGCCTCCCCAAGTTCGCGCCAGACATCCCGGTTTTCCGCAATCCTCATCCAGCCTACACCGGCAATCTTACGAAGATCGTCGGTCCAACGGGCCGGAGGACGTCCCACACTGCGTTTGCCAAGACGCGGTCTCCACTCCAGGACACGTCTGCTCCAGCGGCCATCGGTCCTGCGACAAAGATGACCAGCCCACTGCCACTTCAACTTGCTAACTCTGTGGGCTAAAATTCAAGAAACAAATATGTTGCTTGAATTTTAGAGCAGTCCAACGGGGATATAAGCCTATAAGGTAACCAGAATTCCTGATGATACGCTGCGTTTAGGTACAGTAAAATTAGACAAAACGTTTGTGATGTTACTGATGTTGTGAGCGTTCATAAGTTAGGGTAGTTCCTAACTATTATATTAGGCAGACCATACGCTTTTTTTGCCACCGAAGTGGATAAAAAATAAAAAATATAATCCGAAAAAAAAAAACCTAAAAATCGAAATAGTTATTTACTTATTTCATTCTAATAATAAATCTAATTGAAGCCAACGAGTAATCGGCGTTCAATCTTTAATGATAAAATTTGATGTTTATAGAAAAAAATATTAAATATTTTTTTAATAAACAGTGACTATCAAAAGCACTGAATGTATTTAGTTCAGTTATATTTTAATTTTGATTTTTAATAGAATAAATTTTCATGAACGAAATGATACATTTATATATTTTGTTACAGCATAAACGTATAAAATTACTCAAATCACTCATCCCAATTATGTGATATATAGGTCTTTCTTAAAACATCCATTTCTATATCGCTTTAACATTTAATGTAAAGCTACTTAGTAGAGAAGTTTACAGCAAAGTTGTTTACACATTACTTTGAATGTTAAACACAAATAAAATAAAGCAAATACTTAAAAAGCAATGTAAATAAAACGATATATTAGCGACGTTTTGTTTGTGGCCCACTACATCGCAAACGGTTCACTGCTAATTACTATCTTGGAAGAGTTCACACCGAAGCGAATTGACTTTATATACATACTTAAATACTTTTTTATTCCATTTAAAATAGTTTTAATTTTAACCAGACTGTCTTAGATTTACTTGAACTTTAGAATTGAATTTTAAGAATAAATACAAAAAATTAGAATTAAGATAAAAAAATTCAATTACTAAAGTACGAAATTCAGCCTCTGAAGTATTAAAGGTAATAACTATTACAACTATTCAGTAATATAGTCGCTTCAGCCTGTAATATCCCACTACTGGGCATAGCCCTCATTCTCCATGTAGGAGAAGGATCACAGCTCAATTCACCACGCTGCTCCAATGCGGGTTGGCGGATTTATTCCCTTTTTTTATGTAACTAGGTTGGCAAACAAGCATACGGCTCACCTGATGGTAAGACCGTAGCCTATAGACGCCTGCAACACCAGAAGCATCGCAAGCGCGTTGCCGACCCTATCCCCAATCCCCCCAGGAGCTCTGGTCACCTTACTCACCAACAGGAACACAATACTGCTTGAAAACATTATTATTTAGCTGTGGTCTTCTGTAAGGTCGAGGTACTACCCCAGTCGGGCTGCTCCAATTTTGAGCAGGAAATTTCCTGCTGTGCCCTACCTCAGTTACTATGACCACCTACTATGAGTAACGATCGCTATCAGGTGTACATGATAACAAACGGGACCGACGGCTTAACGTGCTCTCCGAGGCACGGTGGGAAGACCCACAAGGACTGCACAAACACCCAGACCACGGCAAACACCTGTATGGCCAATAAAAATAATTTTCATGTGCGGGAATCGAACCCGCAACCGCCAGCGAAACAGGCAAAAACCAGTGCTGTAACTCGGCGTCAAGTAAGGCGTCAGTAATATAGTCGACTGACAATTTTTTTTATTAATTTTATAATAATATTGTTATGCACTAGAATAAAGTAAATAAAACTATTATAAATTAAATATCTAAACTTTGCAAACGGAAAAGACAATTTATTACGCGATCTTCGTAATTGGAATCGGTATATACCTGTACATAAATAAAATAAGCATAAAAGATACGGCATAAAGCATTAAGAAAGAAAAAGCTACACCAGCTTAGAATTAAGTCCAAAATAGTTTAGGTCAGATTTTAGATTAACATGGTTACTTCTATTACGAAAATTATTTGAAAACGGGATATTTACCATGTTTATTATTTTCTCTTCGCGGAGCTCGATACTGAACTCTCGTGAACAAGACATTCACAGTTAGGGCGCCTTCAGATTAGCCGCGCGGCGAAAGCGCGTCTGCAGCGCTGCTGACGCGCGACGTTGTAAATGTATGTAAATAACAACGCGCTTCCGCCGCGCGGCTAATTTGAAGGCGACCTTAATGTCGAAATATCGAGCTCCGCGAAGAGTAAGCGTAATTACTTTCACAAAATTTACCTATTCAGTAACTTACTGTATGATATTGTTTAAATTACCATTTTTCCAAATGAGGAAAATGCTAGCCAGCGGGCTCTTTTTTCTAATTAAAGTACATATCATTCACAAAAGATTAATTACTGCTAATAATAGTTAATTGACAATCTATAAAATCAATTGACAATCCATAAATTCAGTTGACAGTTTATAATTCAACAAAACAAAAAATATTACACCGAAAACAACATTCAACATTATTTGCGTTTCCTTAAATAGTTTTAAAAAAAACCAACGGTGTGACACGTACCGTCGGTCGTAAACAACCAAAGTGGGGCAGTTAGCGAAGTTAAATTGGCCAAGTCCCAGGTTCAGTTTAATCCGCTTTTTTGGTGTCAAGAGATTCGACTCTAAGAGATTTTATTGTTTCAGTAAATTATAACTGTCGCTTTATTTACGCGGCGGTAAAACTTTGGCATTGCGGTAGAAGTTTCTAATAAAGAGCACTTAATACTTTATACCTTAAGTTTTTCTGTAGTTTTATACTATTTTCTTTTCAAGTCATAATTGAGTTCTTCTGGACTTTATCTCATACTAGCTTCTGCGCGCGACTTCGTCGGCGTGGACTCCGCTCCTCTTGGTCTTAGCGTGATGATACATAGCCTATAGCCTTCCTCGATAAATGGGCTATCCAACACTGAAAGAATTTTTCAAATCGGCCTAGTAGTTCCAGAGATTACCGCGTTCAAACAAACAAACAAACAAACTCTTCAGCTTTATATATTAGTATAGATATAAAAACTACATACATAAAAATGGGTGTTTGTCTGTATGTCCTTTATATAATCGTAAACTATACATTTGATCATGTCACGATCTTCAGCAAAGAGTTGTGCATGAGCACACAGAGATTTCTGAGTTGGTACGACCAAAAAAAAAAGAAGCGTAGCAACGCGCGCAGGGTACAGCTAGTATGTTTATAAAAGGCAATATCCCGACTAATTTATCAACGACTTACCTAAAACATCATTGATAGAATTTTGAAATTAAAGAAAATATTTATTTCTTACGGTAAGTGTCAGTTTAGAATCCTTTCTTATCACCATCCCCTTTTTATTACAAGGGAGGCAATCAAAACAGTTTGCCTGAAGGTAAACAGAAACCGTAGCATAAAGACGCCTGGAATACCAGGAGCTATACAAGCGCGTTACTTACCTTAAAACTTCCCTTCGAAGAAACTTTTTCTACGAACTTCGTCCCCTAAATGAAGTAAACATTCGTTAGGGATTAAGGTTAGGGATTTTATAGATTTCATTCCTTAGCTAAAAACACTAATAAATAATCTATATATAAAAGAGTTACCCACCCATTGACTAATCACGATATCTCTGGAACCATAAGGCGTAGAGACTTGAATTTTGGTAGGAATATTCCTTTCGCCGAGTAGAGGTCAGCTAAGAACGGGTTTTACGATATTCCACCCCTAAGGGGGTTAAACGGGGGTTGGAAGTTTGTATGAAAGTCCTATGTTTTTGAAGTAAGAGACTTGAAATTCAAAATGTATGCTCTATAGATGGTGTGGAGGTGTACTAATAATGTATTTTTAGAAATCAACCCTTTTTGGGGCTGAAACGGGGGGTGGTAGTTTTATGTGAGCGAGATGAAAACTTAAGTATATGTAAGTATATTATTTGCATCACAAAAATAATTAACGCCCAACGAAGTGGGCACGGGTCGGCTAGTTATAATATAAATACAGATGGTTATCAGCCTTGTATATATTATAAATATATTTAGTTATGAAATATCTTAACATAGCTTCTCTACGCATCATTTGCTTATAATATTCTCGCGTTCTTCGCTTATATAGGAAACTAAAGATAAAATTATTACATATAATAAGTAGGCCAGTTAAATATCACTCCACTATAATTTCTAGGGTATAATTAGAATATTTTGAACCTTATACATCGTGTTATCAAACTGGCGTCCTTCCGTTTAGGGCTATACAGAGATACATGGAGGCATATTATAGCCGAAATTCTACGCGAAAAAAAAATGAAGCAATCACAGCTCATTACAGTGTAACTTTAAAATCCACAATAAAAAATAAATGTTAAGAAGACATGGAAAAATTGGCTATAAATAACATTGGAGCATTATTATATTGCTTCACTGCAGGTTAGTGGTGAACTTCTCCACCACGATTTAACCTAAACTCGTGACTTCACTGACAGGCATTTTAGTATAACAACCAAGTTCAACGGGTTTATGAAATCTCCAAGATATGGTAAGAAGAACAAACGCCTTTTTAGATTTTTTTATATGTATACAACTAGGCCGCCAAACAAGCGTACGGCTTACCTGATGGTGATCGATTACCGTATCTTATAAACGCCTGCAACGCCAGAAGCATCGCAAGCGCGTTACAGACCCTAACCCCAATCCCCCCTCTCTACGAGCTCAGATCACCTTACACAGGAGTATAACACTGCTTGAGAGCATTATTATTTAGCTGTGATCTTATATAAGGTTGAGTTACTACCCCAGTCGGGCTGCTCCAGATTTTTTATTTGATGCCGTGTAACTTCAGTAATGCCTGTATCAGATATAAAATTGTTAAAATAATTTGATTTAAACCATCTTCTTATAGTTTTACATATTTATTTAATTTAAGAAAGAACAGTTACAACGTGGTTACAACAAAATCATAACTATATAAGCATCCGCCTTAGTCCATAGATAACATACATAAAAAACTAAAATGTTGCCAATATAAATGTACACTACTAACACGCCTCCTTACATTTATATTGCAAAACAATTACATATTATACAAAGTTTATTATAAGTCATTATCAATTTACTACTTTAAATTTAACATCTGTCTAAATTTTGTGTGTTTAACGTTTCCCAATGCCTTTGTAAATATATCTGCAATATTATTTTTTGACTCTATTTTCACAACTTTAATAATACCTTTTTTATAGCTTTCATGAACATAATAATAATTTACCTCAATGTGTTTAGAGTTTTTCGTAAAATTACCATACTTAGAAATACTTAATGCACCAGAATTATCTTCAAATATTTTAACAGGATTACAAATCTTTACAAACACATCATTACAAATATTAATTAAAAAATTTATCTCAGTTACAGCTTCTGACAATGCAATATACTCAGCAAACGTCGATGATTTGGTTACACAATTTTGTTTCTTTGACTTCCAATAAACAACATTACCAAACAAACTAATACAATATCCAGTAGTTGACTTACGATCTACAATATCTCCTGCCCAATCGGCGTCTACATAACAATCTAGAATATCAGCATTACTATTATTACAATATGTTAATTTAAGATCTTTTGTCAAATATAAATACTTTAAAACTCTCAAAGCATACTTAAAATGTGTCTCATTATAACAGTTTTGAAATCTGCTTAAGTAATTTACACTGTAGGATATATCAGGTCTAGTACCTGAACTAATATACAAAAGAGCACCAATCAAATTTCTATATTTTACATCTTCATTAATATCAGATTGTTCCAATTTTAAATTTATTTCCATAGGAGTTTTAAACAATTTTGCATTCTCTATATTATAACGTTTAGCTAAAGACTCAATATAAGATTTCTGACTTAAAGTTAAGATATTATTTTGATTATAAATATATTCAATCTCAATACCAATATAGTTTTTTACTTTACCAATATCCTTCATTTTAAATCTTTCAGACAATTTAGTTTTTATTTCAGCAATAACTTCTACATTTTCACAACATATTAATAAATCATCAACAAATAAAAGAATATAAACAGTTAAGTTGTTCTCCCTTCTAACATACAAACAATAGTCATATTTACTTCTGCGAAAACCAAAATTAGTCAAGAAATCATTAAAACATTCGTACCATGCACGGGGGCTTTCTTTTAAACCATACAATGATTTATTTAATTTATACACTTTATCAGTTCCATTTTCATAACCGATTGGTTGCTTTACATAAACTTCAGATAATACCCTACCATTTAGAAATGCTGTTTCAACATCCATTTGATGAATTATTAAAGAATTTTGACAACAATAAGATAATAGTAGTTTAAGTGTTGGCATTTTAGCGACAGGAGAATATGTGTCATCAATACAATTTGTTTGCTGAAAACCTCTTACTACTAACCTTGCTTTGTATTCGTTTTCACTCTTCTTTTTATATACCCATTTCACATCAATTACCTTTTTGTCCTTTGGAGGTTTTTTGACTAGAGTCCATGTGTTATTTTTCATTAAACTGTCCATCTCACGATTCATTGCTTTTACCTTTCTACCTTTGCTTCTGATAAAAGACATCTACCCATATCCATTAATGTACGATTGTATCTCTCTGCTGTTCCATTCAATTGATGAACATATGCTGGACAGGGTTTTATTATTATTCCTTTCTCTTTTGCGAACTGAAAAACTCTTGCATTGATATATTCTTTCCCATTGTCACATCGGAGTTCCTTTATCATCTTTCCTGTCAGGTTTTGTACTTCATTTACATATTGCACCAAGTAGTCGTAAACCTCATTCTTTGATCTGATGCAATAAACTTTGACTAATTTGCTGTAATCATCGATAAAGCTCAAAAAATATTTTTCTCCATTACATCCTGTAGTCTGATGTGGCCCATTTAAATCCGTATGAACAATCTCTAATATCCCCTCTGCTTTTCGTCGATTATTATGAAATGGTAAGTTATGCATTTTATTTTCAATACATATTGCACATTTTAAATATTCATATTCAATTTCTTTAGGTAAACCTTCTAATGACTCATTTTTACACATTAATTCCAAATTATTAAAATTAATATGGCCCAAAGTACGATGTAGTTTTTCCTTTACCGTCATATCCTTTTTACTCATATTTGCTTCCAAACTTTCTTCATACACGTAACTTTTTATCTTATACAATCTTTCATCCTTAATTGCAATTGCTATAACCTTTCTATAATTGTTGTAAATTTTTGACAATTTCCCTCTTGAAGTGATTGAATATTTGTCAAACGTAGTGGTTATATACTCTTTGATTTGTCAGTAATTTTAGAATAACTTAATAAATTTGCCTTCATTTCTTTTACAAAGAAAACATTTGTCAGTGTCACTTCAGATATTTGACCATAGACTAAGAAATAAGTTTTAATATTACCAATTTTTGTAGCTTCTAATATTGTTCCGTCACCAATTTTAACTTTAACAGGTTTATTTAATATCTCATATGAATTGAAGTACTCATCAGTATTAATAATATGATCTGTGCATCCACTGTCTAGTAACCAATTTATTTGACCTTTCTTTGGCTTATCATTCTCCCTCTTTGTGTAAATATTATTTGCGATAGTAGTATGAAAACTGTTACTTTGACTCTCTTGATTATAATGGTGATAATTTCCTGAGCCTCGTCCTCTGTTAATATAGGAACCACGTCCTCTATAATTTGGCAAACCACGTCCTCGATAATTAGAAAAACCACGTCCTCTATTATAGGAAAAACTATGTCCTCGACCACGGTTTACATATCCAGATTTACATTCTCTTCTCAGGTGGCCAGGTTTTCCACAATTGAAACAAATATATGATGGCTTGGAGTCTGCTTTAAAAGCGTTTGATGTATCATTTGACGTTTCACTCACATTTTCTGTATGTTTCAATTTTATTTTACTCTTTAAATAGTCAACTGTCCTTTCACCCTCTGGCAAGACATCAATTAAATCACCTATGTAGCTGTAACTTACTGGTAGTGCTTTTAACATATAATTTAGTTTTTCTGTTTCTGATACCATTGCACCTGCTTGTTTTAACTCGTTCACAGCTTTTTCAAAGTCATCGAAAAATAATGACACTTCAGAATAATTTTTCAATTTGATACTTTCGAGGTTATGTCTACATACTATTTGCAACGCTGTTGATTTTTTCAAATACATCTCGTCGAATTTCTGTATTATTTCGTAGGCTGAATCAAGTTCACTTATATATTCCAACTGCTTGTTGGTTATTGCACTATAGATATAGTTTGTTGCTTGGACATCTCTGTCGTCCCACTCATCTTTGTCGGTTGCAATTTTCGCTCTCATTACAACATCCTTGCACTTTTTGAACTGCAGAAACTTGAGTATTCGTATTTTCCAATTACTATAATCCATACCATCGAAAATTGGAATATTTATATCACTTTTAGTCGCCATTTTTTTTCTTTGTTCGTTTTAGAATTCCGTCACATTATACTTTCCGAAACTTTTCAACCTTTTATTAACTTTTTTTCAACCACGTTTCAACCACGCTCTGCTACCATGTTAAAATAATTTGATTTAAACCATCTTCTTATAGTTTTACATATTTATTTAATTTAAGAAAGAACAGTTACAACGTGGTTACAACAAAATCATAACTATATAAGCATCCGCCTTAGTCCATAGATAACATACATAAAAAACTAAAATGTTGCCAATATAAATGTACACTACTAACAAAAATAATTGTATCAATCTAAAATCAAACGCTTTTTACCATCAGGAATATAATAATACAAAAAAAGTGTGTGTGTCAGCTCCGACGCACGACTGGAGTTTACTTCTTCAGATCGACTCTCTAAATATGCACAAAAAAAGACTTTATAGTCTAAGAAAAAGATTTATACCATATCAAATGGTAAATAAATGAATCAAATAATGCCATCGACAGATGATATTATAAGATTATATTAGAAAACGTCGTAACCGATACCGTCAAAACCGTCGTAGCCGGTACCGTCGTAAACGTCGTAGCAGATAGATAGCGCACAAAAACGTAACGAGGTCATTCGTTCAACAGATTTTACACCTCATATTTCTTTCATACCGGGGGCCTTATATGAAAATCGATTCTTAAGGAGTAAACTCCAAAAAAAAACTATTTCATTGATTTTCACATTCAATTTTATTTTTATTTCCACACATTAAAGCGTAACAACAAATTATCGTAATAGCTCTGGAACATTCTAAAACGAGCTGATAGGAAACGTGCCAAATGACGTCACGAGTTTTCAGTAAACGTGTTAATTTGACTATGATTTATGAGATACGGTGAAGATTGACTCGTAAATAACGCAGTGAACTTTTAGACTGACATGTTTATGGGTTCGTAATTAACTATATACTAAGTTCAACTCATCTTTGCGAGCGGGTATATGTGTGGGTAAACGTTGTATATTGGTCTAAGATTCGGATGACGGCGCGGGCGGTCGCGTCACTGCTACACAAATTAAAGTTGTATAATTACAAGCGCACGCACACATAGAGCCGCGCGCAAAGATGACTTGAACTAACTATATGTGAGTTATATTTCTAAACTCTATATTTATTTATTTATTTATTTATAGAACACCAACAAAGTATATGCCATATTTCAAGTACATACACATGCAAAAACGGTAAAGTCTAAGTGTAACTTTAATTAAAGGTAATAACTTACATTAAACTTGTAGGTTATTAGTGTATGTTAATACACTAATAACCTACAGTAACTGTAACAGTACTGTGTATGTATAGATGGAAAGAACATAAGATAGTGTTTTATATTACAATTAATATATGTATATATATGAATCTCTATATATGAACATAATTCTTTGTTAGTTAGTTTGTTTAAACGTGCTAATCTCAGGAACTGCTGTTTCGAATTGAAAAATTCTTTTGGGTGTTTGTGTTCTTCTGGGTGTTAAATGTTTCTAAAAGGTGACGTGAAATCCCCTTCAGCTATTAAGATTAGCTTCTTCAGCTATTAGAGAAGAATAGCTTTGCAAAGCATTAAAAATTGAACTTATGTTGTTTATCAAAATGTGATTAAAGTAAGAATTAAATTTGTATGGGGTTAATAAAAGCTTTTGTGTACCTACATTTGTGAATTTAATATTTATTACATTATTGTCTCCAGAATAAAATATAAGCCTGAATAATTTATTTGAATGCTGAGTGACTTAGGCGTTACTTTGTTTTCGCATTGACGAGAGCTTGAAAATCAACGCGTCCCCAGTTCAAAAGTGAATTGTTTGTTGGGGTCCAGAAACTCACAGTACAATCACAAACATCCTAATTTTTGTTTGTTACCAAGAACATCTTAATAGAAAAAGTTCTGGAGACGTATGTAGACGTGAGTGGCTGTTTTTGAAATATGTATATAACTATATTTCTATATGAAACACAAATCATGTAAAATTCAGTGCAGTCTATAATCGTAGCACTGACGTTTCGTGTTGGCAGGCTCCAGTAGGTAAATGTCCCAGCAAAATGTTTTTGAAAATTTCTTTAGCGGCGTTTTGCACTTTTATAAAATTTGTAATGGGTAAAAAATGTTAAACTCGCCTCAGGGGGCGTAGCCTGTACGAAAACGTAAGATTGCTTAGCAACGACAAAAACGTAAGATTGCTTAGCAACGACAAAAACGTAAGATTGCTTAGCAACGACATTGTTAACATCAATATAAAAAAAAAATATTAGAAAATATAAATAATTTTTATTCAATAATTACCTACGATGGTATTAAAAAAGTGTGTAAAATGGAAGAAGAATATTACTAAAAAATCCTGCATTGGAGTGTAGTCAAATTGACAACAACTATTCAAGTTTTCAGTTTTCACTTCTACCGGGACTCCCGGAGTGCAACTCGTTTTTATTTTATTTTATAAAATAATTGTGTTTACTCGCAAACGAAAAAAAACCGACTTCAATTACATCGACAAGTAATACAACGTAATAAGACGAAAAAATAGTCAAGTAAATACGCGCTATTAAAGATTACTCAAAAAGTTGTAATCAGTTTTCGATCTAAATTAAACAAGACTACAAGACAAGTATTAGCTTTTGATTAAAGTAAGAATCATCGAAATCGGTACACCGAGTAAAAAGTTATGCGGTATAATATAACGTAGGTCGACGAAAAAGTAGTCACGTAAATACGCATTATGAGATATAACTCTAAAAGTACTTGTCAGATCTCAATTAAATTAAAATGGGACCACATGACACGCAACACCTTTCAATTAAAAAAAATTGATCGAAATCGGTCCACCCAGTCAAAAGTTCTGAGCTAACATACATAAAAAAAAAAAAACATACGTGTCGAATTGAGAACCTCCTCCTTTTTTGGAAGTCGGTTAAAAACACTATTAAAATAGTGTTTAAATGTGATAGCGCTCAAACGAAACGATCATACACTGAGCGCTAGTTCTATATTTACAACATAATATATGTATATTTAAATATTTTTATTGATTAGATTAAACCTCATTAGTTTTTAATATTTGCACACCGTAAGGTAGAATATATTTGGATTATACTAATGTTAACCTTGTACAGTTGTAATAAACGATTATTATCATTATTATTATTATATATAATTATATAGTACAAGTTTATATATAATATATAGTACGACGACGATATGAGTTTACATACATATAAAGTATAGTAGTAGGATAATTATATAGTACGAGTATATATGTATGATACGTAATCGGCTCAAAACAACACTGGTCTACGCAATATTATTTACTTTGCCTTTCGGCTATGGAAGCTTTTCAAGGGTTCCAATACTCTCCACCCATCCTCACCTCACTGATATGAAACCACGCCCACTTAATGCTGGGTATATTTTTGTTTCGTAAAATCCGGTCATAGTTTAATAAAAACATTGCAAAAGATTCACACCTTTACATCGTAAGTTCTAAATAATTACGAAAAACTGCAGATTTACCTATATAAATTAAAATAAATTACATATTTGGTGATGAAGGAATCCACGTTAAGATGAATGAATGATGATGATGATGAATGCTTGTTTCGGACAATTTTCTTTTTTCAATTTTTGTTTTAAATATTTAGTAAAATAGTAGTGGTTAAAGCTGCAACCATAAAGGGGGTGCTTTTTCTCAGTAGTAAAACATTTACAAGCTGTGTTATACTGCAAACAGAAACAACCCACAGGCCACAATCCACACAAAAAATATACATAAAACTTGAAAAAATTTCCGTCTATATTAAACCGCGAATAGGGGTTTAATTATAATTAATTAAACCCAAATTACTACTCCTTTTAGCTTTTGCCTTGATAATATTTATTTGTAAGAGTCTATGTAGCAGACGTCAGGAATAGTTTTCCGATTTTTTCGCAAAGTATACTTCCACTACAGCATTAACAGAAAGTACACTTATAGTTCAAGAAAGAAAATCACCACAAAATATCACACCAAACCAGCAATCAATTTAATATTTTACAACATTTTTGGAACGTCACTATAATATAAAATATACTTTGGAAATCCTACGAAGTTTGCAACACGGTCGTGAATACTTTTCGTTCAAGTTTAAAACTTCTAAATTGCTTCAAACCTGCTACCCGTTGAAAAAGTTGAGCTGATAATAAAATAGCATTAGCGGTTCCACTCTGAACGGTAATTTCAGAAGCCTCTCACGTCTTTCCGCCTTCATGTTAGACGTAATTCAGGAGAGGAAGCGTGAATGTCTAATTAACCATATTTATCAATGCGGAATTGAGGAATTGGTCAGGAAAAAAAACTGTATGCAAGGTATATCAGTAGTGAGCCTGCTTTTAACAGTTTTTATGCTTGTTTTATTAGGTAACAGCCGATTTATACATGTTTTTTATAATCGGAGCGGAATAAAACCAACAGCCACGGAGAAGAAAACAGAGTTACTGTTAACTGCGCCAACGGGTCATTTTATATACTACAACGCAACAAGAGTAGGATCCACCTGCTTTTTAAACAACTAGGCAAGAATTTTAGATTACGGTTCAGTCTGAAACATCCTGCTGCTGAGCATAGGCCTCTTTCTCGATATAGGAGATTTTAGATAATTAGATATAGATTTAGATAATTAGATACAGATTTAGATAATTAGATATAGATTTAGATAATTAGATACAGATTTAGATAATTAGATAACAGAGATTAATAAAATTCTTGGAGCTATCATACCATATTATATGTAAATTATTTTTGTGATTTAACTCTTTCGCCTCTAAATTGTGCCAACCACCAATATTCTCGCGAAACTTACACTACTGTCCCACTTTGTAAGGTGTTATGGATTCAAGTTTTGTACGTACAACTCCGGCGGAGTTCTTTTAGTTTTTATTTTCTTCTTAAATACTTTTTAATACGACTCACCTACAGGTCACGACGGCTTCTTAATTAGTTTTATAAATTAATTTTAAACTTCGAAATTCGTTTAAATACCAGGTTTTTTTGGGTACTAAGTAGTTTAGTTTGGACCTGTCTTATAGCTGAGTGTTTTCGTAGGAATAACTTAGCGAAAATTATTGCTCCTTGTTTTTTTTTTAACTTGTATGTGTGTTATTTATCAAATTTAAACCTGTATACTTATTGTTTCGACAAAGTAGTGGATATATACGACGTAGACGAGTATACGTAAAAATATTTCTACCTAAGTCACGTCATAACTTAAGAACGACTTTACAGCCTTCAACTTTTTTATTTATTTTTCAATACTTTTTAAGATGTTGTTTAGACTAAGCTATGCCTTTCTAATATAATATACTTTCTGTTTCATCATCATCATCATTTCAGCCTATCGCAGTCCAGCCAGTCCACTACTGGACATGGGCCTCCCTAATTTCGCGCCAGACATCCTGGTTTTGCGCAATCCTCATCCAGCCTACACCGTCAATCCGTAAATCGTTGTTCCGCAGCGGGCCGGAGGAGAATAAATTTAAAGTTTGTATTAATAAGCTGAATATTGCTGAGATGGTTTGGCCATGTCGAGAGAATGAATGAAGAACCATTGACGAAAAAAGTGTATAAGGCGAGTGTGAATGGAATTGTTGGAAGGGGTAGACCTAGGCGGACTTTTCAAGACCAGATCAGAGACGTCTTGAAAAAAGGCCAGGTCAAGAGTAGCCAGGTAAACCGAAGAGCATGTATGAAAGGAATAATGAAAGTAGACGAAGCGAAACAAGTATGTAAGGATCGTAGCAAGTGGAAAGAAGTGGTCTCTGCCTACCCCTACGGGAAAGAGGCGTGATTATATATATGTATGTATGTATTAATAAGAAATTAATAGCTAAAACTTATTATTCAGTTCATAATTACATAAATTGTAAAAATGTGTGGACTTAGTGACGCTGTATTTCATGCAAGATTACCAGTAGGTATAAAAACAAAGTTTATGTTTTTTTTATTACTGTTTCTATTTGAATTTTGCTATCAGGATAGCAATCATTACTCATAGTAGGAAATATAAGCGCCAGCCCGCAGTGGAGCAGCGTGGTGAATTAAGTTCCAACCCGTTTTCGTACACGTGAATGCATGAATATAATCATGATTTTATTCATTTAATATTATTTTTATTCGCGTATTTTGTTATATGTACCTAATAATAATGTTTATGTGCATCACTAAATGTCATCGTCGTCATTTTTGAAAGGACATGACTTTTATTTTATTTTTTTTTTCACAGCCATTTTACTGTTTTATAGCGTTGTAAAAATAACGTTAAAAATAGACAAACATCAAACGAACGCAGTACAATAATAAAATACTAAAAATACTGTATTAGTTACTGCGTTCAAATAAAAATATCACTAACTTGTTTTCCTTTATATTTTTTTTAAATGTCATTTTTTAGGTAGGTTACTCATAATATTTTAGCGAACAAAACTGAATATATTTATAAATTCTAAGAACAATGCATTACCTTACAATTACACGGAATAATTTATACTATTATTTTATTGTGTCTGATAAACGTTGAAGTTATTGTAATAATTATTATGTTTGAAATGTAAACTTTAGCGATGAAAATTTGTACTAAATTACCGAAAACATTAAATAAATTTAAAATGTTAATATAGAATAAATCAACAGATTTTTATACTATATCGTCGGTTAAATAGAAAAATGACATTTCTCAAAATTTTCTAAAAGTAAGTTTATTACTGGAAAGAGTCTGTTAACAACATAGTTTTTATATGGATAAAAGACCCTTTATAAAATTACACGTCAAGCTCACTAGATGACAAAAGTGTCGTTTCGGTATTCTGTGGTCATCGCCATATTGTTTGTAGAAAAACGTCGTTCTGCCATTTGCAACTCAGCCACGAAACTGAGTACACATCTATTTCTATACTTAAGTGACATATCCAAAATAGTGGTAAGATACGATTGTAAAAGGTAATAATAATTTTATAGAACAACGTATTTTTTCTAGAAATGACCTCTATTCATTAAAATTTAACTATAATTGTGTTGGCATTTTATATAGAAAAATAACATTTTTAGATATATGACTGCGTGTTGTTAAATTAAGTTATTGATTGATTAGATTTATTTGTAAATATGACATTTTTCTGTATAATTTATATACATTTAGGTTCCAAATTACAACCGTTGTACTTAACAAAATTGACTGTGTCTGATAATAAAAAAGTCGGTATACTTACATTAATAGATAAAAATATCATCATCATCATCATCACATCAGCCTATCGCAGTCCACTGCTGGACATATGCCTCCCTAAGTTCGCGCCAGACATCCCGGTTTTCCGCAATCCTCATCCAGCCGACGCCGGCAATCTTACATGGATCGTCGGTCAAACGGGCCGGAGGACGTCCCACACTACGTTTGCCAAGACGCGGTCTCCACTCCAGGACACGTCTGCTCGGATCGGTCGGAGACACAAGTGACCAGCCCACTGCCACTTTAACTTGCTAATTCTGTGGGCTATGTCGGTTACTTTCGTTCTCTCGCGGATAGCCTCATTCTTAATTCTATCTTTGAGAGAAACCCCAAGCATAGCCCGTTCCATTGCACGTTGAGCGACTTTAAACTTGTAGACCAGTCGCTTCGTCAGTGTCCACGTCTCGGCTCCGTATGTTATCACAGGCAGGACGCATTGTTCGAAGACTTTTGTTTTCAAGGATTGCGGAATCTTCGAAGTGAAGACTCGGCGAAGCCTGCCAAATGCCGCCCAGCCCAACCGGATCCTCCTATCGGCCTCCTTCTCGAAGTTGTTGCGGCCTAGTTGGATTGTTTGGCCTAGGTAAACATAATCCTGAACAACTTCGAGAAGGGTACCATCGACCGATATCGGTCTCGGTATGACTTGGTTGCTAAACATAACTTTCGTTTTGTCCAAGTTCATACCGAGACCGACTCGTCGGGAGGACTCGTTTAGGCCGGACAGCATCCGTCCTATCTCATCCAACGTCTTCGCAAAGATGACGATATCTTCGGCAAAACGAAGGTGAGAGATGTATTCGCCGTTGACGTTGATGCCTCGTTCCCCCCAATCCAAGGTCTTAAAGACATCCTCCAGCGCAGTGGTAAACAGTTTCGGTGATATTACATCTCCCTGTTTTTCCCCACGCCGGAGGAAAATGGGTCTTGTTCTCTGGTCTTGGATATGAACGGTCATCGTCGCTGCGTCGTACATACATCTCAGTACCTCGATATATCGCCAGTCGATATGACATCTCTGCAGAGAGTCCAGGACAGCCCAGGTTTCGACAGAGTCGAAGGCTTTCTCGTAGTCCACAACGTGCCATACACAGCGGCTGATTATATTCTTCTGTCTTTTGTATAATCTGCCGAACAGTATGGATGTGGTCTACGGTGCTGTAGCCATTTCGAAACCCAGCCTGCTCCGGTGGTTGGAATTCGTCGAGTCTTCTGGCGAGACGATTCGTAACGACCCTCGAAAACAGCTTATAGACGTGGCTCAGAAGTGAGATCGGTCTGTAATTCTTTAACAGAGACTTGTCGCCTCTCTTAAAGAACAGTACCACCACACTCCTGGACCACGCCTCGGGCGTGGTACCTCAGTGGATGACGGCGTTAAAGAGACTCGCCAAGGCTTTTAGGGCAGGTCGCCCTGCGGCTTTGTTCATAATAAATATCCTTTTTTCTACTATTGTGTTACCTTTTTTACAAAATCCGTGCCACGAATTGTTTTTAATTATATAGAAAAATGACTTTTCTTGCTAGAAATGCCCCCCTTTTTATAATTAAATTAAAATAGCAATGATATCTTAATCTTTATGTAAATACCTTTAAAATGATATATAACACTTATATTTAAGTATAAAAGTTATAAGGAAAAATTAACTTTAATAAAATGAAAAACTTTAAATGCGTCTACTGTAAAATTTGCTATTTTTGAATAATGTCACTATTCTATTTAACCGACGATATTTTCCTCATTGGGAGGTGACGAAGTATTTTTCCCCGATCTTTTCCTTTTGTGTAACAATTTTGTGAAGGTATAAGAAAAGGTAATAAATAACATTTAAAAAGCATGAACTGTCATGCTTTAAATTGAATGAAATGTAATACATATATACATATGTATTTACCCTTCAATGCAGTACAAATTTATTATTTTTACTTCAAACGGGACAAAGTAACATTTTATTAAATATATTTATTTATGTGTCACAATTCTATTTTGGACCACGTTACTTTGTCCCGTTTGAAGTACAAATAAGAAATTTGTACTGTATTGAAGAGTACATACATGTGTATATGTATTACATTTTATTAAATAATTGCGACCCGCTCCGGCTTCGCTCGGTTGCAAAAACCATCAGTGTTTCTTCACTATATTGTGCATGTATTATACATATGAACCTTCCTCTGGAAACCCTCTATTTACTAAAGAAAACCGCATCAAATCCGTTGCGTAGTTTTAAAGATCTAAGCATACAGACAGCCGTAAGCGACTATTTATTTATGTATCACAATTATATTTTGAACCACTGGACCAACGATCTAATTAAGATTGCCCGTGGAAGCTGGATGAGGGTTGCGGAAAACCGGGATATTTGGCGCGAACTTGGGGAGACCTATGTCCAGCAGAGGACTGCGAAAGGCTGAAGTGTGTAAGTGTTATTAGTATATTATTACTAAAACTTTCAATCACTCTGCCGTATAGCTATTTCATTAGAACCATAATTCAGACATTCTAAAGGTTAAATTCTCATTACTACAAAAAAGTGAAGTTATTATTCAATGAAGTATTTTTATTTATTTATAGCAAAAGTACCAAATGTACGGTTCGGCTGATGGTAAACTAATACCGTAGCTTATTGACGCCAACAACACCAGAATTGCCAGCGCGTTGTCGACCCTATCGCCGACCCCAGGAGCTTTTAACTTTCTTACTCAACACAAAAACACAACTCTACTCGAAAGCAATGTTATTTAGCTGTGCTCTACTGTAAGGTTGAGATAACTCTCCATTCGAGCTGCTGGAAATTTTGAGCATGATTTTTTTAAATGTAATTAGGTCGGCAAACAAGCGTACGGCTCACCTGATGGTAAGACCGTAGCCTATAGACGCCTGCAACACCAGAAGCATCGCAAGCGCGTTGCCGACCCTATCCCCAATCTGCCTCGGGAGCTCTGATCACCTTGCTCACCAACAGGAACACAATACTGCTTGAAAACAGTATTATTTAGCCGTGGTCTTCTGTAAGATCGAGTTACTACCCCAGTCGGGCTGCTCCATATTTTGAGCAGAAAACCTGCTGTGCCCTACCTCAGTTAAATAATAATATTTCCTGCTGTGTCCTAACTTAATAAAATGTTCGTCATAAAGGAAACGTATTTTTTCATCATTTGTACATTTTATTTCATAACCTACTTTATATTATATTAAAATAGACCTAACTCACATGTGGATGCTTATTACTGTCAGTCACAGATGGGGATCGAAAATTAAATAAAAATGAATGTGTTTCGATCCACGTGTCACCGTAGACGTGTGGGCTATCTGTGAAAAGTATCTAATGTCATATAAAAGCATAAGATATCTTAATACATATGTTACAGCTAGACACACATCAATTCTAAAAATATATATTATACAAAAAGGGTGAATTTGTTTGTCTTAGCATGCTAATCCACTAAGGAAATTAATGACGAGATTTGAGTGATATTTTAAGATATCAAGGTATTAAAATAGATTACCTAATAATAACCATATATGAAATTGTTGCAATTATTCGATGAAACAACGCAGAAGCGTTATCATGTCCATCGCTCACTAATCCTCCACGCTGTCGCTCGATGCGGTCGAATTCAATTATACCGTTCATAACAGGCGCTTGCGAGTAAATCAAAAGCAAAGACGCGTGTTCATCCATGTCAGGGGGGGTCAAACTAAATTTTGCAGAGGGCCATATATTAAATTTAGAATGTGTAGGGACCGATTCAAATAAAAAAAAACTATAGTGTGCGCATTTTAAAACTTCCGTAGAGGAATCGAGTGAAGTCATGATTCTACATTCTGTGACACATTGCGATCGCGGGGACCGGATCGGCCCGCGGGCCGTATCTTTGACATCCCTGATCGGCTGTATGTAGCCGCATAACTTAAAAACGAATACACAAAAATTGTATATGTAAGGTGCATATATTATTGCGTTTGTTATTTATCAGAACAAGGTTTCTCTAACAGGAATAAAAAATATTTGTATTAACGAAAAAAAAATGGCGCTACGATGTTTACCAATTCGCATTTGTATTCAGGCTGTAACATCCCACTGGCATACTCCTCTTTCCTTGTGTAGGAGAAGGATTGGACCTTAATCCACCACGCTGCTCCACTACATGTTGGCAGATATGTTCTCTACTATGAGTAACGACCGCTGTCAGGTATTTATACAGACATCCAAACCGAGAAGAAATATTTGTACAAATGTAATATAATTGAGACCATTGACTAGGTAAAATAAAAATCCAAATTAGATTCACCTTAATCACCCCAGGAGCTCTGGTCACCTTACTCACCAACAGGAACACAATACTGCTTGGAAACAGTATTATTTAGCTGTGGTCTTCTGTAAGGTCGAGGTACTACCCCAGTCGGGCTGCTCCATATTTTGAGCAGGAAATTTCCTGCTGTGCCCTAGCTCAGAGAATATGAAAGTCTCCTCATTAGGTACTACTTCAGAATGGTCATCACTACATTGGTATAATTAAAATAGAGGTCATAATAAACTCAGAATAAAAAAACAAGTATTTATTCAAATATAATCTGAAAAATTCATAACTCTCAAAGTTAATGAAACTTTTCATCACAACTGCTCCAAAAATGACCATTCTTTATATAAGTACAATTCAGGCATTTTTATAATAAAGTTATATTAAATCATACTAACATCATAGCGAGGCTTCAGTCCAACTTCTAGTAAATATAATATCAAATACCCGATTTTTTTTTTCTATTTGTCAGTTAATTGTCAGTGAACAGCTCTGAAGCACTCTCCCAGAGAAGTCGAGTAGGGACCCCGAGCGTCAAACTTTACAAATTATCGTTTTTTTTTTTTTTTGAGTATCTCGAATAAGCGTGTCTATTTAAATTTTAATTATGTTTTTGTACACTCTAAAAGTTATTTTTATTATCTTTCTAGAATCACTACTTATATATAGTTTATTTCCATTGTTTTATAATTATAAATAGAATAAAGTTTTATATTAACATTACAATAGAGAAAAAATAGTATCTAAATAAGTACAAGGCCTTAGGCCTTATCTCTAAAGAGGAATAATATAACGATGGTATAGGTGTATAATTTTTTGTTTGTAGTTATTATAATATTACAATTTATTATGTAAGTTTTGTACGTATAATAAATTGTTAAATAATATAAAATAAATAAAATATTCCACTTCATTAGATTAAATATGTCTTCTAAAAGACCAATACAAAGAAAAGCTGATGATTTTATGTTACTCTGATTATTGAACTTTGTGTACTTCGGTATAGGTATCATTTGTTTAAAATAATCTAAACATGAGATGACCTGTTTTTTATAGCGTTGTAGGCTATAAAAGATCACATGACGACTCCAAAGAACAGAACATTAACAGTAAATGGCAAGCAATAAAACCAGTATCAAAATAAGAAGAGATAAAACCAACTCAATTTTCATACAATAGATACCAATTTATTCATACAAAAGTTACGATGACACAGAAATCTTAAATCAGACGATGGCCTCAGATGTTCGACCTTTATTTCCACTGCAATTGTTTTCACATCAAAAAGCCACTCAAGATACCCATTAGCCATAAAGAACGAAATTGACTTGACGAGTAACTCCTTTGAAAATCACCCTAGTCAATTTAAATAATTTTAAACCTTTTTCTATAAATATTTATAGCTTTCTTACGGTGGACGAATTATTAGAATCAATTTTCAAGCTCTAAAGTTAGTAGATTAAAAATATTTGTCTTTTAAAATCTTATAAACGTGTCTAATGTATTTTTATTACTAAGCTAACTTTATTTTTGTCGATAAAAAAAATTGCATAAAATCACATGATTTAAAAAAATATTTTCTAATTTTAAGAAATTTAAAAAGATTTTCGATAAATCCGTAAAAAAGAATATTCATTTACTTTCCTATATAATGAAAATGCTTATACCTAGTAGACAAAAGTCCAGACTAATTTAAATACTCAACAAAAACTAAATATTCTTATACAAATACAAAACATCGTAAAAACCTGCTTCAAACTAACAAATCATCTCCCATTCCATGCATCAAACCAACTCACTCCAACATACTCCACACAAACTAACAAGTCCTAATGGAAGACAGTTCTGAATAACTAAATGGAACACCAAACAAGCTGCTACCTTCATACACTTACATATTACAGCGTTTCAGAGTGCAGCTTCGAGTATGTTTAGTCTGGGTACTTGGCTCAATTGAATTATAATTGCTTAGTCAATGCATGCTAATTACACTATACTAGTGGAATTGAACTTTGTACGTGGAAACATCTAATTTTCTGCACTAATACATTTTCTATTGCTGGTTGTTTTGTTTTGTTTAGTATGTATACAATTTTACATTACTGGGTATAGGCCTCTTTCTCAATGTAGGAGAAGGATTGGAACTTAATCCACCACGCTGCTTCACTGCACTTCGTGTTGGCGGATATATTCCCTACTATAAGTAACGAAACGTTCTTTACTCATAGTAGAGAATCAGGTATTTATGATAACAACCGGGACCGACAGCTTGCTCTCCAATGCACCGTGGAGACACCCTCAAGGACATCATCCAAACCGGAAATAATATATTTGTACAAATACAAATATCCACCACACACACACTTGTTAATCCAGAGTGGTTTGGTGAGCGGCTTAATCTATACTTTATATAATATGATAAAGCTGAAGAGTTTGTTTGTTTGATTGTTTGTTTGTTTGTTTGAACGCGCTAATCTCAGGTTCTACTGGTCCGATTTGAAAAATTCTTTCAGTGTTAGATAGCCCATTTATCGAGGAAGGCTATAGGCTATATATCATCACGCTAAGACCAATAGGAGCGTAGCACCAATGAAGAATGTTTCAAAATCGGGAGTTTTTTTCCTTTTATTCCACGGGGACGAAGTCGCGCGCAGAAGCTAGTATGTACATATTTTTAGAATTAATTCGGAGATGTTCAGGTTTCCTTACGATATATAACGCCGGTCACGAGGTGAAAGTTTAATAGTAGATAATAGGTGTAGAAAATTTAAAGCTCGGTTTCGATTCTTGAAACCTTTAAGTTATTCACGAGTTTACATCAACTGGGCACTCAAATAATTCTACTACTGCTTGTACCTGCTTTCTGTTCCCTGCTAGGGCCCTCCTTTCTGTTCTGGAGTTGTTAGTTCGATTTCAATCCTTATCAGCTATCTGCCAGTGAAAGTCCCGTCAAAATATTTCCAGCCGATTCAGAGATTAGCCGGAACAAACAGACAGACAGACAAAAATTATAAAAAAATGTTATTTTGATATATCTACCGTGTATACATCCATATGCATTTGGTAAAAAGCGTTATATTTTAATATTAGGTACAAACAGACACTCCAATTTTATTTATTTGTAATTTGTATGTATAGGCAATTAGACAAAGAACATGAATGTAGTAAACATGTTTACTACATTCATGTTGTCGTTAAGTAATTTTAAGATTAGGATTTAATTTTGAATCAGAATTTTAGGTAGTTATTTCTTCAGAAAGTTCTCGTTTCTTCAAAAACATCCCGTACGTAATACGTTAAAGATTGAGTAAGCTCTCTATCAACTATTATTCAGTGTCGTGCCTTTTTTAGGCATTACATATACTTTCAAGCCTTAGTGTAATATCTTATAGTTATAAGTAAACGATTCTTTAGTCTTAGTTCTTAATTCTTGATCTTGAAAAAGATTAAATATCCCAATTTGATGTTACACTTTTTTGCGTTTCTGGAACCTTCTAAAATCTAACGTAATATATTCAAGGAAATGAAAAGATATTTTAAAATAAATTATTTGTTAATAGATATTGACTTTAATCAAATAAAACTGAAACAAGACTTTCACTTAATCCTGTTGTGTTATTAATATTCTGAAAACAACAAATTTCATATATTTTAATTAAAATTTAGTTTGACATTCAAATACTCTATTTGGGATGCAGAATAACTTTAGAGGAGGATTAACGAAATATGAAATATTTTGGTTTAATTTAAATTGTGATACATAAAAAATTACCTTCACCGATATTTACAATTTTTTTCAGTTTTCCTGATAATCTAATCGAAAAAGCACCATATCTTTAGTACACCTACCTATCTTAATCACTAATAGAATGTTTCCGTAAAATTTATTAATAATTCCGTAAAATTAATGGGCGGTCTTATCACTATCTAGTGATAAGACCGCCCATTGCACGCGATGTATTACTTTTAAGTTTTATATTTATAAATGTATGTCATTGTGTGCAATAAAGTTGTTATTATTATTATTATTATTATTAATTTATCTAGAATCATCCTAAACATACATTTTCTTCACCTTTGTGTGTCTTAATCCCAATTTTGGTTAAGGTTCACCTTTAAAGTTGTTCTTCTGAGCTTTATTTTATTTTATTTATTAAGAAAAACTTTCAGCTATATACATAACTAGAAATACAATTAAAAACTAAAAGACATTTAAAAGTTTTTGCAATTAACAATTAAAGAGTGCTATATTATTTAACAGTTTGAGAGGAAAACAAAATTAAACTAAGGATGGTTCGAGAACTTAGCTGGATCTTTGTTCGGTTTTTTACATCCTCATAAAGACTGTTCTGACCTCATATCTTTTCCTACTACGTTCAGCTTTTTTGTAGTCATGAGAACATTGCCTTGAATGGATAAGGAATTTCTGTGTTAGTTACCTCTTGAACTTAGTTATTACATTACACCTTCATATTTTTGACTTAATATTTTTTTACTAAGTCTCCATACGTAGTCAGTGACGCCGCGTTGGCGCAGCGGTCACAGCACTGGTTTGTGGCTGTTGCGCGGGTGGTTGCGGGTTCGATCCCCGCACACGACAACATTTGTATTGGCCATACAGATATTTGCCGTGGTCTGGGTGTTTGTGCAGTACTTGTGGGTCTCCCACCGTGCCTCGGAGAGCACGTTAAGCTGTCGGTCCCGGTTGTTATCATATACACCTGATAGCGATCGATACTCATAGTAGGGAATATATCCGCTAACCCGCATTGGACCAGTGTGGTGGATTAAGCTCTGATCCTTCTCCTACATGGGGAAAGAGGCCTATGCTCAGCAGTGGGATATTACAGGCTGACGCGTAAGTCTCCAAAAACGTAAATACAGTAATCACAATCAATCTAACCACACTTGGCAAAGATATAACATACCCAAAAAAAACACTCATATTCAGATGACATCTGTTTTAAGTTGGACGAAAAATTGAAACTCAAGATACATTACGAAACTTTTCAATAACCAATGGGAACTTTTGAAACTTGCAATTTTTTCTAAGCTCAGTTTTTATTCACAAGTTTTTCTGAGAAATATAAAATAAAAACTAACGATATATTTTATTTTTTCTTAATAACTAGGTCGGCAAACAAGCGTACGGCTCACCTGATATTAAGCGATTACCGTAGCTTATAGATACCATTCAAAAAAGTGAGAACAAAGATAAAGCTTCAAGATTTAAGGCTTTTATACCACAAATTTATACAGTAATATTTTTAATGATAATGACATTACCCAAAATATCAGATACTGGCAATAAAATCTCAAAGAAATTTTCGAATCGATTTTTACGAATACTGAAACAGTTGTATCTGAATTTTGATAATATATTTCCCTATGTGAAAATCTAGTTGACTGAAAAAGCTAACAGTATGTATGTCATAAAAAAGAAAACAAAAATATATTTTTTATCAAATTACAGTTCACCAACTGATGGGGGAGAAAGGTTCTCGAATGGCGACCACGTCTCGGCAAAAGAAGCACAAGCCGCTCTGCTACCAGGTAACCCGACGACCTAAAGAAGACAGCAGCCTCAGGATCAGATGGAGTGGCAAGCATTGGGGGAGGCCTACGTCCATTAGTAGACTTCTAAGAGCTGATGGATAGATGGATGAAAATTACAGTTTTATAAAAGCATCCACATTGTTATCAGGAAATTTGCAATACAGTCGCTTAGATTTTCTAATTATTCAAAAAAAAAAACAACACCGATTCACAATAAAAAATCTAAAGTAAACAAACCTAAACAAAATTTCAAAGTATAGATTCCCCGATAAAAGTTTTCGTTTAAACGCCATATTCTGAATTCTTTAATTTGGCACGCGGCTAGTTTTCTCTTTATAAACGAAATTTTGTTCTCTTTTGCTTCAATTTGCCTTTGGAAACATGTGTATCTTTAACGTTGCGGTTCAGACTATAAATGCTTGAGGCGAGTTGTTCAAGTGCTAAATTTGTGTTTACAGCTCGTTAGCGACGAAAAAGGTCCTGAGGAGATATTTTCCTGTTGAAAAAAGTTCTTAAAGACTGTAACTTCAGTATCCCTTTCATCTAATGTACTTATGCTTTTGTATTATACTAGACAACCGAATGAATTTTGTACCGCGATATTTATTTGTTTGTGAATATATCGATTTTATTTTATATAGATCTTGTACTTACAAAAATAAACCCAAAAAAGTATTATCCTATTTAGCACTCGTTAGCATAAATAAAATTCAGCAATTCATTTTTATTTATATAGATTACGTGTGAAGGGCTTCGTCAGTTTGCCGATGTTACCCTCACAGGACTTATTTTATACTATCTACGCTTAATAGTAAAGCTTCACAATTTTGTAGACCATTCATAGAGAGTTACCAAAACGCAGTTTCACTTCATGCAAATTTTTAAATTGATATTAAATTAGCCAAGTTCCAGATATTGATCAAGATAATTCCTTCTGTGGCCTATCTCAATGAAAATTGTAATGCAAATGTTTAAGCAGAAGACGCGGGTCTTCTGCTTAAACATTTGCATTACAATTACAAAAACGCGTTGTATAAAGTAAAATTTTCTGTTTTTTTGGTCAATAAACCTTTTACAAAGTATTAGAAAACTTCAAAAGATGAAAGGACTCGTTAAAGTCGTTCTTAAGCTTTGACGTGACCAAGGAAAATATGGACATATTTTTATTTACGAAAATACAAGTTTAATTTATTTTTGGTGTTGAAAAAAAATAAAAAAAAAAACCTAAAAATAAGTTGTGGACTTTAAATCCAGGCTTACGGTGTAGAATTTCAAGCGTCAAATACGTCCTTAAAATTCATGTCACGCTTGACAGGAAAAACGTTGCGGAGATAGAAAAAGGGTCCAGAAAAACATTGATAGATATATAGATAGAATATTCTTTACTGTTCACGACATTGAAGTGTTTTACGACAACAATTAATTTTAATATACAAATATATAAAAATTGACTTATCACTAAATAAATCTCTTTCAGACAACACATATATAGATAAAAATATATAAAGCAAAGTTAAAAATGTATGCTATTCACCAAAGTGAAGGACAAGAATCAAAATAGAAATATTAAAAAAGTAGCCTCAAAACAGCGCGGCGGTAGGATATTTACACACTATTGTACAGTGTATCGCGTGAATGTTGACGTTGTGAGTGGAAAGAATGACTCATGAAAGACATCTTTCAACATGTCACTCCTATCTTATGAAATGCAACTGAACCTATAAAAAATGGTAATCCAAATAAATAAAAATGAATCGTTAAATGTGTTGCTAGGCGCAAAATGCCAGAACTGCTGGACCGATTCTAATTTTTGAAGTTATACTTCTTTTGGCGCGTTAGAGAAAAATGATGAGAGTAAATTTTTACAATGGGCGTGTGGATACGAAGTAGTTCAAGCATGCATGAATAGATGCCGCTAGTTTTGCAGACAAGAAAGTAGTCTTTATTATTTCTAAGAGATGGCGTTGTGGACTAAAACAAGAAGTAGTCTTTATCATTTCTAAGAGATGGCGTTGTGGACTTATTGTCTAATTATTAACTGGTAGGTTTTTTTGGAAGTATTTTAATACTCTAGCTTGAAGTATAACTTCTTACGTGCGTACATAAGTAACCACACTTTTTTTTTCAAAAAAAAAGTGTGTGTGGACTTATAATTTATAATTTAAAAACGTAATGATTGTTTAAACTTCCCTCGTTTGACAGTTCGTAAGACAGTAACGTCAGTCAGGTCAGCTAGTTCACAATAATAAAAAATAGAAAAAATTCTTTACTTCGTATAAAGTAATAAAAAATATGGTAAATTTTTATTCAAACGTAATATAAAGTCGTCAAAGTTTTATATTTGTAATAAATTATGAGAATTTATTTTATTTCGCATCGCTTAATAAACATGTGTACCGCATATAGAAATTTTATTACTTTATGCTAATTTCATGAATAATTTTAATTCGAAATTATGATCTAAGTTCTGGCAACTACTGTAATACGTGGCTTTAGTAAGGCCTTTAATGTAGGTATATGTTCATTTAGGTCCACTATAGTCAAGAATTGACCTTTAAAGTTTCTATGGTATATAAAATTTTACAACCTTTTTCTATAAATAATGTGACTATTGCAGAAATGATTTCACATAATTATATTATCACAACATTTAAATGTTTTTTTCGTGCATCCAAATAAATTAAAAAAGGACATCACACATTAATTTAATTTATTATTTAATTTTAATGATTACTTTCTACCCTACTCCCATTTTCCCCCAGGAACTCTGGTCACCTTTATTTCATTTTATTTTTTTATGTAACTTGATCGGCAAACAAGCGTACGGCTCACCTGATGGTAAGCAAATACCGTAGCATAGTAGACGGCTGCAACACTAGAAGCATCGCAAGAGCGTTGACGACCCCATCCCCAGGACCTTACTCACCAACAGGAACAATTAGGTATTATTATTTTTTTGAAGAGAATTGAAGAGATAACAAGAAATTTTAGTTATCTCTACGGGAGCTAACATGACATCGTAGTTTTGTCGAATTTTGACGTGATTTTGACGTTTTAAGAAGATAAACTACTCGTTGTCAATATTAGAAAGACTACGATAAACAAAATATATTAAAATTATAAATATTATTATAATATCTTTTGTATACCATCATGGCGTTTCCGTTCCGTTTAGTCTTCGGAAGAGAATTATGTCTCTCGTATTGCGCATGTTAGGGTAATCGAGAAAATACTCGATGTAGACATTATCTATCTCTCTCGTCAAGAGATATCTCGTTGTAAGCATGCTAGCCCTGCTGGAGTGTAACCAGTCGTAGAATATTAAGAGAAATATACGTTCAAGTAGAATGAAATAAAATGAATAATCAAATTAGATCGCATGAATCCAAACTATACCACCAATCAAACCATTTTAAAGTTAGTAAAACCCAGTAAGTTTTTAATCAATCCAAATGTCCTGTAGTGACATCAGTTTAATGGTGCGTTATATTACATCTACTGGTTTCATTAGGAGAATAATTAATTCATATTATAATTATTTGTACAGGACGATTAATACGTAATGTGGACTAATGCAAATGAGGCCACAAAATATTGTTAATGTTACATTTCAAATGAGGCATTTTTATTTTTAGTTTAGGTTACTATGAATTTTAGGATGTGTAGGTATACTATACTTCATAACTTTATTGAAGTGGGGGAAAGCGATTGCATGCGGATAAAATTGAACAGGTAAATATTTTTGAGGTAGAACACAGCAGGAATTATCTTGCGCAAAATCTGGAGCCCTACTGGAGAAGTTTTTTTTTTTTTTTTTTTTATTTAGGGGCTTTTATGACAGAGTTGTTTGTTTATTAGTTTTTGATAAAACTTACCGTTTTCGAGAAAAATCTAAAAAACCTCAAATTTTGACCTTTGACCCTGAATAACTTTTGTAGCACACATCGGATCGATGGGGATTTTTAAAACTTTATTTGTAATGGTAATCCCCAGCACTCCACCAAAATTTGGCTCTGTGGGAATTATTATTATTTGACCACTATTTTTACGTCTAAATTGACCGTTACGCTGACGGAAAAACGTGACCAAATGATAATAGTGTTACGTTTCCGTGGTAAGAAAGATAGCTAGAGAATTTTTAATAAATTAAAAACAAACGAACGTGCTTTAGACCACACGATTGAAGTTAAACTTCTTTAGCTCCATCTATATGTATGTATATATATTATATGTGTTTATACAGAGTGTCCCGTAATGAATGGATAATCCTGAACGTGCGTGTGCGGAGAGGGAGGAGGGTTACAAAACAAAAAAAAAATTTTTTAATCTCAAACAGTTCGCGGTCTATGCCATTTTTTGTAAAATTTAGAAAAATCCCAGTTTTTCTCACATTTGTGGGCACCACGACCGCTTATTGAGGCCTAGATCGGATTTTTTTTTCTTTAAAGTGTTTCCTAAAATGCTGTTCCTTAATTTATGTTTCAAAAAACTCAACTACTATGAATGTAGTTACAAGAAGTCGCTAAACTTAAATTTTAATTTTGAAATTTACTTAACTGCTAAGTTTGAGCACCTGTGGTCTAAAAAAATGTATCGGAGTTGTCGCGGCCAACTACCTACTTAAAAAAATAGTTCATAAGGATTACCTACTATTATTAAGGATTACCTACTTCATAAGGATTCTAAAACAGTACCATGGTACTAGCTGTACCCTGCGCGCGTTGCTAAGCTTTTTTTTGGTCGTACCAACTCAGAAACCTTTGTGGGCTCATGCACAACACTTTGCTGAAGATCATGACATGATCAAATGCATAGTTTACGATTATATGTAGGACATATAGACAAACATTCATTATTATGTATATAGAAGATACAAAACACTAGTATAAATTAGGGTAGAGCGGGGCTTAAAGGTCCGCGGGTATAAAGGTCCACCATAAGTATCTAAAAAACTAGTGACATATCGTTCTCTCCGACTATACAAGTTGTGAGAGGGGTGCGCGGGAGACGTAACAAGGTATCGCCGGCAGTCGAGCAACATCGATATCATTGGCTATCAGGAGATATACAACCGCGTCTCGAAATTTTAACGTAAGTAAATTTTTTCATTATATTTCTTTTTAGTTTCGAGCACTATTATTTCGTTTACCATGATTAAACGAAGTTTATTCGTATACGTAATTTATTTGTTTATCACGATTTATTGTCATTTTTTAGCTAGTTTGAACGGTAATTTTTTTTATAACCTGTTAATACACTTACATATGGTTGGGGTAAAAAGGTCCACTATGGACCTTTTAACCCATCATTAATATATTGGCAAAATAAGATAAAAAATATTTTTTCTTTCAGTATGCGAAACTATAAAAGAAAAACTGATCGGGGCACTAAATCTGTGGAGTTGCAAGACTAAATAATTAAGTAAAATAAGTTAAAAGATTTGTCATATTATGGCAAAATTCATAATAAAGGATAAGTGTTATCTTTTTTTAATTATGTTGTATTGAGACTGACTAGTGGTTAAAACTCAACAGTTAGAAATTATTAATATGTCATGTTTCAATTATTGTGATACGATAGGAAGCTTAGAAAATAGTTTTTGTTTGTTAAAAAATACTTTTTTTGTTATAAAAGACTGCTTAAATATTATGAAACTTAATCTAAGTATGAAAAAGTTATTTTTAGTTGAAAATAATAGTTGTTTTTTACTTTTTGTTTTTGGAATGAAAATAAACTATCGAATTTTATTGAATCAAGTGTTGTTATTATTTCATAAAAACTTTTAAAAATACAAATTAAATAGTGGACCTTTTTGCCCCCTGGCTGTCCCTTTTTACCCCAACTATGGGGCAAAAAGAGACAGACGACAAGGTCTAGAAAAATTGGAAAATGATACATGTCTATCATCACGATTCAACCGAAAATTGAGTTAAACATAGTCAGATAACTGTTTGTTTGAATAGCATAATATATTTTGATATAGCAGGCTCGGTTTTCACGGTATAATGCAAAATACTCAAATTGGACCTTTAAGCCCCGCTCTACCCTACCGTAAATTATATTTATTAGTAACCCAGAAGAGGGCAATTCTTACATTTTTTTTTAACTCCAATAAATCTTGATTCTTACACGGATTCTTAGATTACATCAGAACAGCTGATGCTAGGTTTTAAGCTTTATATGAACCGTACGAAGTCTACTTAATTTTTATAAAACTTGGCACTAAAATTACACGTTTTATCTTATACTAGCTGTGCCCCGATGTTTCACGTCGTTCCGGAGATTAGCGCGTTCAAACAAAGAAAAAAACTCTTCAGCTTTATAATATTAACTAGCGACCCGCTCCGGCTTCGCACGGGTGCAATGCTGATACTAAATATAAAATAAATATTTGCAATCTAAGCGCAAAAAATGTGTTTATTTACGACATCACATTAGAAAACTTTAAAACTATCAGTGTTCCTCTACTATATTATGGTCTAAGATCCGGAATATAACAAAATCTTCCCTCATCTGTTAATTAGATGAAACAATTTTTTATAGGCTGATTTCAATATTGTGAATTTATAAAAACAACCTCTGCCACCATAAGCCTGCTGCAAATAATAATACTTAAAAAAAAAAATTTTTTCTTCTAAAAAATCTTTTCCCTCTCATGTTAATTACATGTAGTAAGCTAAAACCGTCAATATTTTACATTATATACCTGACTATAGTAGGCACCCATCTCTATGATTGCTATACTTACCTGCAGCCAGGTTACTCTGACTGAGGTTACTGACCTGGCTGCAGGTAAGTGTAGCAATCATAGCGATGGCTGCCTACTACAGTCAGGTATATAATGTAAAATATTAACGGTTTTAGCTTACTACATGTAATTAACATGAGAGGGAAAAGATTTAAAAAAAAAAAATTTTGCAGCAGGCTTATGGTGGCAGAGGTTGTTTTTATAAATTCACAATATTGAAATAAGCCTATAAAAAATTGTTTCATCTAATTAACAGATGAGGGAAGATTTACCTTCTCGGATCTTAGACCATATGTATGTATTTATACATATAAACCTTCCTCTGGAATCACTCTATTTACTAAAGAAAACCTCATCAAAATCCGTAGCGTAGTTTTAAAAATCTAAGCATATATACAGACAGACAGACAGCGGGAAGACTTTGTTTTATAATATGTAGTGATTATAATTTATTATATTGGCACTAAAAATTATACGTTCTATCATATTAAGTCATTGACGACGATTATCATACATATTGAGTGTGAAGACGGGCAGCAGCGTCTTCGGTGTGGTAACTCCAGCACTGCGGTCACTTACCCGTCTGCCCAGCGCAGCGTGGTGACTACGGCCACAACTCATGAGTACGCACCAAAAATTTCGGCCCTTTGTTCCCGGCAGCCCCACTATTCCCGGGTATTTCGATTACCGGTGGGGCCGGAATTTTTGGCGCGATCTTGTGGAGACGTAGCTCCAGCAGTGAACCGCGATAAGTTGATGTTTGTATAGGACAGTACAGTACTATAAGTATAGTACAGTAAAAAGTATTTATTCGACTACAATATATTTTCTTTCTACATTATTTATAAACAGCCAATTTTAAGACGTCGAAATTACGTTAAATGCCGTCGATTTAATAAAACCAGCTGTATAATTTAATTTCGTCGAAAGTTTTAATGAAAATCTATAACAATTCATTGAACCTTCATTCTGATATCGTAATATTACCATACCCTTGAAATATTCAGAATAATTAAAAATATAGTCACTTTTGTAAAGCTAGTTTAATATAAAAACTACGTTAAAGAAAACCGAAAAACTGAAACGCAAAAAAAAACTTAATATAGATTTAATTTAAAACACGTCTTCTTATGCAAACCTACTTACTACCTTTACGCTTCAGCCTGTAATATCCCACTGCTGGGCATAGGAATCTTTCCCCATGTAGGGTAAGGATCAGAGCTTAATCCACGCAATGAGTAACGATCGCTATCAGGTGTACATGATAACAACCGGGACCGACGGCTTAATGTGCTCTCTGAGGCACGGTGGGGAGACCCACAAGGACTGTACAAACACCCAGACCACAGCAAACATCTGTATGGCCAATACAAATGTTTGTCATGTGCGTGCATCGAACCATCCAAGTCACAAACCAGTGCTGTGACCGTTGCGCCAACGCGTCGTTACTACCTCTAATAAAATACTATTATTTGTATGTGCTATACTAGCCAAATGTAAGACTTACCTTGACTTCGTTCAGAACAAAACAACCCAAGCGTATTAGGAATTTCATTACAGTAATTTACCAGTGAACACTGGTATTAAAATAGACACTAAAAATTAAAACTGGCCAATTGCGAGTCAGATTCGTGCACGTAGTGTTCCGTACCATCGATTAGATAAAGACAGTAGGTACACAAATTTCATATTGTAACCTTTTTTTACTTTCTCTTCCCTACCTATTACCATTTTTTGATATCGAGCAAAAATAGGCAAAAAATGGCATTTTTTGTATAGGAGCCCAACTTAAATAGGTATTTATTTTATTTTAATTTTATTATTTATTATTAAATTAAATATACAATTAAGTATTTTGTGAATATTTCAAGTGCCTACCTGTTACCATTTATTGATATCGAGCGAAAATAGGCAAAAATGGCGTTTGTTGTATGCGAGCCCCACTTAAATATTTATTTTATTTTGTTTTTAGTATTTGTTATTTTAGCAGCAACAGAAATACATAAGGTTCTTGAGATACAGTCTGGTGACAGACAGACGAGCGGGCGGACCGACGCGGACAGACAACGAAGTCTTGGTAATAGGGTCCCATTTTTACCCCTCGGGTACAGAACCCTAAAAACGTACATAATAAAGGTGCCAGCTAGGGCTTAAGTCAATTGGAGTATCTAATTGACTCTTTAATAAAAAATAACAACAGACTAACAGTCAGAAGTAAATAACTCTAAACATTAATATTTATTATAATACCCATTAATATTTATTATAATACCCATTAATATTTATTATAATACCCATTAATATTTAATTCTCTCTACGTTCTTCAACAAAGGGCGACATTTGGCAGAACAATAGAAACAAACGCGTTAAATTTTAATTCCTCGTCAAAACTTTTAACTTTATTGTTTAAATTATTTACGGATTAAATATTCAGTAAGTACTTTTCATTTGTTTGATAATTAAAACACATTTATTGTTAGCCTTAAATGTTATCTGGAAGAAATCACTCATTAGGGATATGATCGTCCTTGTACATCTTTGTTTTCATTTGTTACTGTGTTTATTTGTATATCAATATCTTGGTCAATCAGTAAAGAATATTATTATTATTACTAGCTGACCTAAGCAGACGTTGTCATATCGTGAACTATCAAACACGTGAAGTTTAATAATATCTAATATAATATTCTGATATAATTCAATTTACTGCGCATTTTTTTTTTAATTTTTCTTCTGTAACAACATGCTGCAAAGTAATCTTTATACAGAGTGGGGATGACAATACAACGATAATTGATAACACCGGTAGTACTATTTTATAGGAGTATTTCAAAACCATCAGATAAGTCCTAACATCAAAATCTAAAAAAAGATTTTTTTCCAACAAAATAATTCAGACAAATTTAATAAAATTTTATTACATCATTTTTGTAACTATAGGATCACTGACCTGTTACACGCGTGACCTCCGGCCTGCGCTGCAAACTAAAACGTCTTAAGTGCTATGAAATTAATGGGGGGCGCAGAAGTGATACAGCTTGTACCTACAAAACTTCGTTATTTTGATTGAATAAAAAATAGTAAGTTAGAAAAGTAAATTAAAATAAATTGTTACGCATTTAAAATTAAATTGAATAAAAAACTATTTGATTTATCACAAACCATCAATTTTTTTTAAATATGCAGAACTGATCAGTAGCCGATATTGAATAAGTTATTTTTTTTAAACATTAGTTATTATAATATTATTTGATCTGCGAACTGTCACTAAATTGCAATGATTAAAAATGGTGCCTTTTTTGTGGCAGTCGATCCCATATCCATTTCTTGTTCTATGATTTTAAAAATCAAAATGACTGTCTTTGAGTCGTTAACCGGCGGGTTAGGGTAGGTCAGGTCTTTAATATTATACATCACGGAGAAATTTTAAAAAATGAAAAATCATAATTTGTGACTAAACTACTGGATGTATTTTATTGATTTTTTGTATGTGGGCTTGGAATGTCATTACATATACGATGTCCAATTTATTGTTGTATTATAATCCCCACTCTGTTTTTAAAAAAATTAGCCGAATCGATCAAACAGCTCCAGGCAACACATTTAGCTAATAGTTTTTATTTATACCTAATGATTATTAACTAATCATCTAACAGTATGAAACATACTTTGCGACCTATTCCCATATCTACCAAACATATACAACAAATTTCATAAAAACCGTGACACAAAATTATATTAAGATTAACATTGTACTTATGTGTATGTTAATATGATGTAGGTATGTATGTGTTAGACAAAAATGGATGTTGAAGCTTTGATGAATCCACTGGAGTTTTGTCAGAAACGCTTGAAAAGACGAACGCAAAAACGCAATATCTACTTATTTTATTTTAAGTTGATTAAGCATATCCATATTTTTTAAGTAATCCTAATATATATAAATCTCGTGTCACAATGTTTGTCCTCAATGGACTCCTAAACCACTTAACCGATTTTAATCAAATTTGCACACCGTGTGCAGTTTGATCCAACTTGAAAGATAGGCTATATTTTATTTTGGTATATGTAATTATTATGTTTAAGAAAAAAAAGGCGGTACGAAGTTCGCCAGGTCAGCTAGTATAATATAAAACTTATTAACATTTCAATAAATGTAAATAAATATGAACTTGTTTTCTTATTAAATTTCAAATTAATGCAAATTAAACGTCAATTTTTCTAAAACAATGAAACAAGCTAGAAAGAGAATTTATATTCCCTTCAACAATCAAAATCGTTAATTGATAGCACCGTTAATTTTAAATATAGTCGATAAACTTCGGTAATTGATTAATATAAAGCTTCAAATTCGGCAGCCATTTTGATTTCTTGACGTTTCTTAGTAGGCGACGCCATTTTGTAATGAGTAGGTAATTACTTCTAAAGGGGTTAAGATTGTTTTTGTAATAATTGATATCGTGATTAAGATTAGGTATATTTCATTTTAACCGACTGTAAAAACGGAGGATGTTCTTTAAGTTGGGAAGAACTTGCCAAATTTGATTTCTAGTTTTATCTAGTTTGTCTTTGTTAGTCGTATTGGCCAGGAAAAACAAAATATTTATGTACCTAATCAAACTGAAAATTCGGAAAAAATTTGATGTCATATAAACCGTTTTATTTTTGCGTAATTCATAATCATAAATTCAAAATGGCAGACAAATATTACAATTCCTGGTCTACTACAAATATTATACAAAATTCTTTGTTTTCATACGAAGTTTCATTACAAGTGGTAAGTATATAAAGCGTCCTTTTAAGCAAATATTTTCTGTATACGGCGACTAAAAATGTTATGAATTTTAATAAGGTATTTATTTATTTATATTAAAAATTCTTAATATTTTGCCGAGCACGCGTCACACAGTTACTGAATTCCTTAATTACTAAATTCCATACAAAGACAGGACTGGTCGCAAACCCTCAACAAAAAATTATAAAGTCAATTTTCACAGTCACGTCTATAGAGTGATATTGTAATATATTTTACTTTGCAAAATTACGAAAAGTAATGACGTGTTCCCGTAAAAACCTTTTGAAAATGGTAAAGATACTTTTTATTATGTCGTTGTAAATATTTTAACGGTTATCACATATATGGACACTGACATATAATTTACACAGCTAATAGAAAACATATATAATAACATATGTTACACAATTGGAAAAATTAGAGTAGATCGACGAAATTCAGTACTTTTTTTTTTCATATAATACAAATCTTAATGTCATAGACCTAAGTCTTCAATGGACAGTGATATTTAAAAAAATGCTTACTGTAAAACTGTAACACGCACATAACGTGTATAACGTTGAAGACATATTGAAAAATGTTTTTCATGGCTATAATCGATACTCAAGCCAAGAATGCATTTCTTTTTTCAATTTTGTCACTCTCTACTGGACCTTGGTCGCGCATACTCCAAGTACAAAAATAATTTGTAACATTTTTATCATATCAAAAATCGACCGTTCCAGTAGGGAAAATTTTTAATATGATGATTTTTCGGTTCCAAGCGACCTAACGGGTACATCGTTCCATAGCTTAATTGGGTAGAGAACCGACACGGTCAGTCAGAGATGTCTTCGCCCTCTGTCCCAGCTAGGGGACATAAGAACCTAATACAATGTATGGGTAACACAAAAATAAAACATAAAAATAATTTTACTTAAGTCCATACTAAACTGAACTGAGAAAACGGGACTCAAAAGACGAGACTGAGAAGACAGAACACAGAAGACGTACTGTGAAGATGGGACTGAGAACACAGAGTGAAAGGGACTGGGACATTAAACAGTTTTTATATAGGAAGCTACCGACTTTTCCCGACGGTGCCCGTAGAAGAGTGAATAAAAATTAAAATGTCTTATAATGAGTAAGGTCGCGGCTACAGCTTATTATTAATCCTTATATGTCCCTAAGCATTTATAATATTTATGAAAGTACTAGCTGACCCGCGCGAACTTCGTACCGCCAGTCGATTCTTTAATTTTTAATACACACTTAAACTTTTTGGTATGGTATTAAAGTTTAAATTGACTTGTAAGTATTATTACGTATCTTTTGTATGGGAATATAGAAAATTGTTGTTTTTAGACTTTTTCAGGGATTTTTTTATTTTTTTCTCTCCGTAAGAACCATCCTCGTACTTCAAGGAATATTATAAAATAAGAATTAGCGAAATCGGTTCAGCCGCTCTCGAGATTTGCGCTTAGCAACACATTCAGCGATTCATTTTTATATATAGAGAGATTAATCATTTAATACACCCACCGCCACGATCCGCGATCCACATTTTAGACATATAGGTACATTTACATCGATATACAATATTTTACAAGAACATATTTTTATCTTCCTACATAAATTTCGTTTTATCTCATAACTAAACATCTCGGTATAGGCTCTGAAGCGAAAATGGCACGTTCAATGTATGCTATGTTTAGAGGGTTTGTTTGTACGTTTATTAAGATAAATGAAATGCCAGTATGATTTGGTCAAAGAGGTATTTTTCGACAACCTGTTTATAATATACAAGTAGTTCGGCAAAAAAAAACGTACGGCTCACCTAATGGTAAGCGATAGCCTATAGACGCCTGCTACACCAGAAGCATCGCAAACGCGTTGTCGACCCTACACTCAATCCGTCCCAGGAGCTCTGGTCACTTTACTCACCACAGGAACACAACACTACTTGAAAGCAGTATTATTTAGTTTGCGATAAGCGCGTTGCCGACTCTACCCCCAATTCCTTCCAGTCTGTCCGTTAATTAGGGGCCTGTTTGTTAAGGAAGCGTGTAGGCTATAAAGTTTCAAGTTGTGACTCAAATGAGCTGAACATTATTTATAGTAAAGGATCCTAAGTAAGGTCGACCTTCAATGATCTCTACCGGATGAAAATTACATTTTATTTAATAAAATATAAATAAAATATATTTCTGAACATATCACAAAAAGGGTTACCATAAAAAAACATGTAGGATCATATTTCTATGGTCATATTAGATAAGTGTCAAATACTGACATCAATAAAACTAAGGGATACTCGTATCTACAAATCTACTTTAACAACTAGCTACCGCGGCTGCTACCGAGTCTAGTTGTATATGACCACTGTTGTCAAACTCGGCGAAGTTTTTAGTGATTCTTATACTTTTTTATTGCACCTTGAAGTTACCTTTATACAGTTGATACTCTGTTACTAAAATGTCAATAAATGAAAATAAAATATGAAAAAGTAAAAATATTTGTTTAGTATTTTGGGGGCCATCCATAAATTACGTCACACGAATTTCTCGATTTTTCGACCCCTCCCCCGTCCTTGTCACAGATGGTCACATTTATGAGACCCCCTCCCTACCTAGTGTGACGTCACATATTTTGCAATTTTGCATGAGCAAACTGATGCCAGTTTCGACATTATTTTTATTTTCAGTTAATTAAAAGTCAATTCGCCAACAAAACAAATAAAACTTTAATTTTTTTTAAATATCATGATTTTGTACATACGTTTTAATATTATTATATTTGGAAATGTGACGTCACAAAATGTTGGACCCCTCCCTGCCCCTTGTTACACAATGTCACACTTCGTTGACCCCCTACCCCCCTCTTAACGTGTGACGTAATTTATGGATGGCCCCTTGTCATAAAATATACATATATAAAATATGATTGAAGTCTCCTTTTAAGAATAGATTCTAACCTAACCTGATACAGACAATTTCAATTATGGATTAGGATAACAGTTGTGTCAATGTCAAAATTTAAATGTAAAATACGATAATATATTTTAAAACAAAATTAAATAAAAAATTGGACTTAATGTAACCCAATAAAAATTGTAAAATAAAAATAAAATGTTTATAAATAATAAAAAAGTGAAAGTTTAAAAAAAATGTGTTATAGGTACGTTGTAGTCCGATAATTTGCACCTTCCAGATGATTTCAAGAAAATGTCTTGTCAAATGAATCAAAATTACTTCAGTTTCTTTAATTAAAAATAATAAAGAAGTCATGAAATCAGCTTATGACTGGTATTATACGCATTCTTATTTCTGGAGCTGCATAAAACTTAATAAAGACTGTTATTTCTTCTCGACTTCCGATCCAAGCTAGTATAGTTCGCTATTGTGTTAACGTGTTGGACTGTTGGTATACTACGTTATTATTAATGACAATGGCAGATTTGAAATTTTACTGGACATTGGATCAAATTCAACAACAGTTTTATTACCAAATAAACACTATAAGAAAAAATGAGACACGTTCAATTGAACCAGAAGCGATTAGTAAACACAAAAGGAAGAACCATAAAGAAATTGAACAGAAGTCAGGAATGCAAACATATTGCCACTGAGCTTAGAAAAATCTAAATATAAAATATCCTGATGAAGATAAAAATTTACTAGAAAATGAAGATAATCAATATGAAATGGGAAACACATTGCAACTTGACGAATTATCATAATAATGTTATTAACATATCTCATTATTGATTTTCTGTACTTTACTATGCATTCCCAAGGAGGGTTGATGTCAGGCAGGCGGCCGGTCGTAAAAAATAACATGCCAAATCACTTACAACATGAGTCTGAGGAAGAGGAGAACATGTTGTGCCGACCCTATATGAATAGGATAAGGGCAGGGAGAGATGATGATAACAGTTGTGGGAACGTGACAGTAAATAAATATACAAATGAATATAAATTACAAGGTTTCCTACATGAAAAAGATCTTCAATTTTTTGCATCAAAGTGGACGGGTTTTCAACGATACTCCAATTACACTACAGTTTTTATTTTTCTCGTTTTAAATGTAATAAACGCGTTTCATTCGTTCGAACGATGAATAAATAAATAAAAATAAATGAAAATCGGTTGATTTCTTCGCATCCGATTTCAGAAAATATCACGAGTCAAACGGGAAATGAAACTATTTAAAAACGTACATTCGCTACATGAAATATTCAAATGTGTTAAAAATGACATTTGAATAAAGTCTTATGATTAATGTTAAAGATTTATATATTACTAGCTGACCCCGCAAACGTTGTTTTGCCATATATTATATTAACCCCCACCCCCCCTCTTGTGGGTGGAATTTCGTAAAATCCGTTCTTAGCTGACCTCTACTCGGCGAAAGGAATATTCCTACCAAATTTCAAGTCTCTACGCCTTATGGTTCCAGAGATATCGTGATGAGTCAATGGGTGGAAATCTCTTTTATATATATAGATTTTATACATACAACTAGGTCGGCAAAGAAGCGTAAGGCTCATGTGATGGTAATCGATTACCGTAGACCCTTCTGGTGTAATCAAGAGCGTTGCCAACCCTATCTCTAATCCACACAGAAGCTCTGGTCTTACTCGTCACAGGAACATAAGAATGTTTGAATGCAGTATTATTTAGCTGTAATCTTCTGTAAGGTCGGGATACTTTCACAGTCGGGCTGCTCCATATTTTGAACAGGATACTTCCTGCTGTGCTCTACCTCGGTTAAATTATTAGTTACAGAGCTGCACGTTTTATTGCCGACCTAGTTGTATATAGAATAATACATACATGAGGGAAAACTTTACAGTGACAAATAAAACGTTTTATTTAGGTTTTAGTAAAATTATCTATTTTACTCATATTATAAATGCGAAGATTTTGTAAAGATGTATGTATGGATGATGTATGGATGAATGAATACGTCATTTCCACAAAAACTACCGAGACAAAGAGTGATAGCTGGAGATTCATAATGTGTAACATCCACGTATGTGTTATACTCACATAAGGGTTGAAAGTAAAGCAAATGATACTGCGAGTTGCAGCTAGTTTGGTGTTATACTTAATATCATTAAAAATCTATTTTTAGTTTAATTTCCTTATTCTGTAGGTGAAGTAATTAATTGGCTAGAGCACCGACACGGTATGTCGGAGGTGCGGGTTCAAACCCCACTGGATCGAATTTTTTTTTAATATGATTTAAAAATATTTAGAAGTAAAAAAAGTTATAAAAAATATACGTCTCTAGAAAAAACATTTAAAAATACATTTCTCAGTTTGTTTTCGTGAACTTGGCGAGTGCTTTCAGAAGTTGCAACTGACCCGTTAGAAGTTCCACGGATAATTAATTTAAATCTCGCCGTCTCGTCTGTCTCTCTGTTCCTTTCAGTTTTAAGTAATAAATGTTTTCATACTCAGATTTTCACTTACAATAATGTAAGAAACGTTAAAATCTTTCTACATGGGTGTAAGATAATAAATTTATTTACCGTTCATTACTTTTCTGATATACTATGGTTCTAGTAGGTAGTAACGAAACGTAAATATGCTTGGCTCTGCATAAGGGGGAAGGGTCCAATGAAATCTCACCAAATCTTATTTAAATCGAGGCCCAAGGGGGGATATTCGAAAATCTCACCTCAACTTCAAAAAATATTAAATATTACAGATATTAAAAAATATTGTTTTGAGTGTTCATTTTTCCCGGTAAAATAAACCTCATAGACCAGGGTAGAAGCCTTTAAAAATAATAAAAAGTGAAAATCTTAAAATAGCAATAAATAAGCATCTACGTATATAATTTAAAGAAGATTCTACAACTTTCTCATAATATTGTAAATGTCTTATTACATAATTTTTTCATTTTCTGAGCATTTCTTTGCATTTTCTGAGAAGATTTGTCTTAGTAATGTATATATTTTTTTACATAATCAAAAAATAGAAGTTTCAATGAATAAAAAGGCAACCGGCTTTTTTAAAAAAGCTAATATTTTGACGGGAGAATTTTCGATTCAAAATGAGGGTACTTTTTCGATATTGTGGTCAAAATAAGGTGAAAAAATAAATATCTTTAATCAAATAAATTACAGCGTATTTGGGACATAAAAAAATAAGTTTTCACCTAATTTCGTTAAAAATTTTTTGTAAAAGATAAAAATAAAAAACCAAAAACTTGGTTTTTTGAATTTTTCACATAAATTTTGAGGTTATGTGAAAAAAGTGTAAATACAAAAGTTGTTGATCTTTTTATTACCTACAACTTTGTAATTTAATTTTCTTCGATAGGACTTTTAGTTTTGCCGGAAATCGAGAAAAACCGTTTTTTTTACCCTTAAAAACTCACCCCCATCCCCTTCCCGACCTCAGATCGCCCGTAAATTATTTTTCCTTTCATTTTAATAATATTCCCCTCCTTTTCTAATGGGTTCATCCTACTACTATTTTTTTTTGGTTTTAAAAATTATCGACCCTGGTCTATCATGGCTATTTAAATCATTTAGTTTTTGCTTTGAATTTTATTTGATTTAAATTAACTATAGTCAGCAATAAACAATTAATAATTTAATAAACCTAATAGTGACACGATGATGACATACACTAATCAGCTGTAGACGATTGTGATGAATCAGCTCGTACGATGGTCAGCTAGTGTATAATACTATAAAATAGGTTCGTTATAGCAATGTCCTATTAATGAGGCTGAGACAGGAACAATGTACACGACAACTCAATTAGTGCAGTAATGACGATGTTAGGGTAATTAATGATACATCCATTGTATAAACATTACAATATGTGAAATAGATCGTGATTATATTATAAAAACAATTAGAAAATAAAATGGGCATTATATTGTGTGAAATTTTTGTTCTCTTTTTTTTGTGTTTTATAAGTATTATATTTTTATTATCAAAAAAGCCTTCAAAATATTTCTTTTTTCGAGCATTCATAGAGTACAACACTGAATGATTACATTCAAGATAAGTAAAATCATATAACTGGCCAAACCATATGGAGATAAGATTTTGTCCAGCAATCGGAAACTTACAGGTTCTTTCAGCCAGTCATTTTATCCTAGACTTGTTACATTCTACGGGATTGCAAGAAAATTTCAATCCGAAAACCCGAACATCCGCTTTTCCGGGGTTATCTCTATATATTCTCTATATGTATAAAAATGAATCGCTGAATGTGTTGCTAAGCGCAGATCTCGAGAGCAGCTGAACCGATTTCGCTAATTCTTTTTTATAATGTTTCTTGAAGTGTGAGGATGGATCTTACGGAGATAAAAATGTTAAAACTTGCCTGAAAAAGTCTAACAACACTATTCGTAATAATACTTAAAATTCAATTTGAACTTTAATACCACACCATAAGGTTTAAGTGTTAGTAGAGGGGTTCCGGGAAGGATAAGTATTAAAAAAAATTAAAGAATCGACTGTTAGGTGGTACGAAGTTCGCCGGGTCAGCTAGTATCAGATATAATGCTATAACTAGTAAGACGAATTTTCTGATATTCAAAATCTATATTTTTGTAATCTAAAAAAAGACAACCTCATTCATTTAATTAGAAAGTACAAAGAGTGACAGCATTGACAGTTATTATTGGACTAAATATGACAGAAACTCCTTAACCCTAAAGACTAACCTGACCCACTTAATATATTACTTGTATAATATAAAACCCTAAAAGGTGGGAGCGGACAAAGCCAGAATTTCAGCCTAGTCATGGTGATCCAATTACTAAATAGTTTGTCGGGCTTTTATATAAAGGGCATCATCTCCCCTCCACTGCGGAAATTGCTTATATTACTTTTTTACTGGATAAATAGAATGATCATGGGTGGTGCAGTGGTCACAAAAGTGACTGTTTGCTAGCGGATGTGGGTTCGATCAACGCTAGTGACTAATGTTTGTATGGGCCATATAGTTAATTGATATAGTCTGGATTTTTTTTCTTTATTTATTTAACACTTTATTGCGCATTTGAAATTTCAAACAAAGAAAATAACAATATTCTAACTCAAAAAAGTGTAACGGCGGCCTTATCACTAATAGTGATCTTACAGACAATCTCTAACAATAAAGGCAATATTGAAAAAATAAACAGTAAAGTATGAAAATTCATTAAATAAACTACACATTAAATACAGTATTCATAAATGAAGTCAATTAAATTCAATTATCTAAATATATTTACAAAAATATTTACGAGTAAATCTTGACTGTATTGAGTATGTTTATGGGGATTTCGTCCAATAGCGGTAGATGGGTAATGATGATTTGTGTGAAGCGCTTATAATATAATTGTGTTTGCTCGCAAACGAAAAAAAAGCGACTTCAATTAGACCGACAAGTAATACAACGTAATACGACGAAAAAATAGTCAAGTAAATGCGCGCTATTAAAGATTATTCAAAAAGTTGTCATCAGTTTTCGATCTAATTTAAACAAGACTACAAGACAAGTATTAGCTTTCGATTAAAGTAAGAATCATCGAAATCGGTACACCGAGTAAAAAGTTATGCGGTATAATATAACGTAGGTCGACGAAAAAGTAGTCACGTAAATACGCATTATTAGATATAACTATAAAAGTACTTGTCAGATCTCAATTAAATTAAAATGGGACCACATGACACGCAACACCTTTCAATTAAAACAAAATTGATCGAAATCGGTCCACCTAGTCAAAAGTTCTGAGCTAACATACATAAAAAAAAAAAAAAAAAACATACGTGTTGAATTGAGAACCTCCTCCTTTTTTGAAAGTCGCTTAAAAATTCAAAAAAAGAATAAAAGACAAAAAAAAATAAAAATATTATTTTCAGGTTAATAACTGCCGCTTATTTAAAAGTAGATTCTATTTTTATATAGTAAGTATCCTTATTCAGTTAGGCTTTCGATATTTAAACATCTATTCGAGATATCATTAGAGCTATAAAGTAGGTTTTATCTATTATGTTATTGATGACGACCTAGTAGGGCTAAGTCGTCACCTACTAAATACTAACTTAAACTATATTTAAAGGTGGGTTAAGGAGATGTGTTTCTAGATTATTTTTAAGTAATATCACTGACATTTTTAATAAAATTCCGATTTGTCCTTGAGCGTGCCATATGTCCTTGTGTGGGTGTTTCAATTACATTTATTGTATATGTGTGTAGGCGTGTGAGGGAATGCGTGGGGTGTGTAATACGAGTAGAAATACATATTTCACTTAAATGTTAATTTTGAACGAAATTATATTACTTGAGATGGAAATAAAATCGCCCTAGGGATACAACACGTGAGTTACAAGAAACCTCGGAGGAAAGATTATGATTTCAAGGATACAGAACCTTGGGGTCAAATTACCAGACGTTTAGCAAATTTAGAACTTCAAATTGTACTTTAATGAACAAAATACATTCCAAGTCTTACGGCACCAAATATGTTTTATGTCGTTAATTCAGTACTTAGGAATTATATGGTGATATTTTTGATGTGAATCCAAAGGCTTTCAGTCCAGACTTAGAATTAAAAAATATTTCATTTCACGTCCCAGTAACAAAAAAGTCGTATTCTATATAATTTTAAATTTTAGAATTTTTTATTTATCCTTAATTCAATATTAAAAGTTACATTAATGAAACAACATTTTAAACTGTCTATTTATCTAAAAGTATCCAGCAGTGGACTGCGATAGGCTGAAGTGATGATGATGATTTATCTAAAATAAAATTAAAACGAATAAAGATTTAAAGCAAAATGTTCAACACAAACACTTTTAACGTTTCTCTCGAACTAAACACTATTATTTCGAACATGTTTCTAGAATCAACACGAAGGGAACCGATGTCGTTAAGCCCTACAGCGTACATAGGGCACCCTTAAACCTAATGCTCTCATAAAAGTAAATTGGTCTGTTATTATGAATAGCGCTGTTATAGGTTATAGGAAGTTCCTCGGTGTCGTATAATTTCGTAATCATAGCTATTTACGCTACAAGCACAAACAAAAATTTTTTAATGGGTTCTTTTGATATAACTGTCATTTTAGCTGATAGAATTTCTAAATCTACGTGATAATGATTCTTAGAAGATATCCTCGTTTTTTTATTTTTGTTTTAGTTATTATCTGATGACTAGAAGCTTGTTTAAATTACTTACTTTTATTTAATAAAGAAATTTTGAATAGGTATCTTGGTCATGGTATCAAATTATCTATACATATAATAAAATGGTAGAAAAGTCAAAACTGTACATTGAATATTTTTTTAAAAGAATACTTGGGGTGTGATCTACAATCGATACCGAAGCCAAAAATATAGTTTTTAGAATTTTTGTCTGTTTGTCTGTTTATCTGTTTGTCTGTTTGTCTGTATGTATGTCCGGGATAAACTCAGAAAGTACTGCATGGATTTACTTCAAATTTGGCACGAATATTGTTAAGAAGTCGGGTCAGAACATAGGCTATATATTATCACGCTATCACCTACGGGGAACGAGCAGTGAACCTTTATTTCTTCAAATGTATGTCCGGGATAAACTCAAAAAGTACTGCATGGATTTACTTCAAATTTGGCACGAATATTATTAAGAAGTCGGGTCAGAACATAGGCTACATATTATCACGCTATCACCTACGGGGAACGAGCAGTGAACGCACGCAGACGACGTCGCGGGCAGCAGCTAGTAACTAATATTGTCAGTCAGTCAGTCAGTTTGTCATCGACTATTAATAATTCGGTCGGTCGATAATAACATAATTGTAATTTCAGTAAGTCACTATTACGTTTTTGATGAGCTACAATTTAAAGTTGCAAATCGACTAATATTTAAAAAAAAATTAGAATAAAAATTTCGTTCGTAGTAATGTTATAATGTTTGAATGTAAGATTCGTATTTACCCTTCGTAATTTATTCGTAATTTACCCTTGTAGTGTGCTTTATAATCCAGACATTGTAATGGTACATTATAAGATCTTTGTATATAACAAAACAAGAAAATGAATAAATTGAAATTTTACAAGTTATTAAATGATGATAAATGACTCAGAACGGTTTTCATAAAAACCTTGAAATTACGTATCAAATAAGCAGGTTTCCACATAAATTAATAAAAAACCTTTAAGTTGTACCTAGAGAGGTAAGTACCAAATGACAAATATATATCGACTCAAGGTATACTTTTTCTTTATGATGCCAGCAATGAAAAAAAAGACAACTTATCTGGGTGATTGAGCGAGCCACAAAATGGGTCACAGTTGTCCAATCCATTGATCAGGATATTTTTTTTAACTAAATCGAATCCGCAGTTAACGAACCAAAGAGATACAAAGAACATTGAGTCTTCTTCGTCTTTATAAACAAATGCCGCATTAATTTTTCAAAACAGTGTTTGATAGACCCTTTAGACTTTGGAAAGTTCCCCTAAAATTTTTAAGATGACTTGCGTAATTATATTTTAAGAATGAAACAATGGCAATATAATATAATTGTATATTACAAGTATTACAACGTTTTCGACTTAACCAAAAAATACTATATCTTTCATTTTAATTTTATTTTTTCTACGCAGTTTTTCACACAGCTTTCCACCACATCAAAAGGACTCCCCAAATTTTGAGAAGAAGGTAACTCGGTTTTCTAATTCGTTGACCTAATTTGGAACAATAACTTTAAGTCAAAGCCAAGAGCTTGTTGACGCAAATATATTTTTTATTTCATTCTTGTTTTTATTTTTTGAAGAACTTAAGTATATTATCCCACGCTTAGCTATCGTTGTTCTTAATGTTGAAAGCCTTAACATTTACATTACAAACAAATGTTCATTTTTTTGTTTTTCGACTTTCAATTGATGATAAAGTACCGTACAAAGTTTATTCGTTGGTTTTGTTAAACAACGACAAACAAGTGACAACGCATTTGAAGGAACTATATTATTATCAGAAATAGCACAAAAATAATATCTTCAAATGTAATTAAAAATCTCACAGCGTTTGGTATGTAGGTATGTTTTGTTTCCTTAACTTTTAAATAAGAAACAAATAGTATGGTGCCACAATAAGACCGCCAAGTATTCGTCGTTAATTTTCTAAAAAGGCATTTCTCGTTCTTACAAATACCCTAAAGGTTAAATATAGGATGACTTTTATTGTTAGGTTTTATTACATGATGATGTAAATACACATGCCAACGTCAAAAATCTTTATGTACCTACAATTTTGACCAATAAGTTATTATTACATTCTAGCTTTTACCCGCGACTTTGCTCTCGTTAATTTTTGTTTAGTAAAAAGTATATTATGTTACTTCTAATATCTCCAAGAATATGTGTACAAAATTTCGTGCTGATCGGTTTAGTAGTTTTCGTGTGAAATCGTAACAAATAAACTTACATTCACATTTATAATATTAAAGTTAGGATTTAAAATGCATGTTTTTCTTTACATCTTCAAGAAAGCAATCATTAAGAAATAAGGATAAGGTAATGAAAGATAAGAAATAGATTGACAAATTAGAAAACCAAGTCTTGGCTGACTAACAAAAATGGTCTATAACTCTATAGATATATGTCTTACTACTGGACAAAGAGAATTTCTCCTATGTTGAAGAAGGACTGGAGTTTAATTTCGCTTGTTCCAATGCGAGCTTTTTATGACATTAGCAGCTACTCAAGATAAGTCCTTAATAAACATGATAGCGATACTATCATGGAGAAATATCTATATCAAAACCTAAAAATAAATGTACTAATATAATTGTGTTTGCTAGCACACGAAAAAAACTGACTTCAGTTTACATCCATCACATTATCAGATCCTGGTTTCCTTATCATGGTACCACGCTTGGGATATCTCCTTTCCAACAAAAAAAGAATTATCAAAATCGGTTCATAAACGACGAAGTTATCCTCGAACATACATAAAAAATGTATATAGGTACGGTGGAATTGAGTAACCTTTTTTTTTTGAAGTCGGTTAACAAATACGAAAAAAATAATAATATATGTATAAGTATGACATTAGCTCCGAGCGAGAATCGATCTAGCCATTTTTTGTAGTAATTAAACTTTCATCACAACTACACAAAAAACGGTCATCGTCCTGCCTACATACGTCTCAAATTGTCTAGGGAACCCTTCATACTTCTCAGAAGACTGTGTCCAACATTGCGTTAGAATTTTTTTTCTAAAAAACCGTATTATCTTACTTATTATATTTTCTCGCTTAAGATGTAAATGTAGTAGAATAATATTAACGTTATATTGATATTAGTCCGGGATCCCTAGTACATTTTTTCACAACATATTTCCAAAAAAAAAAATCAGCTGGTTAGTAATAATTTAAGGTTGTCTGGTAGAAATCGCTTACCTAGCGATAAGACCGCCTTTGTGCATATTATTTTGTATACCTGTATGTAAACTTGTATGCACAATAAAGTATCTTTATCTTATCTTATCCATCTTACCTCGTAAGGTCATCAAAAATGTATTTATTTTTTCATTTTTTTTCTTTTAATTAGTTAATATCTATATTATAATTTAATAGTAATATTATTCTACAAACTGCGTGGTACGTTATCCCGGTCCTACGGTCACTGCTGCTCTATCTCCTGCTAACTCTATTACCTACCGGCTACCACAATCGAGAGTTTTCGTAGAGGAATGTTTTGTTCGTCTCATCAAAATGAAGCTACTCCCAGAAAATTAGCTTGATACTAATCAGGTGAAAAAAATGTACTAGGGATCCCTACCTATATTGTATCAAACTTAAAACATAATTTCCCAACCTAACTTAAAGTAAATTTCAAATTTAAGCCTACGTACATACCCTTCCGACCGATTTTAATGTTTTATGATGATAAATAGGTAATGAGGCAATATGAGGGCTACGATATTACAGGTACATATATATAACTGTTAATACAACCTCTTCGCAACATCTAATCACGGAGGTACTTTAGAAACAAAGAGGTACTTACGACAAAATTGTTTACAGTAATAACAAAATTGCAAGATGTAAAAATTTGAATTTTTGGGTTTAGAAATTAATCATCAAAGATGATTCACCATTAATTATGTATGATCAAATCAAATCTTTCTAAAGTACTTTTAAATGGTCATCTAAGCTTTTTCATTAATTAATTTTATAGTTATTCTGAAATTTAACTGAGGTAGGGCACAGCAGGAAATTTCCTGCTCAAAATATGGAGCAGCCCGACTGGGGTAGTACCTCGACCTTACAGAAGACCACAGCTAAATAATACTGTTTTCAAGCAGTATTGTGTTCCTGTTGGTGAGTAAGGTGACCAGAGCTCCTGGGGGGATTGGGGATTGGGTCGGCAACGCGCTTGCGACGCTTCTGGTGTTGCAGGCGTCTATAGGCTACGGTCTTACCATCAGGTGAGCCGTACACTTGTTTGCCAACCTAGTTACATAAAAAAAAATACCAGCTATTTGGAATGTAGGTTCTAGTAAGAAGAATGTAAACTGATACAGTAATTTATTTTCGCACATTTACTAAATGTACCTATGGAAGATCTTTGAATGTCCCACTAGATCTTTGAGATCTCTTAAAATAGTACAATGGAGATAGATTGTACCTAATTCATCATGAGACTTTCTAATTTCAGTAACATTCTTCTTATTTCTTAGCTCGAGATACATTTTAATAACAAATTTTATTTTAATTTATTTCTTAACATTCTGCCAAAACAATTTACATTTCGATTCGGTAACAGATTTACATTAGCATAATTCATTATAATACAATGACAGTTAAAAAGTACTTTTAAGGCCTACTTATACATAAAAAATATTTTTTATTTGATTTCACGTTGGATGATTGCAAAGTGTCCATGTAAATCTATACAATATTTTCAAGAATGATTATTTAGTGTTTACACAAATAATTTAAAATCTCTAACCATACTTAAGTTTCATTAACTAAATGTACAAATAATTATTTTTATCAGGCACATAAAACATTAATTTAGATCTGACATTCTTTCCGATAATTACGTAGAAGGATAACTAAAACTATCGGTATGACATTAAAAACATATTTTTTAAAATATATTACTAGGTCGGCAAACAAGCGTACGGCTCATCTGATTGTAAGCTATTATCGTAGCTTATAGATGTCTGCAACACAAGAACCATCGCAAGCGCGTTGCCGACCCTATCCCCAATTCCCCCCAGGAGCTCTGGTCACCTTACTCACCAACAGGAACACGACACTGCTTCAGAGCAGTATTATTTAGCTGTGATCTTCTGTAAGGTCGAGGTACTACCCCAGTAGGGCTGCTCCATATTTGAACACGTTTCCTTCTGTGTCCGACCTCAGTTGAAAGAGAGCATCAAATCGGCATTCACTAGCTGAACAGTTTTACTAGAATAATGTATCTGCAGTCATATTTAATACTAGCTTCTGCACGCGACTTCGTCGGCGTGGATCGTGATGATACATAGCCTAAAGCCTTCCTCGATAAATGGGCTATCTAACAGTGAAAGAATTTTTCAAATCGGCCCAGTAGTTCCAGAGATTACCGCGTTCAAACAAACAAACAAACAACCAAACAAACTCTTCAGCTTTATATATTAGTATAGATTAAGTATATTTCAACAAAATCTCGATCTTTTGGTTGTAATAACCAAAACAACCTAAAGATTCGCCTTCCAAATTACCCAGTCAAGAAGAAGTAATTTTTGATGATGCAGCTCAGTTAACAAAGGTACTAACATTACTGAGACGCTGCAATAATCTGAATCTTTGAACCGATTCAGACTAACCTTAAATATAACGACTGAACGAATTAATTTAACAGTCGAACGAATTTTCCAGCTCAAATGGAACTTGATTTATCTCTAATAATATCGCGCTTTGTGATTCATGATTCCCACGTATATTATGATCTTAATATAATAATAACTAGCGACCCGCCCAGGCTTCGCACGGATGAAACGCTGATAACAAATATACTACAGAATGTCTTTATATACAACTCTAAAATTATCAGTGTTTCTCTACTATATTATGCATGTATTGTACATATAAACCTTCCTTTTGAATCACTCTATTTACTAAAGAAAACCGCATCAAAATCCGTTGCGTAGATTTAAAGATATAAGCATACATAGGCACAGACAGACAGCGGGAAGTGACTTTGTTTTATGTACTTATTGATAATTTATTTAATTCAGATTTACATCCATACAAGTTTTAGTTACAATTTTATAAGTTAAAAACTAATGTTAGTATGACACGCTATACGCGTGTGATTTTTATTTTGTGTGAATGTTTCTTTTTTAATTTGTGTGAAATATTAGAAAATTTTTCTAATATTTCAAACAAAATCCGCCAACCCGCATTGGAGCAGCGTGGTGGATTAAGCTCCGATCCTTCTCCTACATTGGGGAAGAGGCCTATGCCCAACAGTGGGATATTACAGGCTGAATCGTGATCGTGATCGTGATTAGAAAATTTATTTTAGTGAACATTTAATAAAGTGGTTATATATGATTTATTAATGTACCTAGTAGGATGTGAATCCTGTGTCAGGAAATCGGAAACAAAAAAAAATTAGTGTGCTTTAGACCACACAACTGAAGCAAACCTAACTCCATCTAACTTATGTCTCCTTTTCAACTTCAGTTCGCCTCGCCCGATCACACTTTTCGTAACGCTCTCGTCACGCATTCACCAGCTTACTCCCCAAGTCAAGCGTGCGTAAAGAAGCTTTACTTCAAAAACTCACGCGCAAACGAATAGACCACGCTAAACCACAACAAATATGACCTATAGAAATATTTGTCATGTGTGGGGTTCGAACTCGCCGCCACTAGCTCAGCAGTCAGGTGCCATGACCACATCACGAAAAATTCTATTAACATCCCATAGCTGAGCTTGGGATCTTCTTCCTTCTTCAATAAAAGACAACCAACTCATACAGGATAAAGATAGTACCTACTGCTAGAGCAGGTTGTACTGGATATTACTCTTTTTCTAAGAATGAGAACCTCCTTACTATAGGATAAGTGTACTATAAATATATAATTTCGATATTTAGTATATAACTAATTTGTTTGCTTGCAAATGATAAAAAACCGACTTCAATTACATCGACAAGTAATACAACGTAATAAGACGAAAAAATAGTCAAGTAAATACGCGCTTATCAAAGATTACTCAAAAAGTAGTAATCAGAACTCAATCAAATTTAAACAAGACTACATGACAAGTATTAGCTTTTGATTAAAGTAAGAATCATCAAAATCGATAACCCAGTAAATAGTTATGCGGTTTAATACAACTCAAGTCGACGAAAGAATAGTCAAGTAAATACGCATTATTAGATATAACTTTAAAAGTACTTGTCAGATCTCAATTAAGTTTAAATGGGACCACATGACATACAACACCTTTCAATTAAAATAAAATTCATCGAAATCGCTCCACCCAGTCTAAAGTTCTGGTCTAACATACTTACATAAAAAAATACAATCAAATCCTTTTTTTTGGAAGTGGTTAAAAAGTATAAAAAGAAGTTAGACGTGTATCGTTTACCTAAATTTGTGTGTTTCGGCCATTTTCTAATTTCAGTTTAAAGCCTAAAACATGTTGAATTATTAAAACTTCAATTTCATATCTATTAACGTTATGAACGTAACATTTTATTATTCCTTCCACCGTTTTGTACTGGCATCCGTTATGATGTAATGTTATGAGATCCATTAATGTCTGCAATTACAGGTTCGATTCTACAAAACATATTTCAATAAAATTAATTAACCTAATTATTTAGAAAGCTGTGTAATACAATGTCGAAAACATTGAAATGACGACGCGTTAGCGCAATGGTCATGGCGCTGGATTGCGTCTGTTGCACTGGCGGTTGCGGATTCGACACCCGCACATAGCAGTATCGACCATACAGGTGTTTGCCGTGGTCTGGCAGTTTGTGCTTGTGTATTGTGTAAATTTTGTGCGATGCGCACGCACACCGTCACGAAAATAACTGACACGCTGAAGTTAGCTAGTCAACGAAGAAGAAGTTAGCAACGTAAAGTTAGTTACATTACATACATTTTTTCTAAAGTAAAACTTCTTTAGAAGCGTTGTGATTTGAAACTCGATGAAACGTAAATACGTCACGATAAAGAAACAAACACATAAAGGTATAGGATAGAATGGGATGGAATTCATTATCTACTGCTGAAAATACGTAAGCGACTCGTTTTGCATGCCGCTTATGACCTTTCTCACGAGACCATGATCGTCATCGATAGAACAAATTGCACCTTCCTAAGTTTTGAAGTGAAATTTTTTGAAGTGAAACTTCTTTAGAATCGTTGTAATTTCAAACCGGATGCAACGGCAAAAAGACAGGGAAGCGCTGCCAGCCGCTAATTTTAAATTAGTTTTTTTTAATTAGTTTGCCATAGAAGTTTCGCTTCTATCGTGTGTGAATCACACACACACCTTTTTTTTACGCATGAGGGGCAAAATTTGAGCAACCGGTAACGCGGCAGCATTAGGGACGGTCAGTACTTGGATGGATGACCACCTGGGATCACCGCGTGACGATTTCTTGTTTTTTTTTTTTTGGAGTTTTTTCCTTATGAATCGATTTTCATATAAGGCCCGATATGAAAAAAAATATGAGTTGTAAAATCTATTGAACGAATGACCTCGTTACGTTTTTGTGCGCCACCTACCTGCTACGACGCTTACGACAGTAGCGGCTACGGCCTACGGCGTTTACGACGGTATTGGATACGACGTTTTCTAATAATGCCATCGATGGATGGCGTTATTTGATTTGTTTATTAACTATTTGATATGGTATTAATCTTTTTCTTAGACTATAAAGCCTTTTTCGTGCATATTTAGACAGTCGATCTGAAGAAGTAAACTCCAGTCGTGCGTCGGAGCTGACACACACACACTTTTTTTTTCAATTTTTTGTATTTTTTGTATTTTAGACTCTTTTTTTTATTAAGTAGTTTTTTTTTTATTACTTTTTTTTAATTTGTTTGCCAAAAAAGTCACTTCCGACATGTGTACTTTGTACACACGCAAATTTTTTATATTTAACACAGTTAACAGTAAATAAAAAAGTAATATAGCAACTATAATATATCAAATCAAAATTATTTCTAATAAAAGAAATATAATTTTTTTCATAACTTCATTCAAATTCGTAAGAGAATATAAATACCTACATAAAATAATAGGACAGTGACTAAATTATTAATTATGCTTGCTTGATTGCTTTACAAAATTAAAATTTTAAGATAAACCGTTAATTTAAGATAATACCACCCTTTCCAAAATATTTCGTTATTTCCTATAAAAATAAGTTTAAAAAAATCTTAATTTAAACCGATTTAACTCACCTTTAATTAGTTTAAATATCAGTTTAGGTGTTTCAGTCTGGAAAATAACTTAAAACACTCGAATTCACTTAAAAAAAAATAATTAATCACACGAGTCGTTCGCGAACGAAAATCCCTCTCTCCTTGAAAGATGTCCAACCCGCGAGAGAGCTGAACGGGTACTGTCTACTGAAGTCTGAAACTACAGGAGAATCTAATTTCTGTTTTACAGGAGAGCGCATGACTGCATCCACGACAAAGTAAATTCAATTCTATTACAAAACAAATAAAGCATGTTTCTGTTTAAAACACTTTAAATATAAGTCCTATTTGTATCGAAAATGCTATCCAAGATACTATGGTTCGGAAAATTCGTAGTTCCTATAGTAATAATTGATGGGATTTTTAATAATCCATTGAATTAAAGTCGTGTGAGTTGATAAGCGATGGTATAACAGGCCCTTTTCGGATATAATATAAGCTATTTCGAACATGTTATATATACTCTTTGATCAAATGATACATAAAAGATAGGCGTAGCTTCTTAGTCTTTATAAGGTATCTACTAGCTTCTGCCCTCGACTTCGTCCGAGAAGAATAGTTACTTTAGGCTAACTGGGGAAACTCTCAAAAGGAAAAAAAACCGATTTTGAAATATTCATCATTGGTGCTCCGCTCTTAATGGTCTTAGCGTGATGATAAATATAGCCTACAGACTTCCTTGATAAATGGGCTATCTAACACTGAAAGACTTTTTCAAATCGGATCAGTAGTTCCTGAGATTAGCGCGTTCAAGCAAACAAACTCTGCAGCTTTATAATATTAGTATAGATTTTAAGCTTAACGTGATATAGTGTAGGTACATTTTAACATTTGCAAAATAAACCAAGAATAGATTTTTAAATAGAAATATACAGACAACATTACATAATTATACATTATTGCAACTATCAAATAAGGAATAATCCGAGTATATAATTTTTATTTCAAATTTAAGTTTTTGTTGCATAAGGTGCGACTCAGTAAGTTTATATAATAACTGTACCCATAACCTTGGAAAGACCGCGCCTTATTATTGTAAGCGGTTAAGAAAGGGTAAAAAGTTATTTGAAAACTTTTAACAGACGTTTAATGGAGGAAAACAACCCTTCCTTATATTCTTTTATTTCTGTATCAAACTATAATACCTTGATATCGATACTAATATTAGAAACAGGAAAACTTTCCTTTTTCAGTTGCATGTATCAAAAAATACTGGACCGATTTTAAAAGTTATTTTAACAGAATTACATTATCAATGAAATAGGTTATATTTTAATGGGAAAAACGGAAAGTATTAAAAAATAGTTAAAATAGTGTGTGAACGTGAGTTAAACCGCGGACGGAAAGCTAGTCTCTGACCATTTTGATAAAAGACACGTCATCATTTAAAAAAATTGCGTGCGTAAAAAGTACACAGGACAGAAGTGAAACTTCTTTGGCAAACTAATTTAAAAAAACTAATTGAAAAAAAACTAATTAAAATAAACCAATTAAAAAAACCAATTTAAAATACAAAAAAAAAAAACAATTAAAAAAGCCAACGTCACGCGATGTGCTCCCCCATTCATGCGCCTAAGTTCCTCATGCTGCAGTTTCACTTCAAAATAGTTAAAATAGTATGTGAACGTGAGTGAACCATTCTCTAACCATTTTGATAAAAGACACGTTATCATTTTAAAAGAATCCTAAATATCGTACGGTCTCGCTTGCTCTTCTTTTTGATGTCAAAAAAATTGTATGTCAAATTTATTAATAAGTTGGTGTTGTTAATATGCAAGGAACTCCATTATTCACAAAATTCCAATCTCCATTATAATCTACATCCTATAAAATCCAGCATCCATTGTCATAGAACAAAATGACCGTATACATCAATCGCAACCAGCATCGATTCAGCGCTTTCAGAATTAGGTCCGAATAACCAATAAAACACTAAAACAATCTATTGAATTTTCGAAAGCTGTTAAAGCTATCGCACACGGTGACAAAATTTCGTGCGTTTTTTTTTTATATTTGTATAATTATACTACAAGACTTGCTGATCGGGTATACTTTCGAACTACCATATTTTTTGTTTATGCATGTTTTTTTTAAAAATAGATACATATATATTTTTGTGAAATCATTAGGAAGCTATGAGTGTACGACTGTACACTCATAGCATATATTGGCTAATTATTTTTATTTATACAATTATCTAAATATTCGTACAAGCTATTAAAATTCTTGAAATTCTAGCCATACTAGCCCAGATTAAAAGAGAAAAGAGAAAGAATGTGTTACTGTTTTTCTGCCAACTATTACGACATAAAAATGAAAAATGCAAGGCAAAGATGACTTAAAAAAGAAATAACAAAATCCTTTAATTTCCACTTCTCTTACTAATCGTACAATACTCAACTAGAGCAGTCATTTCAAGCAGATTTTTTTATATTACCGAAGTACTAAAGACCGCTAAAATGAAGTAACCCTAAAAGAACGCAGTCAATCTGCTACAGTTGTTCCACAAAAAAGCAATTTACAGCGTACTAAGTATATGATGTTCATTGCAAAGTAAAAAGCGTGCAGAAAACGTACCGCACCGCAGTGTGTGTGGACACTAACGAGCAATTTAATAAATAAACACGAAAAACCGCTGACGGATTCTCACTGACCGTTAAGTTAACGAGACCGTCCTCAAATATTGATTGGTCAGACTTTTGATTTTTGCTTATTTTCAGACTATTTTCGGTTATCTATACTAATATATATAGCTGAAGAGTTTGTTTGTTTGTTTGTTTGAACGCGGTAATCTCTGGAACTACTGGGCCGATTTGAAAAATTCTTTAAGTGTTAGATAGCCCATTTATCGAGGAAGGCTATAGGCTATGTGTCATCACGCTAAGACCAGTAGGAGCGGAATCCACGCCGACGAAGTCGCGCGCAGAAGATAGTTTCGTATAATTTTTAACGAATTTCAAAAAAATAATGGGGTTCTCAATATTTTACTGAATTGTTATGTACATTACCTCGATAACTTTTTACTGGGGTCCCATTTAAATTTAAGAGAAACAAGTATTTTTGTCAAATTACGTTTAAATTAAATAGGACTAAATAAGTAAATAACGAGTATTTAATTGACTATTTTTTCGACAATCTACGTTAGTGGTGTTCTCGTTTTATTAGGGTTCCGTACCCAAAGGGTAAAAACGGGACCCTATTACTAAGACTTCGCTGTCCGTCCGTCCGTCCGTCCGTCCGTCCGTCTGTCACCAGGCTGTATGTCAAGAACGGCGATAGCTAGACAGTTGAAATTTTCACAAATTATGTATTTCTGTTGCCGCTATAACAACAAATACTAAAAACAAAATAAAATTAATATTTAAGGGGGGTTCCCATACAACAAACGCGATTATCTTGCCCTTTTTTGCTCGATATCAATAATGGCAACAGGTAGGCACTTAAAATATTCACAAAATACTCATTTGTACTTTTACTTTAATAATAAATAATAAAATTAAAATAAAATAAATATTTAAGGGGGGCTCCCATACAAAAAAACGTCATTTTTGCGTATTTTTGCTCTCATACAACAAAAGTGATTTATTAGCCGCTTTTTGTCTGATATTAAAGTCAATGTCCGGTCCCTACTGTTGTTTACATAGTCAATGGTACGGAACCCTTCGTGCGCGAGTCCGACTCGCACTTGGCCGATTTTTACTGATGTAAATTGAAGTCGCTTTTTTGATAACAAAAGAAATTATTAAAACGTCACAAACTTATTTTAATAAGTTCTTTTGTAAAACTCATCCTACTGATTGTCAGCTTATAGTGCTTTCCATTACTAGACCAAACTTTGACGAAGTAAGCAGTTATCTTACTTTTAATTTTAGAGGTTTTCGTTCTATTTTAATGTTATCTACGATTTTAGAAAAAATTACAAGAAAAAATATGTCGGAAATCAGTTAAAGGCCGTTTTCAATAATGTAGGTATCTTATCTTTGGTTTTACTTACTAGTAGTTAGGTTTTTGACACAATTTGTATGAAGATTTCGTCAAAATTCTATCGCTATTCGCATATTCAGACCTAGAGTATTGAAACTGGCCGTAAGTTGTTCTCAATTAATAACGTGACCAAAGAAAATAAGGGTTTATCTATATATAGATACACATAAAATTATATTTCAATATATTAATCCAAGGCCTCTTACGTCAGTAAAATAATTTCAATTTATAGCAAATAATTACTTTATCAATTATTGAAATTTCGATTAAAAATAATAAACGTTACAAATTCGTTGAACCGCAAAGTTGATTGAAATTTACTAATGATCGTTAATACTTAATAAAGTATGTGAACAAATACACTGTGTACACAGGAAAAACTAGTGGATACCCGTGGTTTTACTCGAATTAGGTTATTTTAGGAATATTTGATGTTTTACGAACGAGGTCCAATTCCGGGGACTCTTAGAGAGCAAAGACTGGCTGCAAAAAAGCTCAGAGTTCTGAAGACGGTAGACTGGTACACAGGAGATATCAGCTTCTGCTTTATAAAACTGAGTATTGAGCTAAAGTATTGTTTTCACCTTTGGGCAGGTGCCATTTAAGGGATAACATAGTGGAACTGTGATATCCCTTAGTCGCCTCTTACACCCACGGGAAGAGAGGGGTGGCTATATTCTTTACTGCCGTAACCACACAGCAGCTTTAATCTGAGCGTCGCTTTGAATTGTTTAGACCATAGTGTCAAACAAGCATACGGTCTGATGGTAAGCGACGACTGTAGCCTATGGACGTCTTTAATACCAGGAGCGCGTTGCAGTTTCTACTCGCCCTATCCATACAATACATCCCTAGATGCTCTGGCAACCTTACTCAACACTGGTGGACAACGCTACTTAAAAGCAAAATCATTTGAATGTGATATTTCATATCGTTGTCCCAGTCGTGATGCTCAGATTTTTAACATGATATTTCGTGCTGCGCCTAACTTTTTTAACTAGTTATTTTAATGTACATTACAATGTAATTTACATTAGTAATTTTGAGTAACTTAATATTTTGACTATTTTGTGTAAGTTAAGGTTGCTTATAATACTGGGTACATTACCTAAGCTTGTAGTGTACCTAATGTTAAAATGTAAAATTTTATTGTTTGATATTTTTGCTACCTTAACTTTCTTTTATTATTGCTTTTTTGTAAATGATTATATTTTTGACTTTCGTTAAGTGTGTATATCACCTTATAGCGAAATAAATGTTTTCATTTCATTTTCATTTCATTTCAACCTAGATACAGATATTATACAAGAACACTAAATTTTTACGCCTTTATATATCACTAGCTGCTGCCCGCGACGTCGTCTGCGTGCGTTCACTGCTCGTTCCCCGTTGGTGATAGCGTGATAATATGTAGCCTATATTCTGACCCGACTTCTTAATAATATTCGTGCCGAATTTGAAGTAAATCCATGCAGTACTTTTTGAGTTTATCCCGGACATACATTGACTTTCCTATCATTTTATTATATGTACTAGCTGCTGCCCGCGACGTCGTCTGCGTGCGTTCACTGCTCGTTCCCCGTAGGTGATAGCGTGATAATATGTAGCCTATATTCTGACCCGACTTCTTAATAATATTCGTGCCAAATTTGAAGTAAATCCATGCAGTACTTTTTGAGTTTATCCCGGACATACATTTGAAGAAATAAAGGTTCACTGCTCGTTCCCCGTAGGTGATAGCGTGATAATATATAGCCTATGTTCTGACCCGACTTCTTAACAATATTCGTGCCAAATTTGAAGTAAATCCATGCAGTACTTTCTGAGTTTATACCGGACATACATACAGACAAACAGACAAACAGATAAACAGACAAACAGACAAAAATTCTAAAAACTATATTTTTGGCTTCGGTATCGATTGTAGATCACACCCCACGTATTCTTTTTAAAAAATATTCAATGTACAGTTTTGACTTTTCTACCATTTTATTATATGTATAGATAGATATCAATTTAACAATGACGTAAACAAACCTTTTCAAAACATTTTTCCTAAATCATGTAACATGACATTCAACTCGATTTTGATTTACAGAAAAAAATATGCAAACTATCCCATATCCAATTTATTCCTTTTTAACTTGCACAAAGAACTCTTTGTTGTTGCTTCTCGGTAACTCGGTAACTCAAAGGTTGCCCAATTATCCCTATCGGCAAAGATACGCATTCATATTCTTTAGATGTATTTGACAATTGACAATACTAGTCTCTGAATACGATGTTCAATAAAACCAATCAAAAAAGTGTTTTACTTTAGCTCAATTCTCGATTTAAAAAAAAAGTAAAATGTGACACCTGTCAAAATTGACAAATATGGCATATTTTTTAATCTACATAAATGATAGAGGTACAGGAAACGGAAGAAGAAAAACTACGAGAAAGTTTTTTCACTATAGTCAATGATTTTTTTTTAATCACATTTTTATATACCTTCAATCTATTTTGGCGACCGAGTTCTGTTTGAATGAAATAAAGAACATTTTTCCATAACAAATAACAGACAGTAGATAGATATTTCGCTCCTGTACACCCCTATATTGCAAATGGCACTAAAATGGACGGAGTCATTTTTAAATATATGATTAAAAAACATAGATGTATATATATATATATATATATATATATATACAAATACCCCAATTTATATATGTTAATACAGAATAAATCATTATATAAAACATATGTACAGTTTACTCAATAAAATGAATAATAAATCACAGAAATAAACCTGTAGGCGCCATTGTTTCATCAAATTTATATCAGTTTAGGATCGTCACAGTGGCACAGGTGGAGTAAAATATTGTATAATATAAGTGGCTTAAAGATGAAAAGGAAATAGACTGGGAGGCGGCTGGGATATTATACATTAAATTATGCTTGAATAAATGTAAAACGGTTTGATTTTTAAACATCATTTTTTCGTATTGTTTTCTTCGTATGCAATTTCTGCTTTTAGAAATTACGATTATCTTGCAGTATTTAATGATTTTTTTTTAGTTCAATTTACAATATTTATTTATTATGAATAGGATAATTGCAAATTATGCTCGTCTTTGTAGAAGATTCATCGCGTCCTGTGTAGCCCATAGACCTTCATAGACTCATCTCTCTAGATTGTTGTCAAAGACACCAAATGACATTTGTTACTCTGTACAGCTCCGAATCGGCATATTTCAAATAAGTTTACTTCAGCTCTAGAAACAATATTTTAATATTGTAGTCTGAAATGTTTGTCGCTGTCTGGGTGTTTGTGCACTCCTTGTAGGTCTCCCGACCGTGCCTCGGAGAGCACGCTAAGCCGTCGGTCCCGGTTGTTATCATGTACACCTGATAGCGATCGTTACTCATAGTAGGGAATATATCCCAACCCGCATTGGGGCAGCGTGGTGGATTAAGCTCTGATCCTTCTCCTACATGGGGAAAGAGGCCTATGCCCAGCAGTGGAATATTACAGGCAGAAGCGAAGCAAGGCAAAGCAGTCTAAAATAACAGTAACGATAGTAAACAGTAAGATATCATTGTTTAGTGTTCCAAAAATACTGTAAATACTGTTTTATGCAAAAACAACATGACATAATATTTTCTCACACATTTTTTTTAATTAATAAGTTTCATTTTACAAAAACTAGATAAAGGTCATATATTACAGTCGGCGCTCGGTCTAGACACGACTTCGTAATTAATATGATTGATGTATAATACATTTCAAACTTCAAATACGCAAACACGTCTAATTAACGTAGACGGTGAAGCGTAGCTGAGTTCTGATTTAATTTCCAAGTTCAAATCCAAGTTTAACATTAGGCCAGGTTACATTATACCCGCTCGACAAATATGTTTGATTTGCTTTAGGACATTGAAATATAATATGCACATACATATACACATAATATACACTTATTATTAAAATAACTTGCGCCGCACTGCATTTTAATACGATATAAAAAAACGAGTGTGCTTTAGACCACACAACTGAAGTAAAACTTACGAAACGTAACTCTCTCTCTCTTTCTATCTTCACTAACTTATATCTCCCCATCAACTTCCGTTCGCCTCGCCCGATCACACTTTTCGTAACGCTCTCGTCACGCATTCACCAGCTTACTCCCCAAGACAAGCGTGCGAAAAGAAAAGTAAAAACGTTTTATTACAGTAATAATAATAATACACTTTATTGTACAACAAAAACAGAAATAATACATAGCAAAGAAAGAAAGATTTGAACAGAATATCATTAGGTACAAAGGGCGGCCTTATCGCTAAAAAGCGATCTCTTCCAGGCTACCTTAGGGCAAAGGAAATGGTATAGCGTCAGCGTAGGTGTCCAAGTTACAATAAATTTATATAAATAGTATAGTAAATGAACTACTCACACTCAACAGCCGCTTCCAGAAATTGAATTCTGTTTCTGGGGATGAGAAAAACACAAAATACAAGTGCATACACTCGTAAGTAACGAATACATAGACGCCGAAAAACATTTGTATGTCCAATACCAATATTTCACCAAGAAGAATCGCGACCGTACTAGCCGGTTGCTACACGATTCAGCCCGTAACATCCCACTGCTGGGAATGATCCACGCTGCTCCACTGCGGGTTGGCGGATACTAACTTTTGGTTCCTAAATTAGTGTCTCTTTTTTTGACAGTTAATATATAAGAACATTACAATACATTTTCACAGAAAACGCACAATAGTCCTTGAGTAACGACCAAAGATCTATATGTATTAACACATCTATACTTACTCTATACTAATAAATAAAATTGGAGTGTCTGTTTTTAATATTAAAATAAACGCTTTTTACTAAATGCGTATGGATGTATACACGGTACATATACCAAAATAACATTTTTTACAATTTTTGTCTGTCTGTCTGTCTGTCTGTTTGTTCCGGCTAATTTCTGAAACGGCTGGATCGATTTTGACGGGTAACAATAACTTTTTTGGTAAATTCCACGCGGACAAAGTCGCGGGCACAGCAGCTAGTGTTTAATAAAATCCTAATTTGTTCACCGAATTGCGGTGCAAAAGTAGCATAATTAATTTAATTTCAAACCAAACATTTCCATCATCAAGAATAATTCCAGTAGCTTTAACGAAAAGCTCTTATAAAGACCTAATCGTCAATACCCATTTAATTTCAATAAAAATGAAAAGAAAGGGAAAATAAAGTGATTGGTTGCGGATGTCTTAAATATAAATAGAAATAATCTCTTCGTACCGAAGTCTGAGGACAAATAAGCCTATTTCTCTTGAGTGCTTAATTCACAGAAAACCCGTTTTTTATTTTTGAAGTTAAATTTCTTTAGGCACATGATGGGTAAAATTTGAGCGACCGGTAACGCGGCAGTGTCGACTATCGTGACGGTCAGTACTTGGATGGGTGACCGCCTGGGAACACCGCGTGGCGTTGGCTTTTTGATTTTTTTTTCAATTACTTTTTTTTGTATTTTAAATTCGTTTTTTTTAATTCGTTTTTTTGAATTAGTTTGCCAAAGAAGTTTCATTTCTGACATGTGTACTTGTACGCACGCAATTTTTTTTTTGTTTTTTTTTTTTAATCAGTCCGTATAACATGCATAATAAATATAGGTATGTATAAATGCCTCACAACGACCAGCCGTAGAATAAATATTGTAAGGAGTTCAGAAACACACACACGCCCGCACTTTGTATTTGTTGTAAGTTGAGATTGAACTTGGAACTGATAGCATACACATACAGCCAGTTGCTACGAGCAAAGCGCAAACTTTCCGCCAAAATATTGTTTATTATAGGTACTAAATAAACGTCTTATTTGGATGTGCATTTTAAAATTAAATTGGTAAATTAACTTTTAGATATAAAACAGTTTTCCAAAACATTAAGAAAAAAGCAACTTTAGTAAAAAAAAATATTTAAACAAAAGATAAATTTTATATCTCTACTCTAAATTGTTATGCCAATTAAAACCAATTCAAGCAAAAAAAGTAGGCAGAAGCTAATACTTCACACCATTACTACAGCTTCATCTTTTAATTCTAAGGATACATTAAAAGAAACATACAATACCTACGCGATACTTTGTAAATTCTACATAGTATTATATGATGAACAATAGAGTAGTACCAACCAACCAACACTAATAATAAATAAAAAGCTACCTCGTATAAGGTGTGGTCTAATTCAGAAGGTGACGGAAAAATTATGACAATATTCAAAGTTATCATCTATATATTAATACGTGAAGCAAAAACTTTGTACCCTTTTTTACGAAAATTGCGCGTACATAGGAGTATGAAATTTCGCACACTTATAGTTTATATAGAGAAGGAGTGCGGAATGCTAATATTTTTTCAAAATTATACATTAAATTAATAAAAAAAAGCATTACACACACTACAGCACTCACACAGCATATTACCTATACTATTTGTTGATTGTCAAAGTCTGTAGTCAAGTTGAATTTTTTTTTAAAAGGTTCTTTATTTACATAATTATTTGGTTTTCTTGAATTAAAGTTTTTTTAATTATATTCGAATTTCGACCTCTGGGCGACCACTAGTATATATTAATACGCTAAGGCTTAAGATGTTTGCCTCCCTTTTTAGAAAAAGCCTCTCAATTATTCCACATAAATTATATTAGGTATATGTCATTTTATAGATAATTGCTTGCTCTACCGGCGACAACATAGTTCGGTCAAATTAGACGAAATAATAGGGGTGAAGTGAAAATAATTCACACTTGGCTGAAAATTAGTAGGATTGTTCAAAACACTATTATAAATGAAGTGTGAAAAGTTCTCATCGAACCGACACCTGAAAAAAATATATTCAGGTCACGAAAACGGGTTTTTCGCGATTTTCAGCAAAACGGTAAGTTTATCACAAAATTAGTCCTGACAAAAATTTTACATCAGATAATTATCTATAAAAAATGTCTTAAGACTTTATTTCCTAAGAGCCATCGTTTTTTAGATATAACGATTCAAAAAGTTGAAAGAGTTGTAATCGTCATAATATGTACACGTTAGAAAAATATAGAGATTGCTGCTTAAATAAAAGAAAGTAAAATACGTTACGTGTATACATTCTTTATTAATTGTATTCTAAACAGTATACCAACCCTTTTGTGCCATTTTAACATGTAATTCTTTACCAATGAAGAAATCATAGTAATTACTCTCGCTAATATAACTTTTGTTTTCTAACAATTCAACTATAGAATCTCTCTACGCACGCACGCGCTACGAACGCACTCATCCAACGCCCTACATTTGAATTTAGTGCGGGCCGCGCAGCGCATTGCGATGTGCGACGCGCCGCGTCTCCGTAAATGAGGCATTAGGCTGATCTACGGCTAACTCGACTATCAATTGCTTAGACCACATAGTCTTCATAATTGTCTTTGCTCGCAAACGAAAAAAAAAATGACTTCAATTACATCAACAAGTAATACAACGTAGAAGAAAGATTACTCATAAACTAATAATTAAATCTATATCAAACTTAAACTGAGCCACAATACAACCATCAGCTTTCTATTAAAACAAGAATTTCAGCTTCGTTTATCTTATATCGTATATCAAAATCAGTCTATCCAGTAAGAAGTTCAGAGGTAACATATATAAAAAACACAATCGAATTGAGAAGCTACTCCTTTTTTCGAAAGTCGCTAAAAATATTAAATACCATTCGTTCGTAACTTGCACCACGCAACAAGTCCGTGGGGATCAAACAGGCTGCAACTCGGAGCTTGCCAATTAATATTGCATCAATTAATCACAACTTAGAAGTGACAGTGAGCCGTTGTTTATCTTGAATCGCCGTGGGTGCAGTCGCGTTATAGTTTAACTAGACTAACTAGACTTCACACTTCACATAAACAGCTGTTTACTTAACGCCATTTTGAAATATTAAAACCTAACTAGCTTTATTACTTTTGTAGGTTGAAAGTCGATCATAATTATGTATGTATACTAACTGAGGTAGGGCACAGCAGGGTATATAATGCTCAAAATCTGGAACAGCTCGACTGGGGAAGTACCTTGACCTTACAGAAGATTACAGCTAAATAATATTACAAGCAGTGTTTTGTGTTCCTGTGGGGAGTAAGGTGACCAGAGCTCCTGGAGGAGATTGTGGTTAAAGTCAGCAACGGGTTTGCGATTATTCCGGTGTTACTAGCGTCTATAAGTTACGGTAATCGCTTACCATCAGGTGAGACGTATGCTTGTTTTTATTTTATTTTATTACTAGCTGACCCGGCGAACTTCGTACCACCTAACAGTCGATTCCTTAATAATTTTTTTTAAATACTTATTATTCCCGGAACCCCTCCGTCACTAACACTTAAACTTTATGATTCAAATTGACTTTTAAGTAGATATTATTACGTATCTTTCGTATGGGAATATAGGAAAGTGTTATTTTTAGACTTTTTCAGGCAATTTTTTAAATTTTTCTCTTCGTAACAACCATCCTCGTACTTCAAGGAATATTATAAAAAAAGAATTAGCGAAATCGGTTCAGCCGCTCTCGAGATTTGCGCTTAGCAACACATTCAGCGATTCATTTTTATATATATAGAGACTAGCTGACCTGGCGAACTTCGTACCGCTTTATTTTTTTTCTTAAAATAATAATTACCTATATCAAAATAAAATATAGCCTATCTTTCAAGTTGGCTCAAACTGCACACGGTGTGCAAATTTCATTAAAATCGGTTAAGTGGTTTAGGAGTCCATTGAGGACAAACATTGTGACACGAGATTTATATATATTAAGATTTGCTAGCATTCAATATGAGTCACGTTTAAGCTTTTTTTTTCAGAAAATAAATAAGACATTAAATATATACCCCATGTTATATTATGCATATAAGAAAAAAATTAAAGAGAAGCTGACTTCACTTAGTTATGTGAAAATAGAAGCTCTATTACACCATGTTGATAAGCATCCCATGTTTTAATAATATACAAATAGAGGATATGGTGATTATGAACCCTTTCAAGGACTTTCCCTTAATACATTTCCGCTACAAATCACACACACATTGTAAGCACTCACTCACAAAAATAAAAAATAAAAAAATACTATAATATAAAAAATATATGAATATTCTACAGTGTAACCTTTATTAATCCCAAAATGCACTTCCCAGTTGGATAAATAAAATTTCCATCAAAAGTATCGTATCGATAAATTCAGATAAAAATTCAATTTTTCCCATTCGATCTTTCATGTATTTCCATAGTTATAAAAAAAGTACGCCACTAACCGGGAAATTCAAATTCAACATAGGCACGTACGTTTTATTTACGTTGGAAACATATTGAATGGAATGGATGACCGATTTTTCCAGTACGACCGACGCAGGGCGAGAAAATGCAATTTTATCCACACATGAGCCTATTATGTTACGTTATCTGTCACAAATAATATGAGAACTATAACTGCCCAAGAATTATAAGTTCTAAAATTACATCTCTATATCTCTATATATATATAAATGAATCGCTAAATGTGTTGCTAAGCGCAAATCTCGAGAGCGACTGAACCGATTTCGCTAATTCTTTTTACCCGACTGCCAAGGAAGGGTTATGTTTTTCGCGCGTATCTTGTATGTATGTATGTATGTAATATTCTTAATTACCTCATTTCTCTAGAACCGCTGAACGGATTTGCATAATTGAGATATCGTTAGATTTGTCTTAGCAGCCCAAGTGTTCTTAGATAGGTGACATTAAAAAAAACAAACATGGCGGCTGTGCGAAGCCATTGTAGTTAATGAAGAAATTTTTTTTTTAGAATACTATAGTATGAGTATCAAATTAAAGGGCTTAATACAAGGATTTCAAAAATGTATATTATGATTATTATTACTGTAATAATAATAAAGAAATACAATAAGAAAGTTTAAAAAATGTTGACTTTGCTCACACTTTGCTCTTTCCGTTTTTTACGCAGGCGGGTTTTTTGTTTTGTTTTAATTATATTACTTGTTTTATAATATTTCTTGAAGTACGAGGATGGTTCTTACGGAGAGAAAAATTTAAAAAATTTCCTAAATAGTCTAAAAACAACAATTTTCTATATTCCCATACAAAAGATACGTAATAATACTTAAAAGTTAATTTAAACTTTAATACCATGCCATAAAGTTTAAGGCCGCGGGCACGAAACTTGGCGACAGCGGGGCGACGGCGGTAGCGGGGCGACGCGACATGGAGCGATCAGACAGCGTTATCTCGGGCGGGCACGAAACAAGCTGGCGGGCAGTAGGGCTGTTGATATTTTTTAAAACATCGTATTCTCGATATATCGATAATTTTTTTAAAAATAGTAAAAGCTAGTATGTAAATAAATAAATTAAAAGAGGAAAACATAATGTTGGGTGTTACGTACACTTGTAAGTGACATGCACATTATCTACATTATATATTATTGTTTAATTTTAAATTTTTATATGTTTGTTGTGTTCTTTTCAAATATTTAAATAATGTAGTGTAAATAAAGTTCAGTAGACTAAGTTTATAATGATGTTGTAGTTTAAATAATTAGCGGAAAAAAAATAAAAAATAAGATATTATGTATTTAAAAAAACGATTGCGCTTTAGACCACACGACTGAAGCATTACGAAACATTTCTCTCTCTCTCTCTCAAAGTAGAAATACTTTCACTAACTTATGTCTTCCTCTCAACTTCCGTTCGCCTCAACGGATTACACTTTTCGTAACGCTCTCGCTACGCACTCACCAGCTTATTCCCCAAGTCAAGCATGCGTAAATTTTTATTTCAAAATATCGAGTGTCGATAAACAATACATTTCAATGCCGAACTATCGATATATCGTCCAAGAAAGTATTACTAATAAATAACGCGTCGCCATCGCTCCACCGTCGCCCGTGCATCGCTCCACCGTCGCCCGTGCATCGCTCGATCGCCCCGCTCCGTCGTCGCCCGTTTCGTGCCCGTCGCTATACAGTGCAATGCTTTTGAATACATCGCCGTCACCCCGCTACCGCCGTCGCCCCGCCGCCGCAAGTTTCGTGTTTGCGGCCTAAGTGTTAGTGGAGAGGTTCCGGGAAGGATAAGTATAAAAAAACATTAAAAATTAAAGAATCGACTGTTAGGCGGTACGAAGTTCGCCGGGTCAGCTAGTAGGTAATAAAAATAAGTATTTTGTATTTTATCTATCTTTTTTTTATTTATTTTTTATAATTGACTCGCCTTTGACATTTATTGAGGGAATGTACAGCAGGAAATATTTTGCTCCAAAATTGGAGTACACCGACTGAGGAGTACCTCGAACTTACAGAAGATATAATGGAGAAGAATAAGGAGAAGCCCCTAAATTGTACTTTTTCCTGTGTTGATTAAGGTACCCAGAGCTCCTTAGGAGAGTCAGAAACATGCTTACATGTGTTGCATGTATCTATAGGTTACGATATCTGCTTTCCATCAGGAAGAACGTAAGCTTGTTTGTCACTCTAGAGCAGAGGTTTCCAAACTTTTTTTTCTCATAGACATACATACATACATACATTTAATCACGCCTCTTTCCCGTAGGGGTAGGCAGAGACCACTTCTTTCCACTTGCTACGATCCTTACATACTTGTTTCGCTTCGTCTACTTTCATTATTTCTTTCATACATGCTCTTCGGTTTAGGGTACTCTTGACCTGGCCTTTTTTAAGACGTCTCTGATCTGGTCTTGAAAAGTCCGCCTAGGTCTACCCCTTCCAAAACTTCCATTCACACTCGCCTTATACACTTTTTTCGTCAATCGTTCTTCATTCATTCTCTCGACATGGCCAAACCATCTCAGCATACCTTTCTCAATTTTTGTCACTACATCTTCTTTAAGACCACAACGTTTCCTTATCTCACTATTTCTTATCCTATTATTATTTATTTCTACTAGACCATATTCAAAATTTGCCTGGTTCCAGTGGACACACTGCAGCTACATTTCTACCTCTCCCGTGGACCCCTGGGACTTCACCTGGACCACTTTAGGAATCAATGCCCTGGAGGCACAAAAAATAATGCTTAAGACAGAAATTGGGACAACAAAGTTAAAACAACTTACAAGGTCAAACTTAAGAATTTCTCTTTCCTTGATGTCTATTCAAAATCAACGTTCATTACAATTGAATCGAATTAATGCCAACATTAACAACTTATCCGATCAGCCGAAAGCCTTTGATAAAAAGTCTCTACAACGGACACACTAACTTTTTCCATTAACTGTCTTCGGAATAGATTCAAACCCGCGTCGAAGTAAGCGATGTACGCTTCGGGCGTTTCCTCACCGCATATTCAATTTTATATTGCATTTTATCGGAAAAGTCTGCTAGATAAAAACATTGTACTTTTTTAAATCTTTTTAAAAACTTTTTCACGGACATTCAATAATGAGTTTTGCGGGATGTAGGTGTTTTTATATCATTTTTTAATAATTTTCTAAAGATTTCATTGCACACTGATTGACCAACAAGATCCCTATTACTAAGATTCACAGTCCCTCTAAAGGTTGTATATTTGAAACCTTATAATAATAGTTATAACGACAATTAATAAAAACAAATAAAGAAATTATTTCAAAAAAAAGGCTTATAAGACGCCGAACGTCTTTAGTTTTCTTCTAAAACTAAATAATTAATATTAAATGTTCTGTTGTACTCTTTGTATATACTTATCACTTATGTATACAAGAGATATAGCTTATAGGTTGTTAATATAACTTATGCACAAAGCAATAAAAATTAGAGCGTACCTAAAATATTTTATTACAACATTAATGGGATACCAATTAATCTTTAATTCAGATTTAGAGACATCCGGTTTCATAATGGGGTATTAATCCCATTATACCGAAACACGGGATCCCATTTAATTTATAATCAATTCGTTTAAACGAAGTACCCTATAGAATTTCATTCAGTGAATTCTGACCGGAGAGAAAGTCCGAAGAGGGATAGGCGCCGATATTTCACGTCCGTTCTGAAACGTATCTAATGTCACGAATCGAAAGACCGATGGTAGCGTCGTTTTTATTTTACCTTTTCGAACATACGGGCAAGTATTGCGGCGGACTTTTCACTTATACTACCCACCACTACCACTACAGCCTATCACAGTCCACTGTTGGACATAGGCCTCCACAAGTTCGCGCCCGACATTATGACGCGAACTCATGTGTTTTGCCCATAGTCACCACGCTGGGCAGGCGGGTTGCTGACCGCAGGGCTGGCTTTGTCGCACCGAAGACGCTGCTGCCCATCTTCGGCCTGTGTATTTCAAAGCCAGCATGGATGGTTATCCCGCCATCCGTCAGCTTTTTAAGTTCCAAGGTGGTAGTGGAACTATGTCATCCCTTAGTCGCCTCTTACGACACCCACGGGAAGAGAAGGGGTGGCTACATTGTTTAGTGCCTTAACCACACAGCACACACTTATACTACCGTGATTAACTTAATAAGTAACCTTTTTTAATATCATATCAAAAATCAACCGTTCCAGCGGGGATCGAACCTGCATCTCCGACTCACCGTGTTGGTGCTCTAGCCAATCAGATGCAGGTTCGATCCCCGCTGGAACGGTTGATTTTTGATATGATATTAAAAATGTTTCAAATTTCCTCATGTGTGAGTATCACAAAAATAAAATAATACGAATTAATATGTATCATTAAATACAAAAAAAAAATCAAATATTTATGAGGTAGGGCATAACAGGAAATACCTTGCTCAATATCTGGAGCAGCCCAACTAGAAAATTAACCTCACTGAAAATCTAAATACTACTTTTAAGTAGTATTGTATTCTTATAGTGACTAAGGTTGCAAGCGTTTGTAGTTTGTTCGCTACTCTTTTGGTGTAAAAAATACAGAAATCTTTCCATCGCCATCTCACTAAGGATGACGGTTGCGTACGAAGTAGCATGTAGGTATAGCTGGTATCATCTTAATATTCTACTTTATTAGTAGATTTTTTTTGATTCAGCACAGAAGAATCAGCAAGAAATTCCGCATTTGCTCGAACTCGATCGAATATAGAAGCGTGTAAACCAATTCCTATTAAGGCGAAATCTCGGAGAGGACTTCATGTACGTTATTTCAGAATGGTTTAATGATTTGTAAAGCCTTCCCATTAGCTCACCTGCTGCACTGGATTTATATTGATGTTGGAACTGACAGCTAGTTACTGATTCAATATAACTGTTTACTATATACAATGTAGTTCAGGGCTTTGTGAATAGAACATAATTATAGTCAAAACTTTAAGTGCAAATAAATATTATTTGAGTTTGTTATTGCTTGCTAATTTCTCTCTGTATCTTTATTTAATAAATTTCAATTAATTAGATTATTAACAATATTTCGAATTTTCGAAGGTATAATATTAACATAGTTAAAATATGCAACTGTTTGTATAAAAAAAAGAAAATTATAGCTCAGACTGAACATACTTATGTATCTATGGCCTACTAGACTAAAACATTCTAGATGGGTCTATGACACAATGTTATGATGGAAAGATAAAATGTTTTTCCAATAAAATCACCGTATAGTTACAAATTATAAAAATAAAAAAAGTTTTTGAAAAAAAAATTTAAATGTTTGTATGTCAAAAGTCTTTAAATAAACATATTAATACTATGCGTATCAGTATCGCATGCCAGATAAAGCTGCAATGCTACAATATTTCTAGGATGTCTGTGCACAGCAATAAGACGCTTCCAGACTGTTACGGTGCAGTATGCACATAACAGAGCTTATAAGCTTCCTCAAATGAAAAAGGATTTCGAGGAAACGAACTGTTCAGTTCTAATGGCAAGGTCTATTTTAGAAAAACCCAGATGTGCCACTTATTTAAATTTAAAATGAAAATATAACTTCATTAATATCTACGAACTTAAACTATAAGACTGGTAAATATTTTAAATGTTAAAGTTGATAATAAAATATTGTTTTTTTTTGTGCATAGGTTTTATAAGTCGGTGTTTTCTGACTACGACGACAAAAAGAGGGAGAGTTTTGTTTGTATCGTGTACGAATATTTTTTCTATTTGCTTGTAAATAACTAATTTGTAAATTGTTTTGTTTTACATTATTAAATAATTCATCTTGATAACGGAAATAAATACAATCAAAACAATAAGATATTAAAAATAAAATAGATTCTGCCATATCTCCTACTTGCTGTCAATTTTTCTTATTCTTTATAGTTATTTTATTTTAAAAGCAATCTTACATTCTTTTAATATTTTTTTTTACTTGAGATATCTTGAATTAAAATAACTAGCACTAGTATAACATAAAGTATTTCTTCTTAGCAATGAATCGAGAAATTATATTAGTATTGAGTGAGTTTTCCTTTAAGTCAAAGTAAGTAGGTCATTTTACGTTTAAGAATACGGCCAGGAACCGTTACTGACGGACAGACGAAGCGGCTTAATAATTCAAATTGGTGCAGCGTAATTGATGGCAGATAAAACTTACAATTATTTTTAAGTTATTAAAACTTTAAGATTTTTTTTTTATGTAAAAAGTTAGCAGGTTTTCGTTGTTTAATTTTGATCTTATAATTATAAAATGCATTAAAATTTTCTGTGATAGGAGAGGTATATTTCTCAGAGTCAAAGGCTCTTGTTGTTAATCTTTAACCAACATCTAAAAAGGAGAAGGTTCTCAATTCGACTGTATTTTTATGTGTGTTACCTCATAACGCTACTGGGTAGACCGATTTTGATAAATATTTTTTAATCGAATGGTGGCGCTTGTCATGTAGCTTGTGTGCTTGTCTATTTAAATTTAATCAAAATCGGACGAGCACTTTTCGAAATATCCCTAAAAAGGCGTATTTACTCGACAATTTTTTCGTCTACATGGACAATGTAATTGAAGTCGGTTTTTTTGTTTGTTTAAATCAAACACAATTGTAACTAAACAAAACAATTTTATTCAAATAATTTTGTTTGTTTTTTATTTTTCAATAATTTTGATATCTATACTAATATATAAAGCTGAAGAGTTTGTTTGTTTGTTTGTTTGTTTGTTTGTTTGTTTATTTGTTTGTTTGTTTGTTTGTTTGAACGCGGTAATCTCTGGAACTACTGGGCCGATTTGAAAAATTCTTTCTGGAGGAAGGCTATAGGCTATGTGTCATCTCGCTAAGACCAATAGGAGCGGAGTCCACGCCGACGAAGTCGCGCGCAGAAGCTAGTATAATATATAATCCTAAGTACTATACATAATATAACAATTCTAACTTAGATTCACGACAAACACAAAGAGCATGAATGTAACACATTAATATTATAAACATTTGTATGACTTCTAAAGGAATTTTTTTGTTAATCAAAATCAAAATTTAAAAAGTAGATAATTTGATATCCATTACGCTTATTAACTGCGGGTTGGCAGATATATTTCCCTACTATTAATAAAAATCGCTACCAAGCATCACTGATTACAACCAGTAGCGACAGCTTAACGTGCTCTCCGAGGCACGATGGGGAGACCGCCAAGGACAGACCCTCTAACCATAACCATTACGAGCAGGAATCTAATACGCGAACTGTGTTTGGACATACAACCCACACATACCATTACACCAAGAAATTGTTAGAGATTGTTGAAACAATCAAATCCCAGCTCATTCTAAAAATAAGTAAAAAAAAGTTAAAAAAGTTTAAAAAAGTTAAATAGTGAAAAAAACAAGGAATTTTATTTCTCTGCTCATCACTACTCTGAACCATTCACTAATGAGTATAGTTAATGAACAAAACGAACGACAGATGTCTTCGGAGACTTTACTAATAGATGAAATGCATTATTTATTGATCCCTAGCCAATGGGTATATGTTACGAAAACAATTGTTTTCTAGGTATTATTTTATAAAGTTGAATAAAATATTTTTTTTATATTTATATTTTTTTAAGAAGCAAACAAATATGCTATTTTGAAATTAGTTTAAGCCAGACTTTAAAATGAACTTTTGGATGGAAATTGTGTGATTCAGCTACCCGTAGAGTGGAGACCGCATGTTGGCAAACGTAGTGTGGACTATGGGAGTGGGACATCCTCCAGTCCACTGGACCGACGATCTACATAAGAATGCCGGTGGAAGCTGGATGAGGATTGTGGAAATCCGGGATGTTTGGCACAAACTTGGGGAGGCCTATGTCGAAAAGTGGTTTGCAATAGACTGATGTGATGTGATGATGTGATGATGTTGATTCGCACCCAGAGTCTCGGTATAATATTTTATATTTAATTGCATATGTATTACAAAAAGACAATACGTTTACTATATTATATGATTGTTAGCTAAAGCATTATACATCAAGTTGCCTGCCTTCAGAACAGGCGACGTCGTGTGTATGATAAAGATATTTATTTATTAAAGATAGATTTATAATAAGACATTGTAACGGAAGAGAAAATAATTTAGTTGTGTGACTGAAATATGACGGAGTGGAGGGCGTGATACAATAAATAATAGTTTAAAAAAACTAAAAAACACGCTTTTATAAATATAACAACCTAAAAAGTAGAAAATTGATTATTGTGGCAAGCTGTTAGGATGATGGAATAATTTTATGAAAGAAAGAAAAGAAAGAAAGAAATGAAATGTAAAAAAATGTGGGTCAAAATGAAGCCCAAAGGATAGAGAGAAAAGCCTTGATTATTGTGATAAGCTGTTAGGATGATGGAATAATTTTATCAAATTAGTGTATTTTCATCGGTCGTCGATAAGTGTACCAAGTTTAAATGAAATCTGAACGTTAGAAGTGGGTCAAAATGAAGTCCAAAGGAGTCGGTTGCAAACATATTAACAAACATACAGGTGAATCTAATAAAAAGCGTGTAAAAACGGAATTTGTGGGCCAGTTCTCGATTAGCAGTGTTGTCAAGAAGTTGAACTGAATTATATTGTGCTGAGTTATGTTGAGCTGACTGTGTTGAGTTTAATACAATTATTTTTCATAAAAAAATGTGTTTCACTTTACAAAATATTTGACTTTAAACATTATAACTTACAGTTTCAAAACCCTTACGGTAAAAGTTAGTGGTGGTATTTGTGTAACTTGTTCAAGTTAGTAAATATGTTTCGTGCAAAGTATACAAAGCTAAGTGAGGGTTAAGTAAACACTGTCCCCAGTCTCATGGAATTGAGATTGTAACTTGGTATGAAGGGGACGAGTATATATACCCTACTTAAGTAAAGACTAATATAAGATTACATGATTTAATGTTTCGTTAACATTATGCAACCTTAATTTACTGCAATATTTTGAAGAAATAGCAGCTTTTTTTTAGCAGCGAATCTTCTGAAACGGTTTTAGCTTTATCTTAAAAATACCTACATAGTGTTAAATCTATACTAATATAATAAAGCTGAAGAGTTTGTTTGTTTGATTGTTTGTTTGTTTGAACGCGCTAATCTCAGGATCTACTGGTCCGATTTGAAAAATTCTTTCAGTGTTAGATAGCCCATTTATCGAGGAAGGCTATAGGCTATATATCATCACGCTAAGACCAATAGGAGCGGAGTCCACGCCGACGAAGTCGCGCGCAGAAGCTAGTAAACAATAATTCTTCATATTACGAAGCTCATCGTGAACAAGATTATTCGAGTAGTCTATTTTTTGTTTACCATTCATTGTAAATATTTTTAAATAACAATTTGTTTGATAGAAAATTATTTTATTCCATTGTTTTATCAATTTATCGCACGAACAGTGTTTTACTTTCCTCCCTCTAAAGTACGATAAATAATTTTACTTACACAAAACAAATATTTCTCTTTGAAACGAATTTTATAAGAAAGTAAACAATACAGCGAAACCATTCTAAATTTACATGATCTCTTATCTCTATATATATAAAAATGAATCGCTGAATGTGTTGCTAAGCGCAAATCTCGAGAGCAGCTGAACCGATTTCGCTAATTCTTTTTTTATAATATTCCTTGAAGTACGAGGATGGTTTTTACGGAGAGAAAAATTTAAAAAATTCCCTGAAAAATCCAAAAAACAACACTTTTCTATATTCCCATACAAAAGATTCGTAATAATACTTAAAAGTCAATTTGAACTTTAATATCATACCATAAAGTTTAAGTGTTAGTGGAGAGGTTCCGGGAAGGATAAGTATAAAAAAACATTAAAAATTAAAGAATCGACTGTTAGGCGGTACAAAGTTCGCCGGGTCAGCTAGTAGGTAATAAAAATAACTTTAATATCATACCATAAAGTTTAAGTGTTAGTGGAGGGGTTCCGGGAATGATAAGTATTTAAAAAATTAATAAAAAAAATTGAATCGACTGTTAGGCGGTACAAAGTTCGCCAGGTCAGCTAGTACCATATAAATTTCAAATGAGATGGTCCATTTTTGGATGACTCATAGTACAATATATCAAAAAACGCAGAAAAATAGTGAGATTCTATTAAAAATAAAATAGTTCAACATTTTATTGTAAATAAGTTGTACAAATAATTTAAAAAATGCTATATTTTTCATTTTTTTCAATATGGCAACAAGGTAGCGCCTACTTCGAATACCACGCTACATAGACAATAATTCATGTCAAATGACATTGTCTGTGACAAATAGTCAAACTTGTTTTCAAAGAGTATATAACCACTACGTTTTACTCAGTTTTACTTGTTTTGGCTTTCGTACAGTGGACCTGAAGATTTGCGTGTGATTTATAATTTGTTGATATTGGTGGATACCTATTACCTACTACATCTTTGGACAGTTGAGAGGTACTGTTACAACGATAACTATTCAAATGAATGCGCATCAGTTTATACAAACAACTTTTGTAAATGCCTGTATTAACTTATAATCATATTTTCTTTCAGATTTAGTACCTAGTTAAAATGTTGAACTGTTTAAAATGTGCCTCTGAAATAGAGGAATATGATCAACACTATATTGCTGGAGATATGGGTCCAGAAATCGTGGCTGTTCTTGAACAAACTGGCGTACAGTTGGTAAGCTGATCTTACACATCGTCCCCTTAGTAACACAAAAACGTATCTCAATTTATATCAATTTATACCAAGTTCTATTTAGTCACAAAGACACGTATCTCTATGTCATTTTATTTCTAAAATGGAGGTTAACGTATCTATATTATGTGTAAAACAGAAACTAACACAGAAACTTATCTATCTGAAGATACGTCTGTGTGTAACTAACAATATCCGTAAAACAGAAACAGAACCAATATCGAGATACGTTTTTGTGTTACTAAGGGGACGACATGCAAGGCATAGGACAATCAAAAGATTAGATGTAAATAAAATAAAGTACCTACACTGCAGTTTATTATAATAAAAACTATGTTGTTTTAGCAGGATGAAAATCAACCCACCACTCAGCAAAAGTGTATTACACCTATATATTGCTAGCAAGACAAGGTACAAGTTGGGATGAGAAGATATTTGGTTACTATTGTAGTTGTATTTCTGGACAACGGACAGTGGGCTGCTATGCTCACGTAATGACCGTTGTCTGGTATTTGGGTTGGGCTCGGTATCAAAATAATATTGCGGCACCAGCTTCATTTCTGGATGGTATTTTTATAAGAGAGGACGATGATGAATAAATAAAAAAATTATAAAATATACCTTAATGTGTTTTATTGATATTAAATAACATAAATATCTTCAATAACATAGACTTACATACCTACTTCAAAATATAGTACCTTTATCATTGCCAATAGCCTATACCTACTGGATTTTTAGAGAATATTGGCTGAACATAAGCAGAATGGTTAGCGAACATTGAGGAGTGGATACCAATACCTAGTGCAATGGTGCAAGGTTTTAATCCCACCTGTTGTACTATTGTTGTAAGTCCTAAGCTTTCCGCTTATTTCGAGGGGATATGAGAATATTAGTCAACTTCAATATGGGTTCGAACTGTCGACCTTTCAGTCTGCACCTTTATCCCATGGGCTACTATTGAGGCTTAAGTTAATAGTTCAATACCACTAATAAGTAAGGAATCGTTATCACGTTGCTTCCACAGATTTCTCTTATTTTCTATAGGTTTCTATGTAGAATATGTAACCCAGCACTTATTTTTCGATAAAACAAGTCTACAATCTAAGAATAGTTTTTCTTATCACCAAGAAGGCTTAGGGTGCATTTAACAGTGATATAAACAATTAGTCATTCACGAGAAACATAGGTAGGTCAGTCAGTCAGTTCAGCCTCAGCCAGACATAGGCCTCCCCAAGTTCGCGCCAGACATTCCAGTTTATCGCAATCTTTATCCAGCCTACACCGGCAATCTTACGAAGTTACAAAGATCGTCGTACTTAAGTAGGTACATACCCACTATACATTCTTATTATAATATTTTTGTCAGTTCAGTAGTGTTCTAATGATTGTATTTTAATTCACTATTTTATTGGACATTGGATATTTAACTGACATTTTTGTAATTTATTATTTACTGATTGCAATAAAACGTAGTGGTTAGGTTAGCTTGATGACACGTAATGACGTAATGACAGAAAACGTCAAAAATGACGCGGAAACTGGAAGCAGCCATTATTATCTATCGTCAGAGTATAAAATCTTAAAATATTAATGTACATTATAATGAGGATAAAATAGTGGATTTTAACACTCAAAAATGGTTTATATTTGTATGTTAATTAATCCTAAGTAGTGTACAAGGACCACTCCAGAGCTTCATACATTTTTGGACCGTCTCCTTTAAGTAACAAAGTAACACAAGTTACCGCTATAACGCTTGTGCAAAGTTTATGGAAGTTGTTTATCTTAACAAGGGTCATTTTATCAGTTGTTAACATCTCAGTTGTTAAAACGTAATTGTGAAACAGATAGAACGTAATTTAAGTTAGCGGTCGTAAGTAGAATGTAGCAGGTAATTGAGTGAATTATATAGTCGAATAGACTGCTTTACATACTCACTAGCCGACCCGTGCCCACTTCGTTGGGAGTTAATTATTTTTGTGATGCAAATATATAGTAAAGTTTTCATCTCACTCGGGCATTTCTCCGTCTTGATTTACATATTATGCTATTATTTTTCAATATTTTTTTTTCCAATAACAATAAAGTATAGCCTATGTCACTCCTGAATAGTATAGCTTTCTGTTAGTGAAAAAAATTTTATGATCAGATCAGTATTTGCAACACTAACCTCTTACAAACAAAAAAAGTTAAAAACTTTACCTCTTTATAATATTAGTATACCTAGATATAGAGCACTCTATTCGTTTATCACTTCTTCTTTCTTCTATTATCACTCTCAAACGCCATCTATTGGTGACCCAATACATACAATTGGACGATTACACGATATGAACTTACACGAAATATTATACGATTGGAATTGGATTATTTATATACAATATGGACAAGTGTGTGACGCACAGCGGCTTTTATCCTTTTTTGATCTAGGTATATTATATACGTCTCTGTCGAAACACGTATATTTTAATCTCCAATGAAATATCTTTGTAATCCCCGCATCAGTACATAGATTATTAAACTTTAGCTAGCCCGTTGGTGCAGTTTATAGTGATCGTGCTTTCTGCTACGGGGGTTGTGTGTTCGACTCCTTCTGACTCATTTGTATTATTTATACGTTTGTTTATCGAAAAAAAATGTAACTATAACAGACTGTTACCTATAACTCAAGCATTAGTTTGCTTACATAAGGAACAGACAGCCATGTATGTAGGTAATGGTATAAAGCATTAGTTCATTCTCGTCTTCATTTGTTTCGACTGTCACGTATTAGTCGTTTCCTGAGAGAACATTGTACATTATAGCGAACATTGTAGTAATGTTAAAAGAACTAAAAGTACTGGATAATCATGAGATATTCATAGTAACGAAAACTTATACTTGCCTTTTTAAGCTGTCGCATAGCTTTTATCGCGGGCTTTGAGCGCGGCGACAGCTTCAGGAAACTCCAAAACCTAACACCTCCATGTAGCCGATCCTAGTAGCCTATCATGTAGCTCGGCCGAGCGTTCGCTTAACGTGTATGTATATGGTACGAGTTACCATAAACCTATATATGTATTGTAAGATAATAAATATATTTTAAACGATATTAACTTCTCACTTATTCAATAAAAGAAAAAAAATTGTTTTCTTATCGGTCACCACGCTCAAAAAGTGTAACTTGAATTAATATTTAAAAAAAAAACGAATTAATATCAAAGAAAAAAATACAGCATAAATAAAAAATAAATAAATAGTTATAATTACACTAGCTTCTGCGCGCGACTTCGTCGGCGTGGACTCCGCTCCTATTGGTCTTAGCGTGATGACACATAGCCTATAGCCTTCCTCGATAAATGGGCTATCTAACACTGAAAGAATGTTTCAAATCGGCCCAGTAGTTCCAGAGATTACCGCGTTCAAACAAACAAACAAACAAACAACCAAACAAACAAACTCTTCAGCTTTATATATTAGTATAGATAAGTTAACAAAAAAAATGCTATGCAATAGCTTTACCTTAAAGCTGGCGACATTTACACGTTGAACTGTATTTTGATTCTCTCAACCCGTACAATAGGGGGTGGTTATGTCACCACGTAAGCTATAGGTTATGGTACATATTTATTTTTTCAAACAGCTACCAACCAAAAACAAAGAACGTGTGTCCCTCCAATATTAAATAATTCGCGATATGTGACAAATAATTTTATCCTTTAACTAAATACTTGAACCAAGTTTCTTCTGCATTGGCTTCTCCTTTTGAGTTTGCCAATCCTGACATATGACATAATCGATACATACATAGATGCAAATGTGTTATCCAATATCAATCAATCTCAAGATATAATCTAAGGGCGCCTTCAAATTAGCCGCGCGGCGGCAGCGCGTCTGCAGCGCTGCTGCCGCGCGACGTTGTAAATGTATGTAAATAACAACGCGCGACAGCAGCGCGACAAATTTGAAGGCGACGCGCTGCTGTCTACTACAGCAATATACTATGTGTAATACTACAGCAAAACTTAAATATTCCATACACTTCATACAACCATTTAGGGCGCCTTCAAATTTGTCGCGCGACAGCAGCGCGGCCGCAGCGCTGCAGCCGTGCTACTTTGTAAATCTATGTAAAAAACAACGCGCTGCTGTCGCGCGACAAATTTGAATGCGCCCTTAGTGTTGGTTAACTACATGCTTGCTACTATATGCTGCTTGTTTATAATTTTTACGACGACTCGTTAGCACAGCGGTCACAGTGCACTGTTGCGTTGGCGATCGCGGGTTTAATCCCCGCTCACGAGTCACGACAGACATTTGTATTAGCCAGATATTGTTTGTCATTGTGTGTGTTTCCGAACCTTTGACACAGGAGAAAATCATAATAGAGGCCGTTGAGTGTGAGACGTTTATTTATTTACTACTAGCGACCTCTGTCCGTCCATATTTTTACACGATAAGTAATCCATATACATATCATATAGCGAAACACGCTGCATCTTGTGGTATAAGTATTATTCCGATCGGCTTAGTAGTATTCGCAGTATAACCGAACAAAAAAACCGGCTCTCCATTTATTAGAATAGATTTATTCATTTTCATAAAAATTATAATAATAAATTTACCAAAAATATCAAAATTATGTGTCTTTATTTATTTATTTATTTATTTATTTATTTATTTATTTATTTATTTATACTTTATTGTACATCACAACTACACATATCATTTACAGACTGTGAAGTACAATGGGCGGACTTATGGCTATTTAGCCATTTCTTCCAGACAACCCAAATATATATTTCCTACTATAAGTAACGATCGCTATCAGGTGTACATGATAACAACCGGGACTGACGGCTTAACGTGCTCTCCAAGGCACGGTGGGGAGACCCACAAGGACTGCACAAACACCCAGACCACGGCAAACATCTCTATGGCCAATACAAATGTTGTCGTGTGCGGGGATCGAACCCGCAACCGCTCGCGCAACAGCCAATCGCAATCCATTGCTGTGACCGCTGCGCCAACGCGGCGTCAGTCGTCTTTATTCCTCAGCTTAATCGTTAGTTAGTTCAAAAATTATCCACAATAACCGCACCTATTTTAGGAATCACTTCATCAACGAGCATGAAACTGCCATCGTCTGTGTCATGTGACGATAATTACTATTTCGAATGAAAACAACGCAGTTTCCAAAATAACATATTACCATACATTATCTGGTAATTACGTGCACAATCATGTACGTGAGATAAACGTACAATTATTACTTAATTAAAATTATTATTTTGTGTATAAATATAATTGTTGTGCGATAACGATCAATTTGCCATTCAATACAAACGATAGTTGATAATGCCTTTAACATCCAATCATCAAATATCAATCAAACATTCAAACGAAAAATTGTTTGCTCGCAAACGAAAAAAATACGACTTTAATTTACGTCAGCAAGTAATTACCTATTAGGTAAACGAAAAAAATAATCAATTACATATTCTTTATCGGGACAAATCAAAAAGTACTTCTACTTCTTCTTTTTTTATTTATTTATGTATTTTCTAAGACATTTGTGTGCAAGTTTATTATACATCTACACCACCTACCCAATTTAGATAATAAGTTTCCTTTTTATGTCTGGTTTTTCTGTAAGAAATTGCTATTTAGCCATAAGTCCGCTCATTGTACTTCAATGTCTGTAATTATTTTTATGCTTTGCTTGTAATGTTTTTGTGGTGTACAATAAAGTATAAATAAATAATAAATAAAATAAGTACTCGTCAGATTCTGATCAAATTTTAATGAAAGTAAACGTCAAGCACTAGAAAACATCGTCATAGTATAAGTTAGTTAAAAATTCTGCATTTTATTTCGTAGTATCTTCAGTTTCCCGTCCGAACTTGTGTACCTACAAAATTCAATCCCGCTTTGACCCGATAAAACAGACAAAGCCCCGTTACTGAATAATTAGTACCTAGTGTCTCGATGGTCTTGTGCGAAATTCGCAACTGACTAATCAAAGATGGGAAATACTGCGACCAGTTCAAAGTTATAGATTATGAGGTAAAGCTAGTATGAACATTAGTATCTATAAAGGTCATACATAAAAGGTTCTATTTATATTGAGTACTCCTATTTCTCTAAAGATTAATATTTAGTTTTCTGCTATTAACACATGTCTACATTTCTGTGACCTCAAATATAATGATAATATAGAATTTTTGTCGTTCTTTAGAATAAGTAGAAATGCTGTTTTGGTTTTTGAAACGTATTTTATTTGATAAAATTAATTTTCATTCGGTTAGCAGATAGTGAGTGACCTAAGGATTTTAGACCAATATAACTAATCTATTAAATAAACAACACATATATATTACAAACAAACGAAAAACTAATTTTTCCCACTTTGTAATCTAAATCTAAATATATATATAAAATGATTTGTTAGTACGTAAATACCTACACAGTTTTCTCTATCACCACCAAACCCAATCAACTTCCCATTGGTGTGGTAAATACACCCTTGGTCTCCAGGTGGTACTTACTAAGGGAGTTTGGTCGCTGTTGGTGAAAGTGGCTGGTGGTGGGTGGTGAAAATGTTAAAATATATATTTCTGTCCTTTTCTAACGCATTAGGACATCCGAAAAGATCTCAAAATTTCTGTAATGGTCTAGAAAGTTTCTGCGATGTATTTTAACCCGAGCAACGCCGGGTTTCGCTGCTAGTATTATTATATTATCATTCCTTATGTAGCTGACAATATGGACGTCTTATGTAAAAGGCTGCGGTGACAACTCCTGTAACCGCGAGGCATAAATATGTGCCCAACGTATGTGGGTAATTAACGTATGCGAAAACTGTCGTATAAATTCATATAATTTGTATCGCATCAATGTAATGTAATTTTACGGATATTTCGCATGAAAATCTAATTACAGTAATTTTGTACACGTACGAAAATGTTTCGTTAGAATAAATTTTGGTTTGTATTTCACATTGACATTAATTTGACTTAAGGGGAGCACCTAATCGAGGAGAGGACGTGGTCTAGAAGCTCAGAATTACATGAGTTTTTACAAAAAAAAATTTAGATCTAAATAACAACCAAAACTTTTGAAACTTTGAAATGACTATTTTATTACTATTTACAAAAATCATTACTTATTACAAAAAAAAAGTATTAACTATGTTAAAGATGGCGTTGAAGTCAGTCTCCTTAAAAAAAGCCCTGGGTGGCGCGCGATGATTTAGCTCTTCTATGGGTCTGAAAAAAAAACAGATTTTTTGACTGTTAGTGTATTAATAACGTGCTGTGTGGTTACGGGTGCTGTGTGGTTACGGCACTAAAGAATGTAGCCACCCCCTCTCTTCCCGTGGGTGTCGTAAGAGGCGACTAAGGGATAACACAGTTCCCCTACCACCTTGGAACTTAAAAAGCCGACGGATGGCGGGATAACCATCCATGCTGGCTTTGAAATACACAGGCCAAAGACGGGCAGCAGCGTCTTCGGTGCGACAAAGCCAGCCCTGCGGTCACCAACCCGCCTGCCCAGCGTGGTGACTATGGGCAACACACATGAGTTCGCGTCATAATGTCGGGCGCGAACTTGTGGAGGCCTATGTCCAACAGTGGACTGTGATATGCTGTAGTGTGTGTGTGTGTGTGTGTATTAATAACATATTAAAATTTGAAACGAATCGACTGGGTAGTTTTTCTTTATAGCCGCGGGCCAGGCAGAAAAAAGTAGTTTTGAAATAAACGCATTTAAAATTTTAGTGAAGGAAATTAGATTTGCCCCCTTAAGTATGAAGCCTATTAAATTGTATTAATGGTGTTAAAACATGATATCGTGTTGGGTTTATATAACCAATATGTGACTATACCACTTTTTTTGAAGCTTATACTCCTTATGGCGCGTGAGGGAAAAAAGTTGAGAGTAAATTTTTACGATGCGCACGCACACCTTCACAAAAACCGACACCCTGAAGTTAGCTAGTCAACGAAGAAGAAGTTAGCAACGTGAAACTTCACGCTATATAGCTATCCAATGAAGTATAACTTCTTACGTGCGTTCATAGGTAAACACACACTTTTTTTTACTACAGTGGTGGTAAACAAGCGTAGGTACCTTTCGTCTGATGGTAAAAGGATACAGTATCCTAGGGAAGTCTGTAACACCTAAATAATTGCAAACTTGTTGCCGACCATAGTACCGGTAATTAAGGTAGCCAGAACGGAGCTATCCCGGAGCTGGCTTCATTACTTACCACAGGAACACAACACTAAATGAGAGCAGCATTATTTAACTGAGATCTTCTATAATATTGAGGTACTTTCTCAGTCGAGCTACTCCTAGAGCAAGGAATTTTCTGCATATGTTTTGAAGTGAAACTTCTTTAGACGCATGAGGGTAAAATTTTTACGGTTGAACGGTGACGTTTTGCCTGCCTTCGTCCGGTACAGGCGTCACCCGCCTCGTGTCCCGCTTCACCTTAGTTAGTTTTCAATTGGTTTTTAATTTATTTATTTTTTTATTAGTTTGCCAAAGAAGTTTCACTTTTGACATGACGTGTCCTTAATACGCACGCACGTTTTTTTAAGATTGAGGCTATATTTCACCGATTAAGGTCATAGCTCATTAGAGCCACCCGGCACCCGACCAGCACCGCCTTGCCTCGAGCGGTTAGTATTCTTTCTATGGACTTGTATGGATATGCGCTCACTACATCAACTCCGTATCGTCACCGGATCGCCTCGCACGCAAGCTGTCCATGCGCAGACGGCGCGACGAGGCGTTCCGGTGAGGGTGTAGTGAGCCTAGATGACCTTTACTGAAAAAAAATATCGCACGAAATACTGATACCGAATCTGATAGCGTATATCTGTACATAATATCTCCACGTGAAGTCGTCGTATATAGATAACAACCACTATAAATAGACAACGCATACGGAACTCTCGGTACATTCATATATTCCAAAAGAATTAAAAGAACACTTGATAAGGAAAATTAGTGAATAACAGTGACAAAAGCCTTTGTAAGTCAAAGAAAATCCAATAGATTTACTCGTAATAAACAATTGTTAAAACACTCACGAACCGCGCACTATAGATTTTATCTCGTTAGTAAGTTTCGCTCAATCAGAGCGCTCAACGTGTTCCAGATACGTCACTAATACGTAGATATCGTTGGTAAATAATTGGATGCACAGCTACGTGCACGCAGATATTTATCGTGTACTTTTAAAAAAGTTTTTATGCAAACTTTACAGTTCTCGACGAACCTCTAACGATATTTTATATTCCTATAAATCTTTATAATATTTAATGAGAGTACTCGTAAATATAACATAAATAACGTAAATAAAATTTATCACTTACAAAATACAGTACAGTTTCAGGTTTAAATCGAGTAATTAAACCATACATCACTGGAGGAAAATTAGTACAAGAAGTCTCTTGAAAACTAAATCACATTGATGCTTGATAGTTATCAGGTTTGTTAAAATAGATATTTTAGCCTATCTAGAACAAATATGCGTAGGCATATATTTTTGAGATCTACGACGTAAATTTAATTTAAATTTTTTAATTATTAGATTTAAACCTTTAACTTCAAATAATTTTTTGGCAGGTTTTTAAGGTAGTCATTTTATTATGTTAAAAAAATGTTTTTATGATTTTTTGAACATAGAATTTTGTTGTTAATACTACGGTAACTTAAAAATATTATACATTCACAGTAAAGTTATGTTTATACATACTATTTAATAATTAATTAACTATAGTGTAAAAATAATAGACTGAATTTTCTGTTAAGCAAAAGGGAACCTTAAAAAAAGGAAATAATGTCAAAAAAAAAATCATAACGTACATATATTAATGTAATATTTCCTGTTACCCATTTTTAGCACACATTAAATACTAACTTTAATAATGTATATTCAGAACGACACACACCCTTGGGAAATTACGACTTCATTGAAGTTACACGTTTGTGACCTGTCGTAAACATGTCGTGTTTAGTTACACTTCGAGAAAAAAATCCGTTTTAACATTTATCTTGCAAGGTATTATCTACCAAATAAATTACTGTGGAGAATAAATCAGAAACCAATGGTCCCTTATCCACTAACGTTATAACGTTAAGCGTTTGTTTGAACGAGCTAATCTTGTTATTTACTGGTCTGATTTGAAACAAATATCTGCTATAATGTGGACATGCGAGAACTATTAATGTAAACCACGTAATTATACTATTTATTATTTCTATGCTACATAGGTAGGGATCCCTAGTACATATTTTTCACCTGATCAGTAACAAGCTAATTTTCCGGGAGTAGCTTTATTTTGATGAGACGAACAAAAAGTTCCTCTTCGAAAACTCTCGATTGTGGTAGATAATAGAGTTAGCAGGAGATAGAGCAGCAGTGAGCGTAGGACCGGTATAACGTACCACGCAATTTGTAGGACAATATTACCATCAAATTATACAGGGTGGGGATTATAATACAACGATAACTTGGACAGCGTATATGTAATGACATTCCAAGCCCACATACAAAAAATCAATAAAATACATCCAGTAGTTTAGTCACAAATTATGATTTTTCATTTTTTTAAATTTCTACGTATGTATCATACTAAAGACCTGACCTACCCTAAAACCGGCGGTTAACGACTCAAGGACAGCTATTATTATTTTTAAAAAGATTGAGTATAAAAATAATGGATATGGGATCGACTGCCACAAAAAAAGGCAAAATTTTTAATCATTGCCATTTAGTGACAGTTCGCAGACCAAATAATATTATAATAACTCATGTTTAAAAAAAATTACTTATTCAGTATCGGCTACTGATCAGTTCTGCATATTAAAAAAAAAATTGATGGTTTGAGAAAATTTAAATCAAATAGTTTTTTATTCAATTTAATTTTAAATGCGTAACAATTTATTTTAATTTACTTTTCTAACTTACTATTTTTTATTCAATCAAAATAATGAAGTTTTGTAGGTACAAGCACATACCACTTCTACGTGACTTTGCCGCGTAGAAAGAAGGTCACGACCGATCACCGCGCCATGACGCGTGTAACAGGTCAGTGATCCTGTAGTTACAAAAATGATGTTATAAAATTTTATTAAATTAAACTGAATTAGTTTGTATGAAAAAATCTTTTTTTTTTTTTTTATTTTGATGTTAGGGCTTATCTGATGGTTTTGAAATACTTCTTTATACTAGTACTAACGGTGTTTTCAATTATCGTTCTATTGTCATCCCCACGTTGTATACATATTAACTAACTAAAAGAAAAAAAATCAGAAAAAAAAACAATTTTTGATGACCTTACGAAGTCATCAAGTTGATGACCTCCTAAGGTCATCAAAAATTATTACTAACCAGCTGATTTTTTTTTTCTTTTAGTTAATTAATATTTATATAATTTGATGGTAATATTGTCCTACAAATTGCGTGGTACGTTATCCCGGTCCTACGCTCACTGCTGCTCTATCTCCTGCTAACTCTATTATCTACCACAATCGAGAGATTTCGAAGAGGAACTTTTTGTTCGTCTCATCAAAATGAAGCTACTCCCGGAAAACTAGATTGTTACTGATCAGGTGAAAAATATGTACTAAGGATCCCGTACTAATATAGGTATACGAAAAATCAGTTATATATAAATACTAGCTGACCCCGCAAACGTTGTTTTTCCATATAATTATGTTTTTAACCCCCGCAACCCCCTCTTGTGGGTGGAATTTTGTAAAATCCGTTCTTAGCCGACCTCTACTTGGCGAAAGGAATATTCCTACCAAATTTCAAGTCTCTAGGCCTTATGGTTCCAGAGATATCGTGAAGAGTCAATGGGTGGAAATCTCTTTTATATACATATAAGTATAGATAAGTAATTTAGGAACAAGATACAACTGAACTTATCTCGTTTTTCGTATTCTGAGCTACGAAAATTTAAAATTAAGTTTATAAAAGTAGGCGTCAAAAGCATTTTTGAATCGTCAATTCAAAAATTAAAATTACATTTGTTTTAATAAATTAACTACAGTTAAAAATAATTGTGTTTCCTCGCAAACGAAAAAAAACGACTTCAATTACATCGACAAGTAATACAACGTAAGTAGACGAAATAAAAAAAGAATTATCAAAATCGGACTAGTCTGTAAAAAGTAATGCATGGTCATACCTTACAATCAGTGGGTGGACAATCAATCATCCCCTGTTTTCCTACCCTTGGGGTTGGATTTTTATCTAAATTTATATGGGACCAACTTCGGGGTATACTCTTTCCAATAAAAAAAAGAATTATCAAAATTGGACAACGCTGTAAAAAGTTATGCGTGGTCTGCATAAAAAAATATACTCGTCGAATTGATAACCTCCTCCGTTTTTTCGTCGGCTAATGAAGCTATAGTCGACCTGGAAGAGTCAGTAAAAAAATCCACAGATACTGTTTAAAAAATTACTTTATTACAAAATGAGGCGTATTTTACATAAAAATACAGCGCCAATAAATCCATACATTTCTATAATTAATTTAATCAACAAAGTAATATACTTTAGAAAGAAAATATGTAGTACCTACCTATTTTACGGGCTGTCATCGAAATTTCCATACGAATGAAGGGGTGTGCTATGTCTAGTAGATAAATAAAACAAATTTCATTTTATAAGTATAATATTATAATACAGTTATTTAAAAAAAAATTTAATCTTCAATATGAACGTTTTCTGTCAAGACGTTTCATTCCTTTTCTTTTCTTAGTGCTGCTTGTGGAGCTCTGTTCATACGGAATAATCTAGAACACAAAAAATCATAATTTAAACGAGTTTACTAAATTTGATATATACCTACTTTCTAAATTTTCATTATCACTGAGATATCATAATAACAACTTTTAAACTTTCGCGTTGCATTATTATATTTTAATGTTTCCATGGGGATTAACGCGAACAAAAATTTTTATTATTATTTCTACCCCGACGGCGGAGTCGTGACATCGCTGGATCAGTCTGCCTGCGACCACCATATTATACTTATCTATGCCTGCGACCACGGCTGGTGTAACCTGGCCGAAACGTCAGGCCTCAAGGTAATATATTTTACCTTAAAAAATTTTTGTTCGCGTTAATCCCCGTGGAAACATTAAGAGATATCATAATGTTTGAGGTATCAACACAACATTATTATACTATTTATTAGAAACACACATCATGGTTCTGAGATTGATGTTTGAACGTGGGTCCTAAAAAGAGCACGTCTTCTAGCCATGACGTTTGCACCAGTACCGAAATATCAGAAACACAAAATGATCACAACAAACATGGTAAATATCCCTTTTTATATTTAAATCATAGATACAAAAAAATACCTAAAAACGTCATTATAATGAAATAACTTTTACGGATTTTATCGCGGTTTTCAGTATCGCGGTTCAACTGGACTGAGTCCTCCTTTGACCATGGTTGCTGCAAAGTATCCGAAACGTCGGCCATTTAAAAACTTAATAAATCGCGATAAAATCCGAAAAAGTTGTTTCATTATAATGAGTGAAATTCGCGTAAACATTAGAAAACAATACGAACATGTCATGCTTTTCTCTAGTATTTTATTTTACAGCCATAGCTCATTACAACATAATAACAAACTTTAGCGCAATTAAACTACCGTAAAAATTTGTTACAACGTCATCAGTTTTTAAAAATTAATCATTTAAATGTTCATTCAATCGAATTGATTCAAAAGTAAAACAGACAGTGAATTACGATTCAAATGAATCAACGAAATAAACTTTTCCGATCGCTATTAGCATTTCCATCGCTGTACGCTTATGGTCTAAGATCCGGAATATAACAAAATCTTCCCTCATCTGTTAATAAGATGAAACAATTTTTTATAGGCTGATTTCAATATTGTGAATTTATAAAAACAACCTCTGCCACCATAAGCCTGCTGCAAATAATAACACTTAAAAAATTTTTTTTTTCCTTCTAATAAATCTTTTCCCTCTCATGTTAATTACACGTAGTAAGCTAAAACCGTCAATATTTTACATTATATACCTGACTATAGTAGGCACCCATCTCAATGATTGCTATACTTACCTGCAGCCAGGTTACTCTGACTGAGGTTACTGACCTGGCTGCAGATAAGTGTAGCAATCATAGAGATGGCTGCCTACTACAGTCAGGTATATAATGTAAAATATTAACGGTTTTAGCTTACTACATGTAATTAACATGAGAGGGAAAAGCTAAAAAAAAAAAAAAATTTGCAGCAGGCTTATGGTGGCAGAGATTGTTTTTATAAACTCACAATATTTAAATAAGCCTATAAAAAGTTGTTTCATCTAATTAACAGATGAGGGAAGATTTACCTTCTCGGATCTTAGACCATTATACGTACCTATTGACTTATTTGCGGCTTTGTTCTAGTTAAATTTGAACCAATGAACAATCTATAAACAGTGACCAAAACAAAACAATTATACATATACATATAACGATTTTGGGTTGTCTGGAAGAAATGGCTAAATAGCCATAATTCCGCCCATTGTACTTCACAGTCTGTAAATGTCTTTAAATGTGTTTAATGTTTAAAATGTAGTTGTGGTGTACAATAAAGTGTAAATAAATAAATAAATAACGATTGAATGATTTGTATCACTTTAAATAACAAGGTTACAAACTTCTACAAGAAACACTTTTAGTAACATAAAATCTACGTAAATAAATATAAATCGTTAAATGTTATGAGAAACCCAAAACAAAAGAAAGTATAGGCCAATTGGACTAATTTCTTCAAAGTTTTTTAATACTTTATATCAATGTTACTAGCGTTTTTTTTTTCATGTTTTGACAACTGTTATGATGTAATGGTGCACGTAGTTGCATATGTCGGGGAATCAATACAGATAGTTATTAATGTCGGTACCTGCGATATTCACCTACCCTACATCATTCTATTATTCGAGTCATTCTGTCATGCATAAAACGAACGGTGCAACCACGGCTCAGGCAGTCTTGGCTCTGGCGTGGCGCGGTGCACTTGTGTATCCTGCTAGTAGCTTAACCTCGACTCTTCTAATAGTTAGTTTGTGTACACGAATTAATTGTTACTGATTGGGCAACTCGACCGGTGGTGGTGAGTGCCATTGCGCATTATAAGGCGGCGCCGCCGTAAACCAACACTCGGGTCACAAGTCCCGGGCACTGCGTCGAGTTGCCTCTCTGCCACGCGATAGACGGTACCCGCTCGGTGAGTCCATTGAATACTAAGTAGTGTAATTATCTTGTTTTAAATTACATTGTGAATTAACCAGGCCATCCGTCATCCTCTCCTCACTTCTGATTCCTACATCAGAAGTGGGATACTGTTCTCGTGCCCACTAAGAGTGTTACTAGTGAGTAATTTATTTCACGATGCCACGAGAATCGCGTTCGCGTAGTCCCGTGTAGATCGAAGCGCAAGTCGAGTCGTCATCATTTAAACCGATTTAGTAGTAATAGTAACCTGTCTCTTCATAAACTTTTACTTAGTATGACTGAGGAATAGACTAAGTTCAAAGTAAAAAAAAAAAAAAATTCAATATCGCGAGCGTAGTCGCGCACTTAAAGTTAATTCGGAGTTTTGGTTTCTTTGTTTAAGTTCTATTTTTAGCAAATGTGCAAGGTAGTTGCAAATTTGGTGATGAAAATATCGATGTACTGTATTTTACTGTATTTTAGTTCTTTTCGGTCGTTCTGTTTTATTCTTACCGGTGTACAAGTGGTTTTTGTTCAGTGTTCGATTACGTAATTCGAATTACCGGTTATTTGTTGAATTTAGTTTTATTGTGATACGTAAGGTAGTTGAGTAGTGATTAATTTTGCTAATAGATTTTGCGATTCAGTTTTTGTTTCGATTCAGTCACAATGTCAGACCGTAAGTGTAATCGTAGTGCGAGCCGTCGCGGTAGTCGCAGCGACAGTCGTTTAAGGAAGATGCCAGAAGGTCATGTACCAATTGAGTTTATAGATGACGATCATAAGGGTGAACATTTTAGTGATGTGACAGAAAACTGATGTAAGCACTCTAAAGACTGTAGTGTGTAGTCATCAAGAGGATGATACACTGTGATGAATGTGTGATCCAGGAGGGATACACTGTGACGTGATCCAAGAGGGATACACGTGGATTGTGGAGCAATTGTAATTGCTGGTTGGAAGGGTGGCTTACATAGTTGTTAGTGTTGTAGAAAATGAGTTTGGTTATTGAGGGTTTGATTGACGTTGGTACATGACTCCGGACAGTTATATTTGCGTTAAGTTTTTGTGGTTACCCACTTGTTTGTGATAAAGTGTTAATATCGTCTTAGCTTGAGTATTTCAGATTACCCTCTGTAACGGATATTTTTGTCTTAACTTCTACTATTTTACACGATATTTTAACTAATATTATTTGTCGAAGTACCCAAAGAGCGTAAAATTAGAGACTTCATCTTCCGAATAGTTAATATTAATTTTCTGATTAGTCAGTCACAATTTTTATCATCTATTGATGGGATTATTGTAATTTGTAATTGTATGAGCAACTATTGTCTAGTTACGTAGTTTTAATTACGTGGCGTATAAGTGATTACTGTAATAATAATTAATTCGATATAGTTAAAACACACACGTATCGTGAACTATAGATTTGAAGTGAGAAATGAGTGTTTCATTGAGGGTTTTAGTCAGTTGTTTTAGTTGTTCTGTTTAAGAACGTTTAAATTACAGATGGTTAATTGATAACACCTTGGTACGATCGTAAGCCTATTACACCAATAGTTGTAGGTAGGTAACCTCAGATTAATAATTTTGTTTAAGAGTAGGTGACTATTAAAAATTCTTACTATATTCTGTCCATTCGTTTGTTTTCTGTTAACAGTTCAAGAAAGTTTGAAATTAGAGACTCCCTCAGACGATACCAATTTGATTTAAAATAATAATCGATTTTGTATATAAGAAGAATTTTCAATCGACTCAATGAAATATTTTTAGTTTAAGAATATTAATTATTCCTTTAGATACTAGTTATTTTAGTTAATTACGTAGCTAGTTTGTTAAATAAATAAGTAGACAGGTATGTCATTTTCTAAGTATATTTACTCATACCTCTTGAGGTAGAATTGATTTAGACTTTGTTAACCACGCGTTTTAAAGTTAAATGACACTAACGCGTGAGTAGTTACATTTTAAGGCAGTCGTTGTAGGTAACTGTTAAGAGTCTTATAAGAGTATGTTCCCACCTATGCTAAAAACTATTGAGTCACTTTGGGAAGCAAGGGTTGTAAATGGAACTATATGATTTCGAAGTTCCTTCATAGAGACAGCTAGGCTTTTTCATAACGTATCGGTGATTTTGTTCTGTTACAAAATGAGGACCGTCGTCAAACGAAACTTGATCCGAAATATTGAGGCCCTTTTCTCGTAATAAAAGTTCTCGAAGGTAATCGGTATACCCTTAAAGCTTTAATTGTCAACGTACCTACAAATTTGCTCACGAAAGGTTAAGAGAAATGCCAGCACGTCATGTACCAGACGATATTGATGTAATTTATGATCTTGTTGATAATGATGATGTTCAAGTTTAAGTAGAGGGAGAGACTCGAGTGAACGACTCTATCGACCGTAATGTGTTCAAACGTACCAGTGTAGTTATTTAGTAGTCGTAGCCCTGTAGAAGGTATCTCTTGGGGCAACCCAAGAGTTCATGGGTGCGCGGAGTGCGTTTAACTCTGGCGGAAGTCGTGGTGTTTGATACCGTAGCGTGTAGTCACAAGAGGTGACTGACACGGGTGATCCATTCGATGGATATGCGTACTGAGATGTATGTGACTGACACATGTACTGTGATTACTCTTCGCCTAGAGAGCGGTGGTGTTAGAAGTCTTTACTCGAGGTTTTTGCAAGCTTGGTTGTAACTTGTTGTAGAAGTAAACGTGCGTGTATAGTTTTGGTTGTGATGACGTCGATGGTACATGGCTGTGGTATTTGTGTAAAGTGATTAGTTATAATTGGTTTAACGACATTTATGATTCAGATTAAAGTTCTTGAAACATTTAAAATAGTTGTCTGGTAATAGAACCTATAGGTATGTTCACGATCATTTACGAAAGATTCCTCTGACTTATGTACGTTGTTAGATTTGTTAAATGTTGATGAGTAAATAGAGCACATACCATGGCTATTTGGTCGTATCACATGAGGTGATGACGATATGTATTGGTCGTATCATAAGAGGTGATGACGATATGTGTTGGTCGTATCACAAGAGGTGATGACGATATAGGTGGTAATAGTAGTTGTCGTTTGTTGAGCGTTGTATGTGATCTTAATGTGTCAATAATAAAACTTTATTTTTTTAATTACGGCTAGAGGAACCTTTCGTCTATGAAGGGAAAAGATCGATTGGTAGTTTTTTGTAATTAAAGATAGACTGATGAAGCAAAGAATGTAATTTCACGTTAAGGTCAGGTAGGCCGAGAATCTAAAGATACTTCAAATTTGATCGTCTTGTTACATTCACACGAGGGCGTGTGCTAGCAGGATGGTGACTTGTCCTTTATTACTTATATAGTTTATTAATTGAGGTAAAACAGGTCCACACTGACCTATACTGGCCTGTTCTGACAATAATTAGTTAATTCTTCGGTTTAATGGCTTTCAGTTGTGCCAAAGAGCATTGTCGATTTTGCTAATAAGTAATCCACTATTACTGTCAACTAATACTTGACTGCCAACTGATACTATGACTGTCAACTGTGATACTATATACTATTGTCTGTCAACTCTAATACTGACCTTGTACGATCTGAACACTTTCAAAATTATGATACATACTGTTGGTTTGCGTTGGTCGAAGGGACATTGCCATCCGGGCCATACCGTGTGCGGTTGGTCGAAGGGATGCACCCGTCCGGTCCAACTTGCTTGTTTGTTGTTGAGAGAATTAACGACAGTACTTAAGAGATGAATAGTGAATTGAGTGAAAAAAAAAAGAGAGATGGTTAAAAAAAAGATAGAGAGATATATGGTAAAAAAAAGTGAAAAAAAAGGGAGAAAAAAAAAATGAGTCGTTGCTAAAGGGGTGTATATCTAGGCTAGCACCACCGGCTAAAGGGATGTACACCTAGTCTAGCGTTCAAAGGCTACAGGGAATTGATCTAGTCTAGCTTGCTATAGGGATTAATATTCAGGCTAGCATGCTACAGGGATCAATGTCCAGTCTAGCACAATCCGGGCCAGTATGGTCTCTTCTGCTGTTGTGGGAGACGATCCATTACTGAAGGGACGATGAAAAAAAAAAGGAGTACGGTCTTTTCTGCTGTTGTGGAAGACGATCCATGATTCACTGTAGGGGTCTCGCCTGCTTTTAGTGGGCGACGACTCAGACCAGACTTTTTGTAATGATGAGTGTAACGCTGTAGGAGTCTCGCCTGCTTTTAGTGGGCGACGACTCAGACCAGACTGTTTGTAATGATGAGTGTAACGCTGTAGGAGTCTTGCCTGCTTTTAGTGGGCGACGACTCAGACCAGACTATTTGTAATGATGAGTGATGCGCTGCAGGAATCTCACCTGTTTGAACTATAGGGGTTTTCATATTTTAAACCTAGATCAGTGATACTTAACATATTGATATGACTGTAATGATTATGATGATAACCATATTAAATGTGACTGGTGTGACTGAGTGACTTACTAACTGAAACCAATTGTTTATAGTCCAAAGGGTCAGTGTGTACCGGACCAGATATTAAGATGTTGAATAGATTTTTGTCAGGATAGTCGAGCGATATTTTGTTTTTTTGATTAAAAATACCTAAGGTTGTAATAAATAGCGCGCGAGGACGCGCGCACGTCAGAATGGCCGTGTCGGGGAATCAATACAGATAGTTATTAATGTCGGTACCTGCGATATTCACCTACCCTACATCATTCTATTATTCGAGTCATTCTGTCATGCATAAAACGAACGGTGCAACCACGGCTCAGGCAGTCTTGGCTCTGGCGTGGCGCGGTGCACTTGTGTATCCTGCTAGTAGCTTAACCTCGACTCTTCTAATAGTTAGTTTGTGTACACGAATTAATTGTTACTGATTGGGCAACTCGACCGGTGGTGGTGAGTGCCATTGCGCATTATAAGGCGGCGCCGCCGTAAACCAACACTCGGGTCACAAGTCCCGGGCACTGCGTCGAGTTGCCTCTCTGCCACGCGATAGACGGTACCCGCTCGGTGAGTCCATTGAATACTAAGTAGTGTAATTATCTTGTTTTAAATTACATTGTGAATTAACCAGGCCATCCGTCATCCTCTCCTCACTTCTGATTCCTACACATAAATACCCATGGTTTGGTTTCACTCAGGCAAATATTTATATTTGTGCAAATATTTTTTTCTCATCAGCGGTTCATCTTTAAAGTTGACTTATCGCAAATATAAATTCTTTTCAAAGTAATATATCACAATTTCATAACTACTCTAGTGGTATTATATAGTATTATACTTTCCAGGATACAGGCATTTGTCACTGCCTCCTTCAGATAGAAAGGGGAAATTAAAGTTCGGCATCAAATTTATATACTATGCAAGTTTAAAAGCGGTTTTTAAATTTCGCGAGATGATGTCTTTGTGAAATCGTTTCGCTGACTCGTTTTTAATCTATGAAATTAATTTAAAAAAAAAACTTATTTCTAGTACCTAATGGATAATCATAGCCGTTTGTCAATGACGATTTTAAATATAAACGCCCAATAATGGGTACAGATCTCTTCTCCATACAATTATTAGGAAAGTTAAATGTAATCGATTAAAGTATCTAGCCTTAAACTTTTTACGATTACAATTGGCTTTACGGCCTTTCCTAGATATGATAAAATGATTTACAATAACGGAAATATGGACCAGAAAAAATATTCATACGAATACAAATATTTGATCCGAACAGGAATAGTGACCGCGATCCTCGCCGATAATTGAATTATTCGTATTATTTCGAGGTTCGATCCCCGCTGGAACGGTCGATTTTTGATATGATATTAAAAGAAATTGAATTATTGGCCACATGTACCAAAAAGCCTGGCTATTGTACTGTAATGTAAGATTTTTCTTTAGAAGCGCTTTAGAACACTGGTAGGTACTTAGTAATAATTGTAAGTAATTGTTACTATAATTTGGCGTTGATAATGACCGTGAACATTGTCAAATATAAAGATGATTTATTTGTTCTACAGGAGTATTTCACATTATGTTTAGTATAATTTATTAAAACATCCTTGCTCATTATAAGTAATTAAAAGTATTCAGATGACACTGTTTGAAGGCCACGCTGGTTCAAATTTTACGAAAAGTATGCAATGATGCGAAAGTATGCTGAAGCGATGCAATGATGTTTCATTGCCCTAGCGAAGGTAGGCCTGAGCACCGTCCGGCCTCAGAATTAGTATATAAAAAACTATACAGAAGTTCTTCACAGTACATGAAAAGATCATATTAATGATTATTCTGTCAAATCATCGTCATATATTCCAATCTATTTTTATATCCAATCTATATCTATACTTAATATAATAAAGCTGAAGAGTTTGTTTGTTTGTTTGTTTGTTTGAACGCGCTAATCTCAGGATCTACTGGTCCGATTTGAAAAATTCTTTCAGTGTTAGATAGCCCATTTATCGAGGAAGGCTATAGGCTATATATCATCACGCTAAGACCAATAGGAGCGAAGTCCACGCCGACGAAGTCGCGCGCAGAAGCTAGCATTTGTCATAATTCTGGCAACGATCTTCGACTTCTGGCTGTAACACGACTAGCCGTTCTGAACATTGTGTAAAAGGACGCACATAAATCAATTTCTACAATTACAATAAATTTACATTCTCTTAGCATTCGTCTCGAACTAATTTATTCGTGTCGAAGATTAATTTGCAGAAGTTTAAGTTCAATCGTTAAATTTGAATAGTCGTCATCAAATTATTTAACAAATCGAGAATTCAACTTATTTAGAAACAGTATCCGAATGTAGGAGTAAAACAAAGTGCAGTTGAAACGGTTATGCTAATAGCGTAGCCTTGTTGCTGCGACGCAAATGAAGCCGAAATTTCGTCGATTGGCGAGCCGTGTGGAAATTCGTACGTTAAAATTGGAGCGAATATTGTCGGTGCATTTGACTGATATTGCAAATTCATGCCGGATATAATCGATGGGATGTTTTATCTGTTTCGGTATTGTCGTTTTGATGAGGGATAATATTGTTGAAGCGATAAAAGTGTAAAGTGAGGGAGATAAACATTAATTATAGAAAATATGTACATATTATGAAGGATAAAAATATTATAAAGCTTATTTATTTATTTTTTTATTAGTAGTGGAAACTATTAATAAATGTGTGATGTAAGGAATTCTGTTGTGTGGTTACAGCAGTAAAGAATATAGCCACCCGTTTCTTCCCGTGGGTGTCGTAAGAGGCAAATAGGGGATAACCCACTTCCACTACCACCTTGGAACTTAAAAAGCCAACCGATGGTGGGATAACCATCCAACTTCTGGCTTTGAAATACACAGGCCGAAGACGGGAAGCAGCGTCTTCGGTGCGACAAAGCCAGCCCTGCGGTCACCAACCCACCTGCCCGGCCGCCGCCCGGCGCGATCTTGTGGAGGCCTATGTCCAGCAGTGGACTGCGATAGGCTGAATCGTGAGTGTATGTAATGAATTTGTACGTGATGCATGTATTCTTTGTTGCTTAAATAAATTAAAATTAAAATTAAATAAAAGTAGCTTAGCCGGTGAACTTCGTACCTCAATTTTTTTTTCTTGAAAATAACTAACAAATAATAAGGTAATAGTTAAGTTTTATCATCTAACTGTCAAATATAAAAAAACCCTTTCTCCATGCAGGAAAAGGGATCAACGCCCACACCACTATGCTGCACGATTTTTAACAAATAATTGTTCTACCTCGATTAACGATTGGTATCATGTGTTTGTGATAATAACCGGGTCCGTCAGATTTACGTACTCTCCAAAGCAGTATGTGTAGTTTTATTAGGAAAATTATACAATAAACCGCATGGGATCAGCAAGGTGAATGAAGTTTCAATTATTCTCCTATACGGAGAAAGCCAACTTTACCCAGCATTGAGATGCTAGCGGTGGGGTTACTAAAAAACAAATGAGATACCATATTGTTTCAATGTGAACGGTCAGAAATTATTATAAAGTCAACTAGTAAAATAAACAAAACCGCTTACAAAGTTAATAGACATTAGAATTTTTAATGTTTTTTATTATTATAATTACTCACATAACGCCTTAAATTATTTCATATAATCAATGCATATTCAATATTAGTGTAGTACTGTATATTACCTTCCTTTTAGAACAGAATCTAACTCTATAAGTTCCCTAAGTTAAGGCACCAAAAATTAATATAAAATTGTATTCCATTTAGCTGACATCAAAGACACCAAAAGATTGCTTGCTTTATGAGCCTTTAATGTCAGCTAATAAATTCTTTAAAGATATATTTAGCTAAAACAATTGATTTGACAAAATTTAATTAATATTGCCTTGAAGATGTTTGAAATTTTCAATCTTATAATTATATTATCAAATCTTATACAAATAAAGCAACTCAATTGACTTTATTTTTAGTTGCGTAGGTACTAAAACTAAACCAATCAATGTAACCTATTATCAAAACTAAGTATTCCTTAAATGTGATTCATGTTTCACTAATAATTTTTAAATTTAAGCTCCTTTGAACCTCAAAATAATACTGTATTGGTATTTCTTCCATACTTCGAAACTATTAAGTAAGACATAAGATACTTAATAAAGATAGCTGTTTATACACTACTTCACTAGTAGGGTAATAGTGTAGAGGGCACAGCAACTGGCTGTTACAATAGCTTTTACAGGTTTTATATTATGACAAATGTCTGTATAGACTATTACGATCACGATGTAGCCTGTAACATCCCACTGCTGGGAATGGGCATCTTTCTCCATGTAGGAGATTTAGAGCTTAATCCACCACGTTGCTTGATGGCAAATATATTCCTTAATGTAATTAAATAATGGTCGCCATCAGATATTTATGATAGCAACCGGGAACGACAGCTTAAAGTGGTCTCCGAGGCATGGTGGAGAACCCACAACGACATCCAAACCGGATAGAATTATTTATGCAAATACAAATGTCCACCCCGAGCGGGAATCAAACCCGTAGACCGGCGGTATGTAGGCGCCGTCACGGCACACGCATCACTACACCAGAGTGGTTGTTACAGACATCCTCTATCAATTATTATTGATGTTTTGTCATGGTCTTGGCACTTATGCTCTGAATGTATTTTGGTACTTCAACAAACAATTTTATTTTACTGAGGACGTATGAGCGAGAGAAGCTTATTATTATTCCTATAATTAAAAAAAAAAAAGAAAAAGTATGTGTGTCAGCTCCGACGCACGACTGGAGTTTACTTTTTCAGATTGACTGTCTATATATGCACAAAAAAGATTTTATAGTCTGAGAAAAAGATTAATACCATATCAAATGGTAAATAAATGAATCTATCGATGGCATTATTAGAAAACGTCGTAACCGATACCATCGTAACCGTCGGCGTCGTAGCCGGTACCGTCGTAAACGACGTAGCAGATAGATAGCGCACAAAAACGTAACGAGGTCATTCGTTCAGTAGATTTTACTCCTCATATTTTTTTCGTACCGAGGGCCTTATATGAAAATCGATTCTTAAGGAGTAAACTCCTATAAAAAACCTTAAAATTTACATTTACCACTAACACTATTGGGTACGATTAGTATAATTTCATACACACTCACTTGAAATTCTAGAATGATCTACAGCGATCGAGAGAACAATAAAAAAATAACTGAATGAATAAAAAAACGATACCTTCTAAGATATATTTCAAAGAATACTGTAACAATTCACTTAACATGGTTCTTTCTGGAATAATCCTTGAAACATTTGGAGAAGCGATATATTATGAAGGTAATGTTAGTGTAAGGCAGGTATTATTTATTTTCTTTGTAAATTTATTTTCGTATTTATTTGTTGTTTTATTTGCTAACCACTAAATCAATTTGACATGATATTAAGTATGATAATATTTTGTAATCTCTATATCTCTATATATATAAAAATGAATCGCTGAATGTGTTGCTAAGCGCAAATCTCGAGAGTGGCTAAACCGATTTTGCTAATTCTTTTTTTATAATATTCCTTGAAGTACGAGGATGGTTCTTACGGAGAGAAAATTTTAAAAAATTGCCTGAAAAAGTCTAAAAACAACACTTTTCTAAATTCCCATACAAAAGATTCGTAATAATACTTAAAAGTCAATTTGAACTTTAATACCAATCGACTGTTAGGCGGTTTGAAGTTCGCCGGCTAGTATGATGTAAATAATTATGTATTTAACTGGCAGTTGCCCGCGGCTTCGCTCTCGTAGAAATTGACAATATTTACAAATAGGGACTAAAGTAGTGTATAATCGTTAGGTATATTACAACAATTTAGGACCTCGTTGTACTACATTTAAAGTTAACCTTTCGCACGTTAGAACTACAGGACTGTTCACATAGCTCGCTCTCGATCACGCTTCGTGGAACCCACTACCACTACAGCCTATCACAGTCCACTGTTGGACATAGGCCTCCACAAGTTCGCGCCCGACATTATGACGCGAACTCATGTGTGTTGCCCATAGTCACCACGCTGGGCAGGCGGGTTGGTGACCGCAGGGCTGGCTTTGTCGCACCGAAGACGCTGCTGCCCGTCTTTGGCCTGTGTATTTCAAAGCCAGCATGGATGGTTATCCCGCCATCTGTCGGTTTTTTAAGTTCTAAGGTGGTAGTGGAACTGTGTTATCCCTTAGTCGCCTCTTACGACACCCACGGAAAGAGAGGGGGTGGCTACATTCTTTAGTGCCGTAACCACACAGCACCGTAACCAGTAACCACACAGCACAGCAGGTTCGTGGAACGGCTGTGCGAAAAACAGTCTTTCCTTAGGTCTTCTTAAATCATTTTTAGGTACCTATTTTCAGTAATACAAACTAATCTCCTATTTAAAAAAAATTCACAAAATATGAAATGCGTGCTGACTAAATTTTATTCAATTGTCCAAAATTAAAATTTAATGTCTCCAGCTTCGAAATTAACAAACTGTTCATTTGAGCTTTAAACCCCTATTTCACCGCTTTAAGAGTAAATTATCCACTAATGTTGAAATAGTGTTCAAGTAGTCCGAAAATTGAGTTTCATGTATTTTTAAAGAATAACGGACTTATCATACATTCTTTCAACTCTAAATGTTTTATAAGTCTTAACAACAAAAACTGAAGGAATTTTAATAACCTTTGAACCTCAAAATAAATGCTGTATTAGTATTTCTGCTGTATTAGTATTACTATTTCTTAGTATCTTCTTAGTATTCTGTATTAGTATTTCTCTCTAATAATCTCGAGACCTTAGACTACCTTAATCCAGCTCTGTCACAAAATTAGTACTCAGTAGACGTTTACAAACTATTAACTATCTCCTTGACAAATTTCAAGCTTGTACTACAAAAACTCAACGACTTTCAGAGAAACTTTTAAGAGCCCTTAGATACTCGTTATAATGAAATAACTTTTTCCGATTTTATCGCGGTTTATTAAGTTTTCTAGCTATCCTAAGCGTCGGGCATCTGCCCGACGTTTAGGATACTTTACAGCAACCATGGTCACGGAAGGGCATCTATAAAACTTAATAAAACGCGATAAAATCCGACAAAATTGTTTCATTATAATGAGTGAAAGCCCTTAGACAAATTTGATTTGGCCCTATCGAAACGGACGTCTACTAACTATAAACTACCTCCCTTTTTTTATTATGTAACTAGGTCGGCAAACAAGCGTACGGCTCACCTGATGGTAAGACCGTAGCCTATAGACGCCTGCAACACCAGAAGCATCACAAGCGCGTTGCCGACCCTATCCCCAACCCCCCCCCCCCCCCAAAATCCTCCTGCCAAAATTTCATTTTTATGCGTCCAGAAGTTTTTGATGTTTCGTGATGAGTCAATGACAGACAAAAATAAGATTACTCCAAATTACATCGACAAGTAATAAAATGAGAACCAACTTCATAAATGTAGTCACCGTAAGTCAATACATACCTACTACTCGTCAGATCTCGCTAAAATTTAAATAGGACCATATGACAAGCTCTAACTTTCGAACAATAAAAGAATCATCAAAATCAGTAGAACCGGTAAAAAAATATGTGGTAACACATTAAAAAATCCAGTTGAATTTAGAACCTATGTGTAAAGTCGATTAAATAGAAAAAATAATAACCATAAAAAATTATTTCAAATACAATATTAAATAAAACTTCTTCACAATGGGTAGACAAAAATCCAGGTAAACTAAACCATAGATCAAGATAGTGGATCCTAGTAATTGTCCAAATCTAAACAAATAGTTATCAAGCAAGGACTGTAATAAATATATATTGGAGACCAGCGGGGAATCAAAGTCGGTACCTACGTTTATCACTTGGCTTTAAACCGAGATCCAATGGGAGCCACGAGTGAAAAATGGAGCGAACGAGTGCCGAACTATCGAACGATACAAAGTTTCTATTGAAGAATTTGGTAATGTGTAGACAACCCATATTTTTTAAAGTTAAGGCGTTCTCTACTTCTCTACTCACAAACGATAAAAAAATTGCATGCGTACAAAGTACCATGTCAGATTGAAGTGAAACTTCTTTGGTAAACTAATTTAAAAACAAAACTAATTAAAAAAAGGAATTTGAAATACAAAAAGCTATTTAAAAAAAAACAAAAAGCCAACTTCACGCAGTGTTCCCAGGCGGTGACCCATCCAAGTACTGACCGCGTCACCGTGTTGCCGCGTTACCGGTCCCTCAAATTTTACCCCTCATGAGCCTAAAAAATCTTCATTTCAAAAAAAGGTATTTAATTCACATCAGGTCAAGAATAAAAGTCCGTCAAACAGGGATATCAAGCAATATTAGAAATTATTCAAAAAGCTTGTACAGCTCAAATCTCGATCAAATTAAAAAGGGACCACGTCAAAAGTACCAGCTCTCGATTAAAAAAAAATCATCACAATCGGTACACCCAGTAAAAAATATGAGGTAACAAACATACATAAAAATATATGTATAAAGATTTATTTTATTACGAAATCAACTCTATATTTTCGAAGCTCTATATCAAGTTGGTTAAGAGCTCCCCATCGTCGCGTTATCACCCTCACTTTCAATGTTTAAACCCTATTTCACGTGCAGCCCGGGTACATAGACCTAACGTATATGAGAGCATATATATTGTCATACAAAAACAACCTTTATTAATAAAATTATAGCGACCAAAATTGCTTGCATTTATAATAATCTAGACACTAAGTATAATACCAATATGTTTCAGAATCCCTACTTGATTATATACCTATTACAGTAAGTTTACTCTTGTGTATTCGAAATACCCTATGACTTTATATTAATTATCTATACATATAATAAAATGGTAGGAAAGTCAAAACTGTACATTGAATATTTTTTTTTAAATAATACTTGGGATGTAATCTACAATCGATACCTACCGAAACCAAAAATATAGTTTTTATTTTAGAATTTTTGTTTGTTTGTCTGTATGTATGTCCGGGATAAACTCAAAAAGTACTGCATGGATTTACTTCAAATTTGGTACGAATACTATTAAGAAGTCGGGTCAGAACATAGGCTACATATTATCACGCTATCACCTACGGGGAATGAGCAGTGAACCTTTTTTTGGTGCTGTATAGCGTTCACGCAGACGACGTTGCGGGCAGCAGCTAATTTGTAAATAAGAAATTGTTTTCCTCGCTGTTTTGAAAACTAAGATAAGAAGCGCTTGGGAAACTAAGATACTGTTGTTCTTCTACGAAGGGTATCGAAATATCACAGTGAATTTTTCTAACTGAACAAGTTGACAGTCACAGGAAGATCGCATCAAAGATTTGGGGCAAAAAATGAACTAACAATAAGAATTAGATGGACACACGGATACGGACGTTTCATTCATCACTCGTATTTCTTTCTTACTTTCCATTTATTTGTATATAATGTTGAATGAATAAACAGAAATGAAATCTCCTATTTATGTATTGCATAAGTAAAATAAACTATAGATAGAACTATAGACAAATATGATAAATTTTACTTCATAGTTTTGCTGATCATAGTTTTTAATTAAAGTAGTTGCTTCGCAAAGATTATTTCATCTACGCAATCAAGTGCAAGAAAAGTTGCAAGCTTCTAAACAACTTCGCAGCCAATTCAACTAACTGTATTTTTAATTAAAATTAGATAAAGTTTCTTTATTATCTAAAGAGAGAAGAAAATGTTTTCAAAATTGAAAAAATGTATTTATAAAATTATTGCTCACATATCTAGCCTCCAAAAATACTGGACTAATTTCTACTCGTAGATACTAGAACAAAATGTGATTTAGTGGTAAGTTTGACTAAATTTTTGCTGGACACAGCTTTTTCTCCATGGAGGAGAAAGATCGGAGCTTAATACACAACACTGCTTCCTGCACACTGCGGGTTACCGAATATATTCCCTACTATACCCCGTCCGGCGACTAAATAGCTTTTTGACAGCTCACGCCTATAAATTACAGTTTTTTTTTCCGGAATAACGTACTAAAAATTTTACAGTAATGTCATACTTTATTGACGATTTGATTGATTGAATGAAGTACCCTGTGCATAACAAACAACCACAGACTATGAAACAGTTCTTGAAATAATAAATCGATAATAAATCGATCACATGATAAAAATAATTTTACGTCATGTGATTATTTTTTCTATAAATTTAATACAAAAAAGGAAATAAAAATAGTATCTATGACCCCAAGATTGATTAGTTGCAAGGAATTAAGTCGAAATCTTGAAATTTAATTGCAAACCAAGAATAAAGAGCAATAACTCTGTTAATTCATTTATTTATCATCTATATTTCATTTATAATTAAAAAAACTAATAAACGCATAAATAAATAATATTTTTAAACTAAATGTATTTAATTAAATCGATTGAAAGTTCTTCTTAAATAAAATCGATTATTATTTCGAATCGAATAAATAACGTGTGAGGCAGTCACTAATGTCAAAATTTCTTGAAGTGTCAAAAAGATCATTAGTCGCCGGACGGGGTATAAGAGTAACAATCGCTATTAGGTGTCTATGATAACAACCGGGATCGACTGCTTAACGTGCTCTTCACGAGGCACGGTAGTGAGAACCATAATAACTGAGGTAGGGCACAGCAGGAAATTTCCTGCTCAAAATAAGGAGCAGTCCGACTGAGGTAGTGCCTCGACCTTACAGAAGATCACAGCTAAATAACACTGTTTTCAAGCAGTGTTGTGTTCCTGTTGGTGAGTAAGGTGACCAGAGCTTCTGGGGGAAGTTGGGGATAGGGTCGGCAACGCGCTTGCGACGCTTCTGGTGTTACAGACGTCTATAAGCTACGGTAATCGCTTACCATCAGGTGAGCCGTACGCTTTTTTGCAGATCTAGTTATATATTTAAAAAAAAAGCAGATACTCAAACCGAAAACAAATATTTTTACAAATGCAAATATCCATACCGAGACGGAATCGAACCACTAGAGCGCTTCTCAATGCTTGGTTATCATAAATATAGCCTTGCTTACACTAGTATTCTTCCTCACGACGAGGGCCACACCGCCACCTCGACCAGGCTTCGCCCCAGCTGGCCTAGGAACCTGACCGACCAGACAGCGATCTTGTGTACGGAACAGTCTTGTCGGTTCGCTGTCTTCGTCTTCTGACGCTGAAAAACATTATACTTCTATTTGACATCCTATTCGCAAGCAATTTACCTTATATATATATATATATATATATATATATATATATATATAAATGTCTGTATGTCCTTTATAGAATCATAAACTATGCATCTGATCATGTCATGATCTTTAGCAAAGGGTTGTGCATAAGTACACAAAGTTTTTGAGTTGTTACGACCAAAAAAAAATTTAAAAAAAAACGTAGAAACGCGCGCAGGGTATAGGTAGCTAATTGGCTATAAAAATGTTTAAGACACACGTGGTTAAGGCACTTGCAAATTTTTATGTAGCCTATATTAATCGCTCGGAGAGATGATCTTAATGTTATCTAACTCATACAATTTAAACGGCAACTTTGTTTTTAGGTTTTGCACACTACTGTGGTAGTCTTAATGAATGCCACAATGTTAAAGGATATGAAGCAAAGTTTTGGGTAGTTTTTGCGTAATTTATTACGCTTAAATAATTTTAATCTTACTGGTGACGTAAATGTTTTGTAATAATAAGTAGTAAATTTCCTAAAACTCTTTATTTATATCAATATTATAAATCGTACTCCACAAATTAAAACGTAATTTTATAAAACTAAGCTTGTGTATAAAAGATATGATATTTGTATTGTCGGCCCTTTTTGCTCGCCAGCAATCGGAGGTCGGATCGGATCAGTGTTGACGTGAACCATTTATTTTATTGATTTACTTTGAAATAAATAAAAAAAAAACTAAAAACTACTGGGAGTAGTCATTATTAGTCCCTCTTGTATTGTATTACCGTATATTTGTCGTGTTATTTTTTAACAATGTTTAATTGTGCGTCGATTGTTATTTTGTTTCCGAATTTAAATTGTATAGAAGTTAAACTGTTGAAATTAAAATTATAATCTAAGAAGATTATAATTTTAATTTATGGTTTAAGTAAAAGTCAAATATAATTATGGTTAATATAAAAGTACCTGGGTGACCGAGCCTAGCTCGGTATTTTCATTTTATTTTTTGTTTTTTTTTTCTCGGTAAATACCGAGATTATATTTTAATTTTATTTAAATAATAAATCACGAGTGAAATTAAAAAAAAAGAAAAAAATTAATCTTGAGACTGAGATTCGAACCCGGGTCAACACGATTTGACACCCGCCGATTAACTATAGGTAAACCGCTGTAAAGTCGACCCTTGCGATGACAAATGGGAGGCGAGGCGGGGGGTATGCACGGATACACACGGCATTGTCGCCACAGAGATTTATCTTGAGATATCTCAAGTAGATCTCTCCGAGTTATTATTTAGGTGAATGATTATAATTATTTGAGTCATGCGAGTGTGGTAAATAATAGACTGATTCAATATTTATTTTTATTATATGTTTTTCTATATATATATGTACACAATTAATTAAGTAATTACGTTAGAAAATAAAATACTAAATACTGAGAACTAAAACTAACATTAATATGTAAAAAAGTTGCTTAAGATTAACATTATCTCATTCGTTTATTCATTTTTCGTCTTGGTAATTTCATATTTATTGTTGGATGTAACTAAGTAAAATAATCTCGTGTGTAGTGCGTACGTCATTCGATGTCAACGCCGTAGGGATGGCAAAGTCGACTCTGACTTTAGTCAAGAATCGATCTTTTCATAAAAATAATCGACTTTTTGGAATCCACTTGAACCTGTCTCGAGTCGATTGGAATCGAATCTCATTCGATGACTTGGACTTTTTTTAAGCAACACAACTATCACAAACTCACGGACGGTAGTATATATAATTATATAGTTTGTACCAGGGATTGGAATACCGTTTAAAAATTTGGTAATGTTAACTTGTCTCGGCAGACAACGTTATTTATGGAGTAACGATATCTTAAGTTAAAACAAACTCGTAACACCTAAAGTTCGTAACTATTACGGTAAACGCACAATTAGATATTTTATACCCACTTTAATTAACCAAATAACCAGAACTATACTTTTCGATATTACTGAAGATAATTACAAATATAAACTTAAAAAATATTTCTGTGAACAATTAAAAAAAAAAAATTGGAAATATTAACAACTTAAATTAACGATCTTCAGTTCGTAAAGACATGGCAAAAACTTTTTGATTCAACCATGGACATTTTAGGTATTATGTCGAACACTGTTTTTTGAATATTGACGTCTTTCTTAATTTAACTTTTTTTAAACATGGCGTTGTCTAAACACCTTAAAACTTTTAAAGAAAACCCATTAAAATCTTAAATATACATTTGTACATCTGCTAGTAATCATCATCATCTCTCCCTGCCCTTATCCTATTCATATAGGGTCGGCACAACATGTTCTCCTCTTCCTCAGACTCATGTTGTAAGTGATTTGGCATGTTATTTTTTACGGCCGGCCGCCTGCCTGACATCAACCCTCCTTGGGAATCTGCTAGTAACGCCAACCCAAAATAGTTGACATCAAGACACTTTTATTACAACGCCATAACAAAATTATGTATTTGAAACAATGTTATAAAAATATTAAAATTCTATTAAAGGTAAACATGCTGTGCCGTGCACACAGCACTGCAGTATCGTGTTTTAATAAAATGCGGTACACAATATTATACTTCACTTCAATGTTGCTGAGTGCTTTCATTACAAACTTAGTTCGTATCGAAACTAAATACCCTAAGTATCAAAATATTTACTTTAATGTTAAAGACTTCCTAATCCGCTACAAAATGATCTTAGAATGGTATATTTCTTTTTTAATTTTTTTTTTAATTCTTTAACAGCTTATTAATGCAAGGCAGCTAGAGTGTCCTACTGTATAAGAGATAGCAAAGATGCTTGATTTGTCTCATTGCTTTGTTGCTGCTGTATACATACTCAATTACTCATTGTCCTGATGGTCACTAAATAGTTAAAATATTTAGAAAAGAGTTAAATCGTATTTCTCTTTAGAACTCCACAACTTCAAACTTTTAATGTGCTGTCACGCTTAAACTAAAACGTACCTACCTACCTATTTAGACACAGTTTTGACCTTCTGTGGTTTTGATAAATGAATCGCTAAAAACTTAATCTCAGCTCCTTTTGTAGACAAAATCCCAATAACAAAACCGTGGATTGTTCAAAATAAAATGATAAACGTAAGAGTGATGTGTGAAAATAAAATTAATGAATTTAAAAGGTCCTTAGAGTTATGAGAGTCTATCAGATCTGATAGACTCTCATAACTCGGTATGAGAATTTGGTCTGCATTTGTCCATGTTTTATGAGACTTTTTCCATAGGGTCAACCGCTTTAAGCGGTTAACCAAACCCTCAACCCCCAACTCCAAGCATCAAGCAATCAAGCAAACAAGATCACAAACGATGATCGCAATCGCAATAATCGCAACACAAATCACAAACGTGCCTGCTCAAATCGAAATGAAATTATTTTTTACGATTTACTGTTCTTTACCTTTATATAAAAAATAATATTATTTTAATATTTGGAGGAATCTATCTTGGTTTTACTCACTAGTTAAGAAGGTCTTATAAAACCTTGCTGAGTAAAAAGAGACTTGCCAATGGCTTTAGAATATATATTTTCTGTTTATTTTAAAGGACATTAAATGTATAAAAAATAATTGTGACCAATAAATCAAATACACTCCTGCCTGCAGGCTGAATAGTGACATGAAATAAAAACCATTACCAATTTTAAAAGATAATAAATTTTCTAAATCTAGATCATTTAACAATTGGGTAAATAAAGTCAAGTAAAAAAATATAAAGACAAAAATCAAATCATAATCTGTTAGTTAAAAATTACAAATATGGATATTGGATGTAAATAGAATTCAGATTGCAATGAAAGCATCATATGAAATGTACGTTTTTTCTACCGAATTCCGTGAATCCGTGATGCTCCGTAGTACCGCGTCGATCGAAGGGCTCTTTAAAATTGACTTCCATCCGAGCTCTTAGCATATCCGTATTTAGATGAACAAGCGATACACGTCACATTGTCTGGATATTTAAAAAAAAGTTCCTTAAATAAAATACTCGCGAGATTATTTTACCTTAGTAGGTAATGATATTAATTTTAGAAAAATATCATCGTGTGGATCATCCCGACAGACCCGAGAACTTGTCTGGGTACGGGCCTTTCGGCTCATCTCCTTACCCGAGTTTTTTTCAACGGGGTACGTTGCCTCGTGGATCACATTATTTGGACCCGATGGGTTAGAATTCTATGACCTTTAAGATTTTTGCCTGGTTATAATACTCCCACCGTCAGGTCATTCTCCGCAAGGTAGTCCCTTCCTAATTCACGGTGGTGTCGTATATATTGGGATGTCCTCCACCGCGCCTTCCAGATCGTCACCATCGCTATCCGCGTTGGGCCGGCTCGGTGATGACTGCAGGAGCTCGTGAAGTAGAGGACGCCCTTCCGGCGTGCTCGCATGAAGCGGGGCAATCCCGTGCAGGTGTATGCACGAACCTTTGTCCACGAGAGCGAATATACCAGGGAGCCCTGGAATGTACGATACATTAGGTGTAGTTGTCAAATCACCGATGGCGTTAGTAGTACAATATCATGGTTATTTATAGATTTTATTTCTCCATAAGTCTATCAGTTTGTTATATAAGCGCCATATACAACACGTTTAGACATAATTAAATTACCTACTATGTTAAAGCTGAAATCTGAAGATGTGACAGTTTTTCCGTAAAGTTTACCACAAAACTTTCCGAGTTGTGGGATAAATATGCCCCAGATAGAGGTATACATATATTTTGAAATACAAAATATTGAACAGAAGAGGAAAACAAAACAATTTCATTAAAAATAATAGATCAAATATTATTTACTTGTCCAAAAGGGTGACTATTAAGATTATTATGTGTTTAAGACATCGAAATGTTGATGTTGAATACAACATATATCAACATATATATTGGCCTTACAGATGTTTGCCGTGGTCTGGGTGTTTGTGCAGTCCTTGTGGGTCTTCCACCGTGCCTCGGAGAGCACGTTAAGACGTCGGTCCCGGTTATTATCACGTACACCTGATAGCGATCGTTACTCATAGTAGGGAATATATCCGCCAACCCGCATTGGAGCAGCGTGGTGGATTAAGCTCCGATCCTTCTCCCTACATGGGGAAGAGGTCTATGCCCAACAGTGGGATATTACAGGCTGAATCATGAAGACATCGAACGGGAATGATTTACATGGTCTCCAGAACATGATTGAAAGACTCTCTAGAAATAATGCTTAGAATGGATTTTCAGAACGTGAATTGGTCTAAAGAGCGATACTTAACCTAAATAAACACACCTAATGTTGTCGACTAGCTTTAATATACTACACACACATGCATTTTCACACAAAAGCAATGTATTAACTTAACCATTAACTAAATACTACATCTGCAAATTAACCACTACACACACAAAATAAATACACACATACAAACACAGCCCATTTTCTCTATATATCAAGTAAACAAAAAGCGAATCGGCTTACTGTACCACTTGTTTGCCACTTCTCATCTGTAGAGCCCTTACTTTACGTATCTTAAGGCTTTATTAGTATGAGAATCGTGGTCTGGATAGCAGAAATGAGCGGTGTATTTCGTACAATTGCTAATTATATGGATAACAATGCTAGACAATTTTTACAAGCTTTATTCTAATTTGCAATGCAAATATCTGCTAACATTGTTGCATATTTGGATTGTCTGGAAGAAAAGGCTAATCAGTACCTAATCACCCATAAGTCTACCAATTAGGTATATTAAACCTTTTGTAACTATTAACTCTAACTATTTACTGCAAGTATCATTTTGTAAGCCCCTAGGTATATTTTGGAGACATTACATGTATAAATAAATTATTAACTGTAGTTACTAACATATCTATCGAAAAATTGTGTCCAGCAATAAAACTATATCTAAGCACAATTATCAATAATTCACAAACTATCAATTACAAATTGATGAATTGTAAACGAATTAAAGAAAAAATCAGCCAAGTGCAAATCGGACTCGCGCACGAAGGGTTCCGTACCATTGACTAGGTAAAAAACAGTAGGTACATTGATTTTAAAATATATTGAGTATTTTGTGAATATTTCAAGTGCCTACCTATTGCCATTATTGATATCGAGCAAAGAAGGGCAAAAAAATCGCGTTTGTTGTATGGGAGCCCCCCTTAAATATTTATTTTATTTTGTTTCTAGTATTTGTTGTTATAGCGGCAACAAAAATACATAACTTGTGAAAATTTCAACTGTCTAGCTATCGCGACGGACGGACGGACGGACAGCGAAGTCTTAGTAATAGGGTCCCGTTTTTACCCTTTGGGTACGGAACCCTAATAGAAAGTAGAATGATATTAATGTAAGGCATTCTTAATGAGGCATTAAAATGCCAATTCAGATGCAGCTTAGACTGAAAACTAAAGAGTCAAAAATAATGTCTTAGTTAATAAATAATAATGCCAACAACTCCAAAAGATATGTACAGGAGCTGCTTGACGAATTTCACGTGACAAGAACTTTCCAAGCTTCACATTAAGCTATACAAACTACGTACTAATTTGTAAAGCTTATTGTTAAGCTTTGGGTTTTCTAATTTACTCAGAACATTCCAGAACCGTACTGGTGTACTCGTACGAGTAGTCGCCTTGTTGCTGGCGGTTGCGGTTTCGATTACCATTTGGGGTAGATATTTATATTTGACAAAAAAATTGTTTATTTAAAATTTCTACTTTGGTTACTTTTGTGACGGATTGATGATTTCCATTCAATCTGTACCCAATCTACCTCCGGTGTTTTATGATATTATTTTATACCTATTCAAAGCTTTTTACGTACACCATCTGTCCCTCGTCGAAAATTAAAACATAAATAATTTACCGTACAAATATTTTAACGTTCTCATCATACGAACGTTGTATAGTGCAAAATTTCCATCGTTTTATTGAATTGAGCTTGTATAAGCCTGAGCTAATATTTTGCGTGACAAACATAATAAAATATTTATACAATTAAGTTGATAAATTTTTTATGTATTTTTTATACTACTAGAATAAATGACATTCTTTTACATACCACCTGTGATTGTAAGCGACCACCATTACCTACATCCTCTACCAACATAAAGCATCTCTTGACTCTAGTTACTTTACTCTTCGTAGGACCAAAACACTTGACTTAAAAGTCGATCCCACTTGTCATTATGAAGACCTGATAGCTGTCATTACTCTTGATAGAAAAAAAAAATGTCATCTTCAAAAAATTCCTTTGCCCATCACTGATATATTAAGAATCAAATTAATTTCAATTAAGTTAACAAAACCAGACGCTTTTAAACCCAATAATATTTAAACTTAAATTAAATAAATATAATAGTTGAAAAGTGATTTTAAGTAATTAGCCGATTAAATACCCCAAAATATATGCAATCTCTTGTAGTTTCCGTCGAAGCAGATGCCAAACTAAAGGACACAAACAACATTATATACAATTAATTCAAGTAAACCCCTTGACAAGTTCCATCTCCAGCCACCTGCCCCGCTACACAAACAAGATATTTGTGTATAATTATAACTATAAACAAACACGCTACTTCGTCTGTAGTACAATATTATGCTGTGGTTATTATAGTTAATTAATTTTATAATTAATGTTTTGTGAATTTACTAAACGACGTGTAGTCGCAACGGCTACAGCAGTGGTTTGTAGCTGTTGCGCTGTCGGTTGCGGGTTCGATCCCCGCACGTGACAAACAGTTGTATTTGCCATACAGATGTTTGACGTGGTCTGGGTGTTTGTGCAGTCTTTGTGCGCCTCGGAGAACACGTTAAGCCGTCGGCCCCGGTTGTCATCATGTACACCTGATAGCGATCTTTACTCATAGTAGGGAATATATCCGCCAACCCGCAGTGGATCAGCGTGGTTGATTAAGCTCCAATCCTTTTCCTACATGGGAAAAGAAGTCTATGCCGAGCAGTGGGATGTTACAGGCTGAAGCTTGTATTACCTACAGATATGTAACTACTAAACTATATCTCAACGTCTATAAATGTTAAAATTAAATATTATATAATATCTGTTTGTTTGTATAAATATAATAACATGCTTCAAATGATATACGGATTTAGTTCGAATGTTATTCGAAAACGGGATATTTACCATGTTTATTATTTTCTCTTCGCGGAGCTCGATATCTCGTGAACAAGACATTCGGAGTTAATGTCGAAATATCGAGAATTTTCGTAATAGAAGTAACCATGTTAATCTAAAATCTTATATTAGTTCGAATGTGTTTTAAAAGTTAATCTCTTTCGTAACTTCGCTACCTATTCGGCTATTCAACGCGGTTTTAACGTAATCATCCGTGCTATTTTGACGCCATTGGAAACCAATATGCCAGGGAGTGAATGAAGTAATTTTAAGCAGTTAAAACTTTTTGAGGAATGTCTTTGGTTGTGTCTTTACTGGAATAGATTCCTACCCACGAAATGTACCTACCTATTTACGTAAAAATCCTATCCCTTTATGACTTTCAGTAAAATAATTAGAATAACAGACTTTCAGTGCTTAACGATATTTTTGACAGTTTCTTTCTCTATTGGCTATTTACGCTCATAAAATTACTTACAGTTTTCTATTCTATTCTTCATGTAAATAAACTATTTCAAATATTTGCCCTATTGTGGCCATAATATGCGAAAAAAACCGACCAAGTGCTAGTCGGACTCGCACACAAAGGGTTCCGTACCATTGAATAAGTATCTACCTAAACAACAGTAGGCACACAAATTTCATATTGCCATTATTGATATCGAGCAAGAAAGGGCAAAAAAATCGCATTTGTTGTATGGGAGCCCCCCTTAAATATTTATTTTATTTTGTTTTTAGTATTTGTTGTTATAGCGGCAACAGAAATACATAACACGACTCTACAAAAAAAAAATTTGTTCTTTGTCCTAACGTTTATAATAGGATTTTTTGGTTAATTATGTACAAAAACGAAAAGAAAATAACTTTTTTTGGTATAAAGTTTGCTTTTGTGATAAATATAGTAATAATACTCATTTTTAAATTTTTTATAAATTTTGATTAATTTTAATACTTTCAAAAATACCGCGCGATGAGAGTGGGGTAGTTTACGTTTACACAGTGAAGCTAGATGGAACTCGAGTGATAAACAACGATCAGATGTTTTTTACAAGCCCAGAAAAACTTAAAATGTTGTCAAGAAAGTGTAAATAAGATGCTGATGAATTTCGTTTTATATGTGGTCAATTTATTGAAGTTCGAGATGACGAAATTTCAAAATGATGGGATTTTTAATGGGGTTAAAGAGTTGATATACAAAGTATCCGTGTTATCTGTGCTTATGAGATAGCAGAGCGGATTCTAAGCAATATATTCAACGGACATAGCCTGTGAGAACAGAATTGTGTGTCGGAAAACAGAATGTAAAATTTGAGCCGATTGTTGAAGTGGAAAAAGTGTTAATACTGCCTATTGGACATTAAATTAGGTTTGATGAAACAATTTGTTAAAAAACTTGATGAAGCTTCAGAAGCTTTTGGATACTTGAAAAAGTTGTTTCCGAAGTTATCGGAAGCAAAGGTGTTTTTTGTTGGTTTGCAACTAAGATAGATTTTCGCCGATAAAAAATTTCCAACGTTGCTAAATCGTTCTCAAATAGCAAGTTGGAACAGTTTTATTTTAAAGTAGTTTGTTAATATGTAGGAAATAAAAAACCTGAAAACTACGAACAGTTGGTTGAGGATTTGTTTTAAAATTTTAAGGCAATGGACTGCAAGATGTCAAAGCACATAATTATGCTGCATGCTCAATTGGATAAATTTAAAAACAACATGGGAGCGTATTCAGAAGAGCAAGAAGAACATTTTCATCAGGACATCATGAACTTTGAACAACGTTATCAAGGCCAATACAATGAAAACATGATGGGCGACTATATTTGGGATTTAGTGAGAGAAAGTAGTTATGAACATAAAAGAACAAGTAAAACCATGCACTTTTAAATTATTTTCCACTTTTCTGTAAGTTAATTTAATAGTAAAACTTAATAAAAATAATAAACATATTTATTTTAATAGTTATATTTTCAATAAAAAATTAAAATCAGAGATTTTGAAAAATATCGTTTAACCAGTCTCCTAAACACAAAAGCAAACTTTTTCATGCCATATATATTTTTTTCGTCTAATTACTATCTAAAGTATCGAAATTTTGTGTTTTGCAGTCAGGGTCAAATTTGGTGTTGACCAGTGATAATTTGTGAAAATTTCAACTGGCTAGCTATCGCCGTTCTTGAGATACAACCTGGTGACAGACAGACGGACAGGCGGCGATGTCTTAGTAATAGGGTCCCGTTTTTACCCTTTGGGTATGAAACCCTAAACACATTAACAGACACATTTTTCAGTTACAATAACTGTATTTTCATTATTCAAGTAGCTTTCAAGAGTCACCCAATCGTCAAATTACAAACGTATTAGTTAATAAATAAAAATCAATCCACCGAATGGAATATAGTTTGAACGCACACATACGCCCTTTATTCGATCTTAAACAATTTAATATTGATGAAATACTAATTGTCTCCAGTAGCTCCATCTCGTCAGGCATTCAATTGATTGACGATAATCGATTCAGATACGTTTGTTCATGGGTAAACCATTGAGCCGATATTCGACAAATCCTGATATCCGTACAATCACAGGCGGTTGCATATTAAACTATAAAAATTCACCGGCTTTCTTCCCAAGTAAAGCATTCGTAAAGAAGTTTTACTTCAAAAACTATATAATAAACATTCGGCATAACAGTAAACAAATTACCTACTGTAAATACCTACTTCCTGTTACTATTGCGACAGTATTTTTGTGCTTTAGTTAAAAGAAAAATAAGTGCATATCTTACAGGTAAACGATGCTACGTATTCAGGAAATACGACGACATAATAGAGACAAGACGATGTGAATGTAATAACGGGAACGCATTACAACATTCCGCTGTCACGGAAAAGGCTTCCCTTGTATGGTTTTAACAACATTATTTCAGTTGTTTCGGTATGTAGTCAAAAACAAGCGATTGTTTGCAATTTTTTCTCGTTTTTTTAAAAGACACGTGTAAAACGTAAACATTATAAAGAGATGCTATAAATTAGATATTTATTAATTTAGGTTTAGGACGATCTGCGTAAAGGTTAATTAAGAGCGCGCATAAAGCAAAATTACCAATCTTCTATTTGTTTTGACATGAAAAATTCCAGACCAAATCTTAAAATAAAAATATATGACAAACTACGTGATATTTGCAAGGGTTAACTTTTATCAAAAACATAAAATAAGGAAATTTCCTCGATAAAATATAATCACGAAGTAACCTCTAATTTTTATATTTTTTCTATTTATACTCGATATGGTTATGACCATTAAGACAAAAATTTGATAATTAATTACATTTAAATATGAGTAAAGGCTATGCTTAGGCATTTAATGTAATTACTTTTAGTTTTGGAATTATATATAATATAAACATATTTGTCGTTTTTTACATTCGTAATGCGCTCAAAACTATATCGTCTATCGCACTCTGACACGAGGCTTTGTGTATATTTTGTTTCATCAATTAGTCACGGGCGCGCGGGCGAAATCTGATTTTTTGCTCTGAAATATTAGAAAAAAGATAAATATACATCTATACAATTAATAGAATTTTAGTTTCTGTAATAATAAAATTATTACAAACATGTTTTTTTTTATTTACGACATCACAATAGAAACCTCTAAAATTATTACTGTTTCCCTACTATATTATGCATATAAACCTTCCTCAATTATTCTATTTAAAAAAACCGCATCAAAATCCGTTGTGTAGTTTTAAAGATCTAAGGATACATAGGGACAGACAGACAGCGGGAAGCGACTTTGTTTTATAATATGTATTGATTATGATGTTTTTTGGAAAAGGGGGGGGTCGATATTGAAAAATAAAACATACATAGTACATTGTGAGTATATTTATTATTAATTATTTATTCATATTCGTTTTCTTTCTCTGTTCTGCATAATAGTTTTTCTTTTGTTAAGACATTTTTCTTTTGTAATATAACTTTTAACATAAAATTTCATTTCAATACTCTAGGTATAAGATAATACCTTATTCCAATATTACTATCTAAATTACTAATTAGTTATAAATACAACATAATTAATACATAAGTAACAATCTATAACGACGCGATCGCCTTTTCACACCTCAAACACTTATCACTGTTATCTGTGGCATTATATTTCCTACACCTTAAGCATTGCTGTTTATTACTCTGTAAGACTTCGATTTGCCAATTTTTCGCGCCATTTTCAATGACATTGACAGCTGACACTTCCAAAATCTCACACAAAACACTATCATTCACACCGTCGCTTACGTTCAATCTATTTAATTTATCATACAAATCAGAATTTAATTTCAAATTAATCGAAAATTTCTTTAAATTTTCATTCCTTAATATGATACATACATCTCTTTTAATTTCCAAAATGGCCGCCATTATTGAGTTGTCAACGTGATTAGGCGGCAAAATTGAGAAGTCTTCCGTGAAATAAAATGGTTTGTCATACAAGGGGTGGTATAACCACGCTTCTTCGACTAAATGGGGCAAAATAGGCCCCAAAGACTTTAACAGAGATATCATAATCGTGTGTATAACATTTTGAGCTGACAATCTCTCGGTAGAATTTTTCGGAGAACAGTACAACCTATCTTTTATACAGTGACAGTACAATCCTGATACTTTATTACTTATGAAAAATAATATATTTTGAGCTACATGATTATATCTAAAGTTATTATAATGGTCATTTATTTGGCTTGAAAATTCATGGCATTCCTTTACCATGAATTGGTCGAAATAATTTAAATCCAAATTATGGTTGAAATTATCTTTTTCCATATCACTAATCACCCCTAATAAATATTTCAATATACTTCGAATTCTGATGACTTCGTTCTGACAATCTTCTAGAAGCTTCTTGCTTATCACTATTTGGGAATGTTGTGTCGCGTGGCTTGCTACCCACCATCTAGAAGAATGATTATTAAGATAACATTTTATTTATGTTTATGTTTTACCTAAAGCTAGTCACACTGTATTTGCAGTGTGGACTATATTATCTGCTGTGTGGTTATGGCAGTAAAGAATATAGCCATTCCCTCTTCCCATGGGTGTCGTAAGAGGCAACTAAGGTATAGCACAGTTCCACTACCACTTTCAAACTTAAAAAGCCGACCGATGGCGGGATAACCATCCAACTGCTGGCTTTGAAATACACAGGCCGAAGACAGGCCAGCAGCGTTTTTAAAAAGAATAATGAATCTAAAAAAAAATTATTTATTTTTATTTTATCTGTTGTATTCCGTCATCCGTCAAACAGCACACACAACCAGTGTAACAGGCCCTTAGCTATAATTTAAAATTAACATCACAATACCCCACAAACTAAATTTATGCAATTATAATAAATTCTCAAATAAATATAATATGTTTTACCTCAAAGTATCAATACCATACGCAGGCTGTTTCTTATCACCCCGTATGATAGTGTTGGGATCCATGACGTTACCTATCGACTTCGACATCTTGCGCTTCTTGTCATCAACTACGAAACCATGGACGAATATCGACCTGAAACAACACTAATTTTATAGAATCATATATTTTAACAAACAAATATTTAAAACATAAAAAAATACTACCTATAATAATATTTTTAATCTTAGAAAGTCTAAACAATAAAAAAAATTTTGGGCATTATTATAACATTATAAGTAATGATAAAATAATAATAATTTTAATAGCAAAATGAAAATAAGTTATACAAAGGAAGGTATAGTATTTGTTTACAAATAATTACCACACATATAAATACCCTTATAGCTTAGCTTTAAAAGCCTTAGCCCTGAGCTTTTTCAGATGACAAAAGAATTTTATTTTGAATTTTTGTTGTGTTTGAAATACATTTATACAATACATGTTTATTTAGAGAATTATAAAGTTTTATCCAAGGTAATAAGCGATTACAATTCGATAAAAAAAAAACCATGCAACAATAATTGACTAGCCCGTTGGCGCAGTGGGTAGTGACCCTGCTTTCTGCTCCGGGGGTTGTGGGTTCGATTCCCACCCCGAGTCTGGGTGTAATATATATTTATTTCTATATGTAGTATTTATACGTATATTTATCGAAAAAAAAATGTATCTATACCAGGCGGTTGTTACCTATAACACAAGCATTAAGTTGCTTACTTTAGGAACAGACGACCGTGGGAGTGTGTGTTGTATATATTATATTAATTATTGATATTTTTTTTCTTAAATAGTCTTAAAACTAAATAAAATCTTACTCATAAGGTGCTTCCCCTTTCAGAGCCAGCGACGTGAGTAAGGAAGCCTGGAACCAGCCAGTCAGCTGGTCTATACCTTCGGAGTAAAGACTCGCTTTCTTATTGCTAAGGGTCTGCCAGGACAGCCCTGAGTCTAGCCAGATGTCCATTATGTCCTAAAAAGAAGTTTTTGATGAATATACATAGAAATATTACATATAAAAATATAAATACAAATATTACACCCAGACTCAGACGGGAATCGAACCCGCAATCGAAACCGAAATCCATAAATATTTATATATAGACTCTGTAAGCCGTATAATGTAAATTTCTGCCAAAAAAAAATCAGCATCAAAAGTTTTTTATAATTATATTTATCTTTTTATTCGAAACATATTAAAAAATAGAAATCTATCGACTCACCTTCCCTTTCGTCACATCACTAGTATCCAAATCGTATTTCTCGACAACACTATCTGGTATCAATTCCTTAACGTCACAAGTCCACCAAGCGTCTGTATCGCGTGTGTTTATTAGTTCGCATAATTTTTCTATTATATCTCTAAAAAAAACAAAAAAAAAACATTTTTTCATATTGTAAATATAAGAAATAAGAAAAATTAGTCAGACAAAATTTTGAGGTAGATCAGAGAAGGTAATAATTACGCTCAAAACCTGAGGCACTCTGATTGGCAAAGAATCTCAAACTTACAGAAAACAGTTAAATTAATATATTTTTTTACTGAGGTAGGGCACAGCAGGTAATTTCCTGCTCAAAATATGGAGCAGCCCGACTGGGGTAGTACCTCGACCTTACAGAAGACCACAGCTAAATAAAATAATACTGTTTTCAAGCAGTGTTGTGTTCTATAATAAGTTAATAGTTAAGCTTACTCTTCAACAATGATGTCACTTCCTTTATACAGCACAGGTATGGGCACCCCCCAGGCCCTTTGCCTCGATATGCACCAATATGGCCTTTTTTCTAATTGCGCCCTAAAGCCTTGTCTAGACTGGTCGGCTGTTACTGGCGGTAGTATCACCACTTTATCTAGAGCTGCCTGAAATGGGATGCATTTTATTGTTCAATGTGTTAGTTTCACACTATATAATAGCAACAATAATAATATTTTTCATTATACACCAATAAAAAATGGCGGCCGTATCGCATAAAACATAAAATACCTATGAAATATTAACATACAAATAGTGTAAAGTTGAGGGCATATAATAGATAATACTAGAACAAAATAAAATAAATGTAAATTTCACAAAATTTAATAAAAAAAAGTTGCAGATGATTATTTTATTATATTTACCGATATTCGACAACTGATAAGCAACAAGATTGCAACTAGTTAACAATTTGCTGGCAACTGATCGCCAACTGGTTCCAAACCGGTGACAAATGTCACTAGTGCGCGCAGGGCCTTATACCCCGTCCGGCGACTATTTAGCTTTTTGACAGCTCACGCCTATAAATTACAGTTTTTTTTCCGGAATAACGTACAAAAAATTTTAAAGTAATGTCATACTTTATTGACGATTTGATTGATTGAGTGAAGTACCCTGTGCATAACAAACAACCACAGACTATGAAACAGTTCTTGAAATAATAAATCGATAATAAATCGATCTTGATAAAAATAATTTTACGTCATGTGATTATTGTTTCTATAAATTTAATACAAAAAAGGAAATAAAAATAGTATTTATGACCCCAAGATTGATTACTTGCAAGGAATTAAGTCGAAATCTTGAAATTTAATTGCAAACCAAGAATAAAGAGCCATAACTCTGTAAATTCATTTATTTATTATTTATATATTTAATTTATTATTAAAAAAAACTAATAAACGCATAAGTAAATAATATTTTTAAACTAAATGTATTGAATTAAATCGATTGAAAGTTATTCTTAAATAAAATCGATTATTATTTCGAATCGAATAAATAACGTGTGAGGCAGTCACTAATGTCAAAATTTCTTGAAGTGTCAAAAAGATCATTAGTCGCCGGACGGGGTATAATTATGGTTAAAAGTGAAGCTATTACCGATTCGGAATGTAGATTCTGCTGAGAATCGGCGAGAAACTCCGCAGTTACTCTTTTTAAACAATTTGTATTTTAATATAAAACTGGTAATCTTGCATGACACACTAAGCAGCTTCCTAAATCCACACATCTTTATCATTAAGATAATAAGAATAATAAGCATTAGCCAGGGCCAGGTTTAGAGATCCGGAGGCCTCGGGGCAACAAAGGAGTAGAGACCCCTTAGCCCCAAATTATTTTCCAAATAAAATGGACAATTTTTTAAAAGGTTAAACGCAAAATAAAAATAAAAATAAAAGTTGTTTACTAGTCTGAATTTGAATTTTTGTTTCCGAAGTCTCTTGTGGGAGCCTCTCTTTTGTGGAGGCCCCTGGGCTGTAGCCCCGGTTGCCCTCCCATAAATCCGGCCCTGGCTTCAGCTATTAATTTATTTTTAATACAAATTTTAAATTTATTTTTAACAAATACCTACCAACGCTCGTTCCTTCAAAGCGGCTGTATCAATAAACCACTGGTGACTAGCCCTGACGATGACCGGCTTCTTGGTCCTCCAATCCAGGGGGTAAGAGTGGATGTACGTCCCCTGATGAACGATGGAATCTTCGAGTTTCTTTATGATCACCTCTTGACCTTCGGTAAGTACTTGTAGACCATCGTAGTCAGGTCCTAAGTTTGTGTAACGACCTAATTCGTCTACGTTACACTCCTGTATGGAATAAATGGGACATTTATTATACTAGCTTCGTCTCCCTATTTCATCTACGTAATCTTCGATCTCAAAGGAATATCGAGGTAAAAGGTAGCCCATGAGTTATTTTGGAAATCCAGTCAAGTACAAAGGTTTATTGGAATCAATTTCATTACAACCCACCCACAAACTTTCACATTTATAACATAGAATACATAGTAAGATATGAAATTTAAAAAAAAAAATGTCAATGCAATAGATAGACTTCAATGCCTAGTGGCATTATTTCCCAGTCAACCTTTAGACCATACAGAAAAAAAATTACAAACACAGCATATATTATTGAAGTAAAACTTTTTTACGCACGCTTGATTTAGGGAGTAAGCTGGTGAATGCGTGACGAGAGCGTTACGAAAAGTGTGATCGGGCGAGGTGAACGGAAGCAGAGAGGGAGATATAAGTATGTGAATATAGAAGAAGAGAGAGAGCTACGTTCCGTATATCACTGTAGGGGCAACTAAAGAAGTTTTACTTCTTTCGTGTGGTCTAAAGCAGTGTTCCGCAAAGGGTGTACCGCGGCACACTGGTGTGCCGTGGTCGTTTATTGGTGTGCCTCGGAAAAATAAACTTTACGTTTATTGATTAATAATAAATATTGTTTTGATGATTAATAAATAAATGTTGGTTAATGTTACTTAAAAAATGATTTTTTATTTGTGGTGTACCTCGAAAATATTTTCCTATTCCTAGGTGTACCTTGAACACAAAAAGTTTGCGGAACACTGGTCTAAAGCACACTGATTTTTTTTTTGTCGTGCCCATTCCATTCTTAATATAACTTTATTTACCTACCACAGTCATATTATTCCTCAATGCGACTAAAAAGTCATCTGGCCCATGCGCGGGCGCAGTGTGAACTAGTCCCGTCCCTTTGCCCTTCGTAACGTGACCCGCCTCCAAAAACGGCAGGACTTCCTTCGTTAGTTCATTCTTGTAGGTACTGCCTTGGAGATCTTTACCTATAATATTAGTTGAAGATTGACTGAACATATTATATGTTTTTTTGCTTCAAAAATCTACATAAATAAAAATCATGTATTTACGCAGATAGTTTCCGACCAATTGGATAATACTTTTTGGAGTTTAGTCCTTAAGAATCGATTTCCATATAAGGCCCCCGCTATGAAAAAAGTGTGGGAAGAAAAATTTAATGACCTCGTTACGTTTCTCGTAACGCCATCTACCCTCTTGGGTTCCGATAGACACTGACGTTTTCTAATAACGCCGTCTAGATCCGATAGATGGCGTTATTTGATTCGTTTATTTATCATTTGATATGGTATTAATCTTTTTTTTAGACTAGTAAGCCTTTTTTGTGCCTATTTAGACAGTCGATCTGAAGGAGTAAACTCCAGTCGTGCATCAGAGCTGACACACACACTTTTTTCTTCGTATTCCTTATTTTCAGGCCAAGATTTGTATAATAGAGACAATGTACACAGGTACAATGTAGGACATAGAAAAGGTAATAAAAAGTTTGCCAGATCAGCTAGTCTAATAGTAGTTTATGCAACTGTCATAATTATAATGAAGGGTATTAAAACACGAGTGTGAGTATATTCATAATAGTAACGAGTGTTTTAATACCCGTGTTATATGCAGTTGCATACACTACTTTATCTTCACTAATGCAATTAATCAAACAACAAGAGTAAAAGCTGACAATAGTTTATTTTTCATATAATTTTCTAGATTTTTCTGGCAAAAGATTGTGAGTTAATTTTGTTGCCAATTCTAGAATATCCGGAGGCGTACAAATATCATCGTCGCTATCCATTTTTAACTTTTACTTTATTAAATTAAATTCACGCGTACGTGTATTGTCACAGTGATTTTGCCGCCATTAAAATCTAACCAATGAGAGCGCAGCTGCGCGCATGCGCGCGATGTTATAATGAGATTTTACGATATCGATGTGGATATTATACCATCATGTGAAATTGCTTAAATTGAGTGTTTTGTTGTCTGCGCTATAACAGTAGTAATTATAAGTCAAGTATTGGAAACATAAGTAGAATGTTACAACATTAGTGTAGATAAAAATTATTAATTAATAAACTAAATTATTATAAAACTAACCTGGAAAATCGACCAGCATGTTAATATCACAGTTCAAAACCATCTTCAACTCCTCAACTTGATCACGTGCTATCAGAAATAGTTCTTGTCTTGTACTGAACATCACCACACAGTATGTCATGTTGGGGTTGAAGGCAATAGCCTTGTTTGCTATGAGGGTCCATGGTGTCGTCGTCCATATTAACGCTGATATTGGCTTCCTTGAAATTAAAATTAAAATATTACTTTCATATCTAGTTTTAAATTGAACAGATATGGTTCAGAAGGTAGAACTACTGAGGTAGAGCACAGTAGGATGTATCTGGTTCATAATCTTGGCAAGTGACCTTACAGAAGATCCTCAACCTTACAGAAGATAACAGATACATAAATACTACTTTTAAGTTAGGCTCTTGTGGTGAGTAATGCCTGAACTCCTGGGGCAAGTTGGGGTGTTTGCCATAAGGGGCCATCCATAAATTACGTCACACGTTAAGAGGGGGGTAGGGGGTCGACGAAATGTGACATTGTGTGACAAGGGGGAGGGAGAGGTCCAACATTTTGTGACGTCACATTTCCAAGTATATTAATATCAAAACGTAAGTACAAAAACATGATATTTCAACTACCTATCAATAACTAACTTCAAAAATTAAAGGTTTAGGTATTTGTTTTATAGGCGAACTGACTTTTATCAAAATGAAAATAAAAATAATGTCGAAAGTCATCAGTTTGCTCATGCAAAATTGCATAATATGTGACGTCACACTAGGTAGGGGGGGGGGGGTCTCATAAATGTGACCATCTGTGACAAGGACGGGGGAGGGGTCGAAAAATCGAGAAATTCGTGTGACGTAATTTATGGATGGCCCCTTACGATATTAAAAAACCCATGTATTAGAAAAACATTACAAGAAAATCTATATGTATCAGGCGAAATTCTGATATGATCATAATTATCTCTCCGCCAATCCTGCTTGGAGCAGCATGATGAAATCAGGTATCCTTCTTTGTAATAGAAAAATAGCTATACATAATAGGAACATAATTTATGCCCATAATGATGAACATATCAACATAATTTTATACCTTGAACTATGCAAAGCACTTACCCACCGGCAACATTTCTTGCTGCTTCGGGCAGATTTTCCATTTGAAACTTAACATAAACCTCTTTACTTTTAAACTGAGGATCGTATTCTAATTCAGCCTCTGCTAGAGCTGTTCTGAAACATTAGAAATAGTTTTAATTTTCTAAAACTAAGTCTAATTGAATATGTTAATCTTGAGATTTATCTGACCAATTTGGAAAGTTCATTGTCTAAATAACTTTTGAAATAGGCTAAAGAATATAGGCTATAAAAAGGCAAGAAGATTCATAGCAACAAAGCATTTTATATTACATAATGTGTCCTACGAATCTGACAAGTATAAAATGTTAAAACAATGACTATCTTGTGTACAAATATTTAAAAAATGTCACTTTTAACTTTACTTAGTCACTATCTATCATATTTTGAAAGTGTTCCATTCTTAAAGACATGGATAATCTACAATTTGCTACAGAGCTATAAAGACTTATTAAAAATTGGTTGTCTGTAAAGTTGGTTTACGGACGATAGTTTAATGTGACAACGTCATAACAAAATATCTCAGACGCATAGGCCAATCGAGTGGAAGAGAGATAGATGCGGCGCAAGCGCACAATGAGCGTAACGGGACAATTAGCGTAGCGCTACAATCAGTCATCCTTTTTCGTGCATGCAGCCCACGTTCATCGATCTATTAGACGTTGTTACGTCAAAATTAAAAAAAAAAAAACAAAATCAAAATTAATAACACACCTCGAAGAAGGAGACCAGTAAACTGGTTTCAGAGCTCTATAAACCAGCCCAGACTTATACATCTTATAGAACTGTCTCAGTTGATTCTGGACATAATCTTTATTTAAAGTTAAGTAGCATTGCTCATTCCAATCTGCCATGACGCCCCAACTCTCAAACGATGCTTTCTGTTTCTCGACAGTCTCTAAGGCAAAGTTTCTCGCTATTTGTCTTGTATGTACCGGGTCAGATTGGCTATCTTTCGTCTTTTTGGCTTGAAGAGCCTTGAACTCGATGGGTAAGCCGTGGCAATCCCAGCCGGGGACATAGTGCACTTTGTTGCCTTGGAGTATTTGACTTCTGTTGTTTATGTCTTTTATTATCTATGGGTATTAATAAATATATTATTATACAACTACAGATATTAATATATACAAATCATTCATAAACCAATCATGGAGATGTATTCTTTTAAACCATAAAATATCAGACTATGACTTTCAAAGTAGAGTAGTATTTAAAATACAAACTTATCTACCAATGTGTTACATAAATAAATAATAAGTTAATATAATTGTAAATAAAATATAAAACAGTTTTTCTTGCAGATTTTTCTCAGCAGAATCTACATTCCGAATCAGTGATAGCTTCACTTTCTTTCTTCACTTACGATTCAGCCTGTAACACCCCACTGCTAGGAATATGGCTCGTTCTCCGTGTAGGAGAAGGATTGGAGCTTTACTTTAAGTATGATTAATTTGTTAAAAGAAATGTACCTTTACTTTCTTAACCAACTTCAAAAAAGGAGGAGGTTACTCAATTCGATATCTCTCTATCGATATATATATATGTTTTTTATGTATGTTCTGGGATAACTTTGTCATTTATGAACCGATTTTGATAATTATTTTTTTGTTGGAAAGGAGATATCCCAGGGGTGGTACCATGATAAGGAAACCAGGATCTGATGATGGAAACCCAGAAAAATCGAAGGGAAACTCTCGAAAATCGTAGTGACAACTAGTACGTTTGTTAATTGTTTGCTACTTGCTTGTCGATGTAATTGAAGTCGGTTATTTTCCGTTTGCTAGCAAACACAATTAATATATGACAAATCAAAGTGGTTTTGTAGTCTACTTAACTAAAGTAATTTTTGTTTTTGATAAAATATGATTTTGAATAAAATAAAACTTTATACTACTGACTGTGGTGAACTTCCTTTTTAATTTATTTACTTTTGACATATTATGACAGAAAATATTTATATAAATACTATTTTTATTATAATCGAACTAAAAGATGTTTATATCATATATAAAACTAGTTATATGATATATAAAACTAGTGTAAATATTTGTTATAATAAATTGAACCTACCTTATTAACAGCATGGCCCATATGCAAGTCTCCATTGGCATATGGTGGGCCATCGTGCAAGACAAACTCTTTCCCATTCAAGTGTTCTCTCTGCCAGTTATACAACTGAGCAAACTGAGCTCTCTGAAACGAGTAATTTTGTCAAATTATTAAATATTTAATTACAATATGAAGATATTGTAGTTTAAAACTTATACGTTCAAAATATTTTAATGGCATTGTAGTTTAAATTTTATGAATAAAATGTATGAAAAAGATTCTTCTAAAGATGTTTTAAGTTTAACTAATACGAAACAAACTACAATTTACAAATTTCGTTAGCACGATATACGCAACTAGGAAATGTGAAAACACATTTTAAAATTAATCTAGTTTTTTTTTCTCTCTTAAGTATAATAAGATATTTATTTATAAAACAAAATTACTTTTTGTATTTCATCTTTATCCACAGAAGATCTCGCAGGAAAATCTGTTTTTGGAAATAATATTGTATTTGAGTATGTCTTTGTTTTCGGTTTTGCTGAACTCTTTGCCCTGACACAAGTTATACAAATCCATTTTGTGAGTTTTTTCTGGTAATTTGAATGAAAAATTTTAAAATTTCTCGTCAATAACATTTTTAAAGGTTATGTTAATTATCACTTATCAGTGAGTCACAGTGACAGTACTGACATACTGACAACATACAGATATTTTCATATCAGCTGGATGCAACTATGTAAAGAATCTATACACATCACGATAGACGCACGCATATTCTTGCAAAAAAAAAGATAAATATTATTCTAATTCGTCATTCAATAAATATAATTATGCCTTTATTCCCCTGCTATATATATGCTGTCAAAAGAACAAAATTAATTATTTATGTTTACTATAATTTCTAAACTGACAAATTAATGTTTTTTTTGACATTCTACTGTCATTATCGTGTATTCTTTTTAATCTGCATTTTCCAAAACAACACATGTTTTTGGACAAAAATCGTGATTTTTCAGAAATAATTCCTATTATTGTGCTTGAAAATTTGTCAAAATGGTAAGTAATTAGTATTGGGATGAATAGTTAACAATATAAAACTTAATATACTCACCAGACTTTCTGTTTCAGCCTAAAACAAAAAAGAAGTTCATAGATCGAAAGAAAGCTGTAACTTTCAATCTAGTGCACCGATCCCAAAGGGATCCTCTCGTTGCCGATGAAACTGCTCCTCAACGTGTCCTCGTACCCGTCAATGCTAACGTGCCAGCAAGAAAGGAAAAAGACCCAGTTAGTAAAATAACTTACATGTAATATTTAACTCTAGAACAAGTATACTTTAAATCTGTAATTATACTATAAATTTTAAATATATTTGATAAGAACTTACAGACAGACAACCTTCCTAGTAAAGAAGTGCGTATAGGCGCCAAAAACGCATACTTGTAAGCACAGTTATGGTTGGTTCAGCGTGTAACATTAAACTGCAGACCAAAGGCCTTCTTCTTCTTCTTCTTCCGTGTAGGAGAAGGGGTGGAGCTTAATCTACTAAGCTAATTTACTACATGTTGGCAGTTAATTTGGAAGAATTACAGAATTTCGAGAGAATAATTTGTAGGAACTAAAATATTTACTAATACTAATAAAATATCTCTCTTCAGGAATTATCAACAGAACAAAGGAAGGAAGAACAGAAAAAATATGGGATATATTTTGATGATGACTACAACTACTTACAACATCTCAAAGATACGAAGGAAGTCACATTGGTCTTACAACCTGTAAGTCTTATTTTTAAGTATTGTATACTGTTATATGAACATATTTGAATCAGACTTTAAATCCCACTACTGGGCATGAGCCTCTTTCTCCGTGTAGGGGAAGGATTGGAGCTTAATCCACCACGCTGCTTCACTGAGGGTTGACGGATACATTCCCTACTATGAGTAACGATTGCTATCAGGTATCTATAATAACAACTGGGACAGCTTAACAAATTCTTCGAGGTAAGGTAAGACACCTAAATTGCTCTATCGTTCTAACTGTTAACACTTAGGTTACCCTGCTTTCTACTCTGGGGATTTTAGGTTCGATTCCCGCCCTGAGTTTCCATGTATGACATGTATATTAATCAGAAATTTAAAAAAATACTCCATATCATCGTCGTTGTTTTATTAAGTTGCCTACCTTAGGAACAGACGACCAATATGTGTAAGTTATGGATACACATTACACATATATTAATTTAAAAAAAAAAACATTTATTTTTATAATGTTTGTTACAATTAATTACCGAGACCTCCCAGTAAGTTGTCAGAGACATTTGTATTGGGAAAATATAATCTATACTAATATATAAAGCTGAAGAGTTTGTTTGGTTGTTTGTTTGTTTGTTTGAACGCGGTAATCTCTGGAACTACTGGGCCGATTTGAAAAATTCTTTCAGTGTTAGATAGCCCATTTATTGAGGAAAGCTACCTATAGCTTTCCTAGTCTCCAGTCTTAGCGTGATGATACATAGCCAACTATGTATCATCACGCTAAGACTAATAGGAGCGGAGTCCACGCCGACGAAGTCGCGTGCAGAAGCTAGTTACTTATATATAGCTTCAATTAACTTTAACAAAGGCCAAAATTAAAATAACATGATGAACCATTATAACTAATACTAAATACCTAATTGTAATATAAAAACCACAAACAACTTTATTCAAATAAGCTTCCAAAGCACTTTTGAACCGTCATTTTAAAAATTAAAATTTTAAAGTGATTATTATTTTTGAAAGTGAAGCTACCACCGCAACGATTCGGAACATAGATTCTGCAGAGAAGAATCATCAAGAAACTCCACAGTTACTCTTTTGAAAATATTTCATCAGTTTAGCCTATTGCAGTCCACTGCTGGACATAGGCCTCAGACATACGGGTTTTCCGCAATCCTCATCCAGCCTCAAATATTTGCTATCATATAACTAAAACCTATATGTTTTATTTTATAGAAAGCAACTCATAAAAGAAAAGAAAAGCAAATGAATAGAAATATAGTTGAAAATGAAGACGAAGAAGAAACAGATGCTACAGAAAACATTAAGTTGCCGAGTTCTGTGTTTGCATCGGCGGTCGAGGAAGACGTCGGTCTAATGAATAAGGCTGCTTCACAAGGTAATTTTTAAAAAAAAAAAATATTTAAACGCTTATTTAACGCATTAAATAAAAACAGGACAAAATTATTATTATGAGATTTCCAATAATTAGGTGCGGGATTCCTGGTAACGACAAAAGGTTTAATATTGATTGTAAAAATTAAGAGAAAAACGAGTGTGATTTAGACCACACTACTGCAGTAAAACTTACGAAACGTAACTCCCTCTCTTTCTATCTTCACTAACTTATATCTCCCTCTCAATTTCCGTTCGCCTCGCCCACGTCACGCATTCACCAGCTTACTCCCCAAGTCAAGAGTGCGTAAAGTTTTTTCGCTCAGTTATAGTTAGTCAGTATAGTAATTAACAAAAGAAATTAAAATAATCAAGATTTAACTCTTACCCTTCTTAGGCTTTAACACAATAATTTATGTATTTCAGGGCTATGTCTAGATCTAGACCCGGAAGTAGTGGCTGCTTTAGATGAAGATTTTGATTTTGAAGATCCTGACAATCAGCTTGAAGATAACTTTATTGAATTGGCTATGGGCGATGAAGGTAAAGTGTGCACAAAAATATTTAGCATAACGAGGGAGGGTTGCTGCTTCAAATTTTTGTAAATCTCAGCCCGTTATTGAGCTAATTCGGCTACAATTTTTTTATATGTTTAATTGCTTATTATTAACTTTATGTTTTTTGTTTTTATCGTGGATTGTCAAGTGTTTGTTATAATTTTCTGTGGAAACTTGATTGATTTGTAAATAAAATAATTTAATGTCAAATTAATGAATGAAAAAAACTTATATTTCATACGAAAAGACGGCGAGTAGACACGAAAGTGTACAGACGTATTTTTATGTGCTCTTAGTTATTTTTGTTTTAAAACTGTTTTAAATATATATGTGCAAAATATAAGTCAGCATAGTGTAAGTTGACTATCTCCACACACTTTCACACAAAATTTAAAACTCAAACCTTCAAGATGAACACTTCAGTTGAGCATCTTCAAAGAACTATGGAAGAACTCTCTGTAAGTCTTAATAACAGGATGGAAGAATTTGAGAAAAACCTTAATCTATCTAGTACTGCAACTTCCACTGTTAAATCCCTGGCAGCGGACTTTTCTACCTTCAAGCTCTTAGTATGGAAAACTCTTGGCTTGCTTAAGACCCAAATCGAACTAGTGGTTCTAGGCATGGATCAAATGGAGACACAGTCCCGTAGAAAGCTTCTTCTTTTCCATGGGGTCAAGGAGGATAACGATGAAGATGTGCGGAGGAGTGTCATTGCATTGTTATCCAACCAGATGAAGATACCCGATATAAGAACAGAACATCTTACTTCTTGCCACAGACTGGGTACAAAAAGAGAATCTGCTCGCCCTATACTGGTTCGCTTTTCCGATTTGCAACTTCGCTCTAAAGCATGGAAAGCCAAGACTTGTTTGAAGGGGACTAAAATCACAATAACGGAATTTTTAACAAAACCCCGACAAGAGATCTTTATGGCTGCTCGCAGACATTTCGGTATGAAGAAATGCTGGACAGCTGATGGTGTAATTGTGATTTTGCTACCAGATAAATCCAGAAAGAAAGTTACGACTCTGTCGGAGTTGAAACAAGTCATTTCGCAGCATCCAAACAGTGAGGAGTCTTGCAATAATAATAAATGATCTTGTATACTCATTGTTCATACAGTCTTATATCAATATCACTTGTAAATTTAAGTGTTGGGTAATCGTAACATTTTATTTGTCTTGTTTTCTTTGTTACCTTGCTATTTCTTATTTTTTATTTTTTTTTTTAAATTTAAATTCACCGTACTAAATTATAAATAACAACAAACATAAAATTGTTAACTGTCATCTGTCATAATGTCATTTGTTGTTGTGTCGTAGACAGACTACGGGTGCGTTCGGTTTGGACGCTTTCGCGCTGTCAGCGCGCTTTCACGTCATTTTTAGCGTTCGGCTTGGAGCTGTGAGCGTCAAAAAAGCACGCTTCTGGCGGAGTTCATTTCGTTCATTCATTCATTCGCGACGCTGACATCGCGCTCTCAGACGCTTTCGCTACCGAGGTAAGGCAGCAAAAGCGTGAGCGCCAATCTGTACTATCTGTCAAAACGAATGCCAGCGTAAGCTAACCTAATTCTATTAATTTCTCAATATTAATTATTAAGTTGTTTACAATCGCATAAAAATGGAAAGCAATATACCACAATTATTTTCTGTTCACCTACAGCTCCAATTTTATTTATTTGTATAGATTATTATTGTTTTTTTTTAATATATTTTTATTTATTATGTAAACAATCCTTTTTTTACAGAACTCAGTGAATTCTTTAAAAAATGTAATTATTAAGTGTTACAAAAAGGATACAAAGTTTAATAAGATAAAGGTTTATAAGACTACCTAAATATGTTCGTATAAAGTTTTTTGGTACTGAATAAAATTAAAAACATTATAAACAAAGAAAAATGTCTTTTATTTCAATAAATCCAATAAATAATTTACAATTTTGTTGTGTATATAGTTATTTAAACTGTTTAAACATAAAAGTAAAAAATAAAATAAATTTTTCATTCTTCATTTTATCGTAAACATTAATTTTAATTCTTGGTACAGGTTCGTTTTTAATCAAAATAAGTACACAAATACTTCCATTCCTTATTATTATCACTATCTTCAAACATATCAAATTCATCACTATCATCCGAATCATCATGGATAATTTCTATTAAATTATTTGCTTGATAAACATTTACCACATTCGCCATGTTGATGCTAACTGTCAAGTGTCAAGTGTCAACTGCTCAACTGACGCTCACACTTTCCAAAACGAACGCTTTTTTAAAAAATCGTTCTCAGCGCTTATAGGCCAAGACGAACACAAAAAATTAGTACTTTCAAGCGTGAGCGCTCAAAGCGTGAAAGCGTCCAAACCGAACGCACCCTACGCAGACTACAGAGAAATACGTTGTTTAAGGCAATAAGCTTAACGTCATGCTAATTACGTTTCGTTCCACTGTAAATCTTTTGTTGCCTCTGTAAATTTTAATTAATTTAAATATTTTCTTTTGTTTTTTTTATTTTTTAGTTGTCTTATTGGTGTATCTTTTTTTATTTTTTTTTAAAGTGTGTATATTAATCTTACATTTAATATTTAATATTTAATCATCTAGTCAACTTATACATGAGAAATAGTGCTATTTGTAGTTTTGATTTTTGTTTTATTTTATTTTTTTTTAATTTTTTAATTTTTTTTTCGATCTAATTTGTTATTAATTTTTATTTATTAATATTATTTATTATTTATTTACTACTATTATTAATAACATTATTAATATAACTTTATTTTACGCTATTTATTTATATATTTATACATACATTTTATTATTTCATAATTGATATTTTTAGTATTTATTATGTCTGACGATGATTATATAACTTGCTCCTCAGATGAATATGTAAGCGCTGAAAGTAGTATTAGCTCTTCGCTATCTGATTCGGATTTACTCGAAGAGAAGCTATCAAAGGTTTTTCTTAATGACCTTAACTCGCTCTCCTTTGTGCATATCAATGCGCAGAGCATTTTGGCTCATTATTCGGATCTTCTCACATCCTTTAGCACCGGCATAGTCGACGGTATCCTCATTTCTGAAACCTGGCTCAAACCTTCAATCCCATCCACATACTGTTCTATTCCGGGTTACCAACTATACCGAAATGACCGTGCTGATCGGGGCGGTGGTGGCGTGGGCATTTATTTGCGCAGCCACATTTGCGCCAGTATTATTTGCGCATCTAGCCCTCAAGCGACTGGCTCTCTGGAATATCTTTTCTTAGAATTAATAGTCCGTCATAAAAAAATACTGCTTGGCGTTCTGTACTGTCCTAGTGACAAAATTGATTACTTTGACATACTCGAAGATATTCTAGAGAGATTGGTTCCCATATACGATCATGTCATTTGCATGGGTGATCTCAATACATGCTTACTCAAAAACGATATGAGAACTAACACCTTAAATACCATCTTGTCATCATTGAACCTGCAGATTCTTAATTTTACAGCACCTACACATTACTTTCCTAATTGCAGACCTTCACTCATCGACCTCATCTTTATCTCTAACCCTAACCTTGCTATCTCTCATGGGCAGATGACAGCCCCCTTTTCACACCATGACCTTATTTTTCTTGCATATAAAGTACGCCCACCCAAGGTTAGAGGTAAAGTTCTTTTTCAGCGGAATTTTAAGCATATGGATTTAGAACGCTTGAGAGAGGATATTAAAAACACCGATTGGTCCACTACACTCGCGGCAAACAATATCAACGATATGGTCATCTCATTTACTGCTGAACTAATTAGAATTTACGATACACACGCACCTGTAAAACCTGTGCGTATTAAACATGTTCCAGCTCCCTGGTTAACACCTGCTATCAAAAGGACAATGGCCAAACGCGATAGAGCTAAAACAAAAAACAAAAAAAATCCAACTGAAGAAAACTTCAATGTATATAAAAGGCTTCGCAACATCTGCAACAGATTGTGCAGGGATGCTAAACGCCGTTATATCCACTCTTCAATCCAAGGTATCAGCCAAGCGCAAGCTTGGAGATTCTTGAGGTCACTAGGTGTGGGCAAATCCACGATTACTTGTAAAAGTTCCGTTGATCTCAACTCTTTAAATACTTACTTTACTACCCCTCCTATAATTGTTGATTCTAAAACTAAAACTTCTACTCTTTCATTTTTATCTACTCTTGTTCCACCAGACCTACCACTTTTTTCTTTTGAAACAGTCTCGCAAGAAACTATCAAGAAGCATGTCCGTTCCATATCAACAAAAGCTATTGGTAGCGATAGCCTCAGCCTCGACATGATTCTTCCCGTGTTGGAGGACATTGCACCTGTAATAACACACATTATTAACTTTTCACTTACATGCAATGTCTTTCCATCACTATGGAAAAAAGCCCTTGTCATACCCCTTCCTAAAACCGCCAATCCTACTAATCCCTCTCAATTTCGTCCTATTTCTATTCTTCCTTTACTCTCCAAAGTCCTTGAATCCGTAGTGCATAATCAAATTTACAACCATCTATCCTCTCACAACCTCATATGTCCATTTCAATCCGGTTTCCGTCCATCCCACAGCACTGTTGGAGCGCTGCTGAATGTTTCGGAGGATGTGCGGTGTGCGATGGATCAAACCAAGCTCACTGCCATGGTTCTGCTGGACTTCAGCAGCGCCTTTAACTCTGTTGACTACGACATTCTTCTTGGTACCTTGCGAGCTGTTAATCTTTCACCCGCAGCTATTGACTGGTTTTACTCTTATCTTTCTGGACGTCAGCAGTGCGTGACTCTCGATGATAACTCGTCGCATTGGATGGACCTCACTGCTGGCGTTCCACAAGGTGGCGTATTATCTCCATTACTGTTTTCTGTCTTTATTAATAATGTTTCCCGTGTTATCACTTCTCCCTTCCATCTGTATGCAGATGATCTGCAAATATACCGACACTTCGGGTTGACTGAGCTGGATGAGGCTGTTAGAATTTTAAATGATGATCTTGCTGCTGTTCAGGTCTGGGCTAAGTCTTTTGGTCTGCTAGTAAATCCTGCTAAATCACAAACCATCATTATTGGTAGCAGTCGATTAAGAAGCAGACTTAACTGTGAATCTGTCCCTAAAATCTGTTACTCTGGGGTCCCAATCCCTTACTCTGATAAGGTTAGAAATTTGGGCCTTATTATGGACTGTAACCTGTCTTGGAAAGCTCATGTTAATGAAATTAGCAAAAGAATACATTACTCGATCCACTCTCTCAAGCGTCTCCAGTATTTTCTTCCTTTCAAAACCAAATATATGCTCGCGCAATCCCTTCTTCTGCCCATCCTTGACTATGCCGATGTATGCTATCTGGATGTGACTGAGGAGCTGCTTAGAAAATTGGAGTGACTTCAGAATCTCGCCATACGCTTCATTTTTGGCCTGCGAAAGTTTGATCGTATCTCTCACTTCCGTGCTCAGATCAAATGGCTCCCCATTCGCCTTCGCCGTGATATGCATATCCTATCCACTCTCTTTAACATCCTACGTGATCCAAACTGTCCTTCTTATCTTCGATCCCGTTTTCACTTCCTACCCTCTCCTACTCGTTCCAGGCGCCCTGGTATTACACCGAAGCTAGATGTACCAAAGTGCAATACTAAATTTAAACTCAATTTATTTGCGGTACGCGCCTCTTTACTGTGGAACAAACTCCCAGAAAGCGTCCAAAAAAGTCCTTCCCTTGTTTCTTTCAAACGCAAATTAAAGGAGCACTTTATTTCTCAAGTAAATTTACAATCATCTGCTTAGTAAATATGTGAGTATGTAGTTATCTATAATATTATGTTATGTATATGTAGTATGTATATATGTATGTATGTGGTGTATATGTATATATATATATATATATATATGTATTATATGTTTATGTATTTATATTAGTAAGTATGTAATATATTACAGTCATGTAACTATTCTTTAAGTTGTTATTTCTTGCACTGTGTCCCCCGCTATATGACACTCTCTCTCATGACTATTGGTTGACTGGAAGAGATCTCTTCTAGGGATAAGTCCACCTTTGCCATCCACTATACATGTAATTTTCTGTATATTCTTTTTAGTGCAATAAAGTATATAAAGTATATAAAAAATTTTACAAAGCAAGTTACAAAGAAACTTATCGGCCAATTTTCGTACAATTTAAAATAAATCTATAACAAATATATGTGAGTGGCGATATTTTGAACAAGAATGAAAAAGATGTCTAATCAATTTTTGTTTCAGGTTCTGACATAGAAAGTGATGAGGAAGGAAGTATGTCAGGTGATGATGACTCCGATAAAGCGTTTGCTTCAGATCTTGATTCAGATGACGATAGTGATCAATCAAATTCACAGGTGATAATAATATTTTATACATTTCGCCTTAAGGAAATAGTTAATACCTTGTCGAAGGGACGAAAACGCCGCGATTATCTCGTGCGTATCACGCGCGACCGTTGCGTGAAGAAGGAGCGTACCAACGCGCGAGCATTTGGGGACGAATAAATTAAGTCGGTAGAAAACATAGATTTATATCAAAATTTTGGCGCTCCATTACTCAACAAGGCGTCTAGTATCTCGACCACAGATCTCGACTCGCGCGCAATACACGCGAATCAAACGCGATACGCGATTTAGGCGCGTATTTTGAAGAATTCGCCCCTTCTGGACAAGGTCTTAATGTCAGTGTAAGATTTGATAGAAAAATGCATTTTGTAATACAGCGAGAATGCAGTTTTTTGTATTGTACAAAATTTAATTCAGCCAATACAAATTAAATTGTAACTAAAACCGTACATTACACGCAATATTTTTTTTTTTTACAAAATAAAGTATTAAGTCTAGTTGCCAGAACCTTTTTAAAAACATAATGCAAATTTTTAAATAACTATCCTAGGCTGTTTTACATACCATAGAATACAGATTGACAAACCTCTTACTAATTTCTTTCTAAAATGCCATTATGTATTATTTACAGGAGTATAGACCCAAAATGCCATCATGGCGTGACAAGGACGATACAAAATCTCGCTTCTCCCAATACTCCATGTCTTCGAGTGTGATCAGACGTAATGAAGGACTATCGTTATTGGACAACAGATTTGAAAAGGTAAGTGGGGTCCTTAGAACTAAAGTAATTTTTAAAACTAGTAATCTCCATATGGTTTAATTCAAGTATTACATATATAGATGCCAGTGAAAGTCAGCAAAACCTGGAGCAGGTTTATGCCCATGCTTACGTTAACATTGGTATATACATATATTTTTTTATCGATTCAGAAATAACAAATAAATAAAAAGTACCGATTAAAAACTATGTATCTTTGTGTTGTTTGTTTGTTGTTATTGGAACAGATTTTGATTAAACTTTGCATAATTTAGCTCCAGTCTCTAAGTTAAGAAAATAGTGCATATAAGCAGGAGTGATCAACATTAACATAGTAAAAATTAGAAGAATGATAAAACAGTCCAATAAAATTGCAATTTCCTAATATTTCAAACATTTTTCAGATGTTCGAAGAATATGACGACACAGAAGTGGGAGCACTGGACTTGGAAGAAATAGAAGGGTTCATGCCCGAGACACACGACATGCTTCTTAGAGCCGCTGAAGAGTTCGAGGAGTCGCAGAAGAGATATAAACTCGATAAGGAGAAGGAAATCGCTAGGTATGATTTTACTAGTAATAAAATGGAAGAGACAAAAATTTTTTGCCAGTAGTTATTGAAATTGCTTTAAGTTTTTAACTAGATTTAAAAATCGGCCAAGTGCGAGTCAGACTCGCGTACGAAGGGTTCCGTACCATTGACTAGGTAAATAACAGTATGTACATTGATTTTAATAATAGGCAAAAAGCGGCAAAAAAGTAACTTGATGTACGAGCCCCCTAAATATTTTTTTATTTTAATTTTATTACATATTTATCATTAAAGTAAAAATGCAACTGAGTATTTTGTGTATATTTCAAGTGCCTGCCATTATCCATATCGAGCAAGAAATGTCAAAAAAATCGCGTTTGTTGTATGGGAGCCCCCCCCCCCCCCCCCCCCCCCGAGATATTTATTTTGTTTTTAGTATTTGTTGTTATAGTGGCATCAGAAATACATAATTTGTGAAAATTTCAAGTGTCTAGCTATCGCCGTTCTTGAGATACAGCCTGGTGACAGACGGACGGACGGACGGACAGCGAAGTATTAGTAATAGGGCTCCGTTTTTACCCTTTGGGACCTTTGTTACCTTTTGGTAAAAAATGTTATATCAATAAGTCAAAAGTTTTTATTGGGTAATTGCCAATGTTGATGATTCTTTTTTAATCGAAAGTTGGTGCTTGTCGTGTGGTGTGGTGGTAAGATGTTTGTGGTGTGGATAGTGTTGCTTGTCGATGTCAATTTGAAGACGGTTTTTTTTTCATTTGCGAAACCTAATGTAACTATTTAAAATTAGTAGATTTATAATGAAAAAACTTTTTCGGATTTTATCTCGGTTTTATTAAGCTTTTTAGATGCCCGACGTTTCGGATACTTTACAGCTACTATGTCCTCCCGTGACCACGTCCTCCCATTACCATGGTGGCTGTAAAGTATCCGAAACGTCGTGCATCTAAAAAACTGAATAAACCGCGATAAAATCCGAAAAAGTTGTTTCATTATAATGAGTGAAATTCGCGTAAACATTAAAAAACAATATTAGTAGATTTTTAATCAACTAGAACTTATATGTTATATACATATATTAATATGCTTTTGGCTTCGTTCTAGAATACAACGGCTTCAGGAAATCGAAGAAGAATCAGAAGAAGATGATCTCATCACAATGGAGGTGGAGCCTAAAGAGAAATGGGACTGCGAAACGATATTATCAACGTACTCCAACTTGTATAACCATCCTAAAGTCATCGAAGAGCCTAAGGTACTGTAATACAGCCATTACACCACTGCTGGTCAAAAACTCCAAATTTAATGTAGTAAGGGGCCGTTCAAGTATTACGTAACGCTATTAGGGGGGGAAGGGGGTCTTGTAAAACGTTACGATGTGTTACAAGGGGGGGAGGGGGGTTCTCGAACAACGCGTTACGTAACGTTGTTTTTATTTAAATAAAAAAACTAGTGTACTAAAATCTCCCAAATTGGCAACCCTTTTCGTTTATATCCCTTTTTGTATATATATATTTATACTTACCGCAAACGCGATTTTTTTTTAAGCGACTTTTCGGTAGTTTTCGCAACAAAGTTGGGACATTTGGGTAAAAATGGTCAGTTGGGGCGTACGTTTATAATATAACGTAACGTTTATGGGCTAAGGGGGGGGGGGTACAGGAAAACGTTACGGCGCGTTACGTGGGGGGGGGGGGGGGGGGCAAAAATCTACAAAATTTGCGTTACGTAATACTTGAACGACCCCTAATTTAGAATAATGGCAAATTTTATCAGTAACTGATAACGATTATCTTGTACAGATGTAGCGACATCTTTCTACGAACTTAAGAACTGACGATTCTACATCGCGCTATTGAAGTTATCAGAGCGATTGAACAATATATACAAGAACTCGACAGCAACCGTCGGGGGGCAGTAGTCCACCAGCCACAACACCCGTCTGGTCGGAGGATCCTCCCTTTGCAATGGTGGACAAGGAACTTAACATCCTGTTCCTCGCACCCTCAAACTGGTGACCCCGACGTGATATGAACACGCAACCTTCTGATAAGTTCGTAGATAGATGTCGCTACACATACTTTTTTTATAGTTTATCAGACACATTATCCATTGTTATTTGTACAAATATTTCTTTCCGGTCTGGATGTATGTCCTTGTGAGTCTCCCCACCGTACCTCGCATTGCATTCCATTGGAAATAAAAGCGGTGTTCACAACAACTATTATAATAAAGTCCAACTTTTAGTTTCACAGTTTACCAAAAGAATAACAGAGTAGATATATCTGACGGAGAAAATTCAATAGCGAAATAAATTATTGTTTCAAAATTTATAATAATGTAGTTTTTGTTTTTTACAGAAACCTAAAAAAATCAAGATTAACCCTAAGACCGGAATACCCGAAGAGACCCTCGGTAAAGACAACAAGCTGACCATGAAATCTCTCGCCAAATTCAATGCTATGAACAATGATAGTAATGATATGTCTGATGATGACGGAAGGACCAATGCGGAAACTGTTTTGTCTACTTTGAGCGTTTTATCCATAAGGTATATTTTGTTATGTACTATTTCTATTTTTTTTATTATTTTTTAACAAGCGTACGGGTCACCTAATGGTAAGCGATAACCCGTAGCCTATAGACGTCTGCAACACCAAAAGCATCTCAAGCGCATTGCCGGCCCCATCCCCCATCCCCAATCCCCAGGAGCTCTGGTCACCTTACTCACCAACAGGAACACAATACTGCTAAAAACAATATTATTTAGCTGTGATCTGCTCTGAGGTCTGGGCTCTGAGATCTTAAGGTCGAGGTACTACCACAGTCGCTACTGCGTCGTCACTACTGCTCCATATTTTGAGCAGGAAATTTCCTGCTGTGCTCTACCTCAGTTAATCTCTATCTAGTAGAATTTTTAAGTTATTTACAGAATTCGAAGCAGTTTATTGTAATTCTTATAAAAGAAATTGTTAATTCTGTTTTTTGTATTTTAAATTCGTTTTTTTTTATTAGTTTTTTTTAATTAATTTTTTTTTCAATTAGTTTGCCAAAGAAGTTTCACTTCTGACGCACGGAATTTTTTTTACTAGTTTTCTAATACTGTAGAAGTTTCTTACAGAATTTTCGTTTCGTTCGATTGACAGAACATCTGTCATGTAAGCTAGTTTTATAAAACAATTAATTGTTACAGGCCTAAAGAAGAAACACCGGAAGAAAAGAAAGAAAGGAAACGTCTTTTAAAAGAATATAGGAAAGAGAGGAGAATAGAGAAGAAAGCAAATAAAGAAGCTTTCAAGGAAGAGAAAAAACGACAAGAGAAGATTATGTTGAATAACAGGAATAATGTTCAAGGGAACAGGATATTGTAGATATATGTATTAAAGTTTTATATTTAAAAATTGTTTTATTATATTGTTCATATTATCTTTTTTTTGTTACAACTAGCAGTATACTGTTAGCTTAATTATAAGCTAGCAGTTTTCTATAATGGATTCCAAAATCGGACATAAAAAATTCTCTTTATTTCTCTTACATATATTTGAAGCACCTAATGAGCAATAAATTACTAATGCTAACACTTAGTTCTTACTAGCGACCCGCTCCGGCCTCGCACGGGTGCAATGCTGATACTAAATATAAAATCTATACATATAATAAAATGGTAGAAAAGTCAAAACTGTACATTGAATATTTTTTTAAAAGAATACTTGGGGTGTGATCTACAATCGATACCGAAGCCAAAAATATAGTTTTTAGAATTTTTGTCTGTTTGTCTGTATGTATGTCCGGGATAAACTCAAAAAGTACTGCATGGATTTACTTCAAATTTGGCACGAATATTGTTAAGAAGTCGGGTCAGAACATAGGCTACATATTATCACGCTATCACCTACGGGGAACGAGCAGTGAACCTTTATTTCTTCAAATGTATGTCCGGGATAAACTCAAAAAGTACTGCACGGATTTACTTCAAATTTGGCACGAATATTATCAAGAAGTCGGGTCAGAACATAGGCTACATATTATCACGCTATCACCTACGGGGAACGAGCAGTGAACGCACGCAGACAACGTCGCGGGCAGCAGCTAGTATAAAATAAATATTTGCAATCTAAGCGCAAAAAAATGTGTTTAGTTACGACATCACATTAGAAAACCTTAAAACTATCAGTGTTCCTCTACTATATTATGCATGTATTATACATATAAACCTTCCTCTGGAATCACTCTATTTACTAAAGAAAACCGCATCAAAATCCGTTGCGTAGTTTTAAAGATCTAAGCATATATACAGACAGACAGCCAGGCCCGGATCTAGGGGGGGGCAAGCCGGGGCCCATGCCCCGGGCGGCAAGTTCAGGGGGCGGCCAAATTCACATTTTACAGACGAATGGACAACTCATCATGACATGGCCATATCAACTCTACCGATACCCAGAGCGCAGAACATTTATTATTCGCAAAGCGCGTAGGCATAGTTCATAAAAATTAAATTAAAAATTAAAAAAAAAAACCCCAAACACAGTAACCTGAGTTCCCTTTAAAAAGTAAAAAACGCGCTTATTTTGAAGTAATGTTATAAAAATTTATGTTGCTTAGTTAAGTTAGGTTAGTTTTAGTACAGTCATTTGTTGCTCAAAAAGGGGGTTACCTGGAAATTTTCCGGTAGTTTTGAAAATTGGTGATTTTATTGTTTTCGACGTGCTCTTTTCGAATTTTCACTTTGCCACCTCGTATCTTTGCCGCTCGCGCCACCATATTGGAAAAATGGCGCTGAAATACAGTTTTTTGAGAATAACTCCGTTCAAACTCATTTTACGATAAAAATAGTTATGTAATAAATTAAACTAGAGAAAATTTCCTACAATTTATGTAGTAATCTTTTTTTTGTATTCCATAGTTTGAGCGTACGAGAGCTGCAAAGTCCACTCTAACACGCGTTTACGTGTCATAATTATATTTCGTTAAGTCCCGTCGACAAGTTTTGAATATTTTTTTTTAATTTGAAAAAATTATGGTATATTTTAAACACTATAAATATTTAATTCTCGTTGGAAATTTTACTTAAACTTAATTTTTCAACAAGTTAAACGATTGTTAAGAAACAAAATTTTTTGTTGTTTTTCTCAATTGTAAATGAAAAAAAAAATATTTAAACATTGCCGTAAAAAATTTTCGCTTCGTAGAGCCTTTCTTATATACATAATCAACAAGATCACGCCATTAAAATTAAAAAAATATTCATACTTTGTTTATAATAATATTTGTACTTGAACAAAAACTGGTGATTTTTTACAAAAAGTGGTGATTTTTCTGGAACTACGCGGAACTACTCTTTTTTACGACAATGTTTAAACATTTTTTTTTTTTCATTTACAATTGAGACGTAATTTCGAGAAAATTTTGTTTGTTAACAATCGTTTAACTTGTTAAAAAATTAAGTTTAAGTAAAATTTCCAACGGGAATTAAATGTTTATAGTATTTAGATTACACCATATTTTTTTTCAAATTAAAAAAAAAATTATTCAAAACTTGTCAACTGGACTTACGAAATAATAGTAGTTTATGCAACTGTCATATAGTGAAGGGTATTAAAACACGAGTGTGAGTTTATGAAACGAGCGCAGCGAGTTTCATAATAGTAACGAGTGTTTTAATACCCGTGTTATATGCAGTTGCATACACTACTTTATCTTCACTAATGCAATTAATCAAACAACAAGAGTAAAAGCTGACAATAGTTTATTTATAATAATTGTTCAAATTTTGGATGGTACAATTTTGAAAGTTGATGTTAATTATTGATCCAATATATAATATAATATCCGGAGGCGTACAAATATCATCGTCGCTATCCATTTTTAACTTTTAAGTTATTAAATTAAATTCACGCGTACGTGTATTGTCACAGTGATTTTGCCGCCATTAAAATCTAACCAATGAGAGCGCAGCTGCGCGCATGCGCGCGATGTTATAATGAGATTTTACGATATCGATGTGGATATTATACCATCATGTGAAATTGCTTAAATTGAGTGTTTTGTTGTCTGCGCTATAACAGTAGTAATTATAAGTCAAGTATTGGAAACATAAGTAGAATGTTACAACATTAGTGTAGATAAATATAATTATGACACCTAAACGCGTGTTAGAGTGGACTTTGCAGCTCTCGTACGCTGAAACTATAGATTTTACAAAAAAAAAGGTTACAACATAAATTGTAGGAAATTTTCTTTAGTTTAATTTATTACATAACTGTTTTTATCGTAAAATGAGTTGGAACGGAGTTATTTTTAAAAAAACTGTATTTGAGCGCCATTTTTCCAATATGGCGACGCGAGCGGCAAAGATACGAGAGGGCAAAGTGAAAATTCGAAAAGAGCACGTCGAAATCTATAAAATCACCATCTTTCAAAACTACCGGAAAACTTTCCTGGTAAAACTATCAAATGACTGGACTATTTTTAGACTATTTGTAATTTAACTGTTAGTTTTGGAGCAGGATGTAATTTTTTTTTTTTTTTTAATTATTAATACTCGTACATACTTAGGTACTTTAAGGTTGAGTTTCTTTCATTATTTTTTACTTTTAAAGGGAACTCAGGTTACTGTGTCGGGTTTTTGTTTTGTTTTTAATTTAATTTTTATTTTATACTTTTTATGGGTACCATTCATTTATTTTTATTATTAATTTTGTAAAGTGCATGTGATGCTATTTCATTTGCAACCCTACTTGGATAAATTTGCTGACATTCGGATTTCCATCCTCATTTTCTCCCCACCACATGTATTTGCAGATATTGGGTATTTTCCTCGATTTTACCGGAACTCAACCGATTTTCATCAAACATGCGTCTAAGAACACTCGCCCGTAACTTACCTTTCATACAAAAAAAACTAAATTGAAATCGCGTCCTCCGTTCGCGAGCTACGGTGCCACAGACAGACAGACAGACACAGATAGACAGACACGTCAAACTTATAACATCCCTCTTTTTGCGTCGGGGGTTAAAAATATGCGCCCGCTCGCCCGCAGAAATCGCAGATGGCGGCAGCACGCGTCTGGTTACCGTGCGTGCGAAAGAGAGAGTACAAAGAGTGCAAAAGAGTAAAATTGTAATTTCAATTCACAAATGCAATACAATATTTGATTTTTATTTTTATTATATATATTTTTATTTTAAATCCTATCCTATGCTGTATATAAAATATATATCCTACACGTCTATGTACCTATGTATGTGTAAATAAATAGGCTTAACACAGAAAGAACAGCGATGGATGCATTATTTCCGAAAGGCCTATGTAGGCTATGTCCAAATTTCAATCAAATAGTGGACATCTGATAGCTGAAATTATAAGCATGATAAAGGTAAAAATAAAATAAATATAAGTGGGCGGGGGCGGCATTTTTCAGTTTTTGCCCCGCCTAAAAAAAATTGAAGATCCGGGGCTGCAGACAGCGAGCAGAGACTTTGTTTTATAATATGTAGTGAAGTGACTTAGCACTGTGAGCGTTATAACCGGCAGCACAATGCTAGTTTACGTAAAAGCTAGCAGTTTTATAATTTTTTATCATGCTATTTGGGCGTAAAATTAGATTTCGCAGCACTAAATTAGCGCTTAAAAAGCACTAAATTTTTAGCAAAAATTTTAGTGATTCCACTAATTTGACCATTCTGTTCGAAATCGGTCTACCCAGTCATAGTTCTGAGGTAACATACACATAAAAATACAGTCTAATTGAGAACCTCCTCCTTTGTTTTGGAAGTCGGTTAAAAAGTAGCACAATGTAGTGATAAAATCTATACTAATATCATAGAGCTGAAATTAATGTATTCGGTAAAACGCGCTAACCTCAGGAGCAATATTGATCAGAATTGAGAAGTTATTTTAGTAATAGACAAAATGTGCAACCAGACCGGAAAGAAATATTTGTATAAATATCCAATGTGAGCGGGAATGGAACCCGCGACCATCGGTGTTTAGGCGTCACCGACACGACACACGCACCATTACACCTGAGCGGTAATGGTGTACAATCAAGTATAAAATAAATAATTACTATGAACAAATAAAAGATCATAAACAGTTTAATAAATTGATTTATTATTCGAATATAAATATAAAGTATTTCTATTTTACTAAAATGCTATACATTAAAACGTTCCTAAACTTAAAATAATTGCGAGTAACTTAAAATATTATACATGAGTGCCTGCTGTACCATTATGTTTTAATAAAATTTAAATGACTAACTGCAAAAAGACTAAGCTTTTAATGTATTAAGATGTAGCATATTATCTGCAGATCTTTTCAAATGAAATTTAAAAACAGCAATAAAAAAGTCTAAATAATAATAATAATTCATTTTCATTCATAAAATCATGAAATTAGTTGCAATAAGTAGCTATATTTAATAAAATGTAAAGTAAATTTCATTACTTTTCAATTTCATTTTTACTGAATTTAAAAATGCATCAGTTATCGAAAGATAACTCCGTATCCACAAATTAGGTTTACAATGAACACATCACGCAATTTCATTAATTATAAATACAGAAGGCTACATACCTATCTCACGATAAAATAAAAATGCAAAAAAAAACATTTAAAATTTAAACGAATAATTTGATAACCTTATGTACCAATTTTTTTTCCACCAAATACATCTTTCGACATGGAATATATTAATTTAAAGATCTTTAAACAAAATTTCAATTTATTAGAGCAAGTGATTCGCTATTACGATTATATCGTAAATACATAGCTTTTCAAACATTTCTTTGTCAAATATTATCATGGATTCTAAATAGGGCTGCCATCTGTTTGACTTTAACCAGACATATCTGGCCTATTTCAATCGTGTCTGACTTTTGGAAGATTTTTGGGGAATGATGTACTTTAAAAGTTTCTTCATATTTGCCCAATTAACAAATAAAAACAGTTACAAAGAGTAAATTGCAAACACGACCCTATTACATAATATATTATTTTCAAATTCATATTGTTTAAATTTGGACTAATAAAGACTGTCCAACTTTGCTCAATTGCTAAGACTGGTTTAGTCATTCAGCCATTACCAAAATTCAAAATATTTTGGTAATGGCAATCTTACTAGATATTTACTCTGTGTTATAACAGTTAGGACAGAACTAGACCTTCGTACCCAAGTCCGTCCGGATCTGGACACTCCATTCTGTTTTTGATATGTTGCAACGTGTTGTGGAAATGCTTGGTGATCTGTTCAACCTCCTCCGATTGGTCGAGATTGCCCAATTCCTCGCGGATCTTTTGTATGATCTGTAAATGATAATAATATTTGATTTTATAGCATATTTTCGTTTTGATTACTATGAAAACGTAGTGTTACTGAGATAGGGCTATCACTAACTGATACATTACAAACTAAATAATTTTGATAGTCAAAGATCTGAATTTGGTTGATTTAGAAGCTGCGGCTGTATACCGTCGTCCTTGTACCAGTGTATTTTGTGTCACGCCTAGTGCTTAACGTTCAGTGTGTCAACTTAGGGGCTGTCTCCGCGAGCGAGCGTATCGCCGGCGATAGTATCGTCGTGCCACCTATTTCTATACACTCTCTATGGAGCTGTCTCCACGAGCGAGCGTATCGCCGGCGATAGTATCGTCGTGCCACCTATTTCTATACACTCTCTATGGAGCTGTCTCCACGAGCGAGCGTATCGCCGGCGATAGTATCGTCGTGCCACCTATTTCTATACACTCTCTATGGAGCTGTCTCCACGAGCGAGCGTATCGCCGGCGATAGTATCGTCGTGCCACCTATTTCTATACACTCTCTATGGAGCTGTCTCCACGAGCGAGCGTATCGCCGGCGATAGTATCGTCGTGCCACCTATTTCTATACACTCTCTATGGAGCTGTCTCCACGAGCGAGCGTATCGCCGGCGATAGTATCGTCGTGCCACCTATTTCTATACACTCTCTATGGAGCTGTCTCCACGAGCGAGCGTATCGCCGGCGATAGTATCGTCGTGCCACCTATTTCTATACACTCTCTATGGAGCTGTCTCCACGAGCGAGCGTATCGCCGGCGATAGTATCGTCGTGCCACCTATTTCTATACACTCTCTATGGAGCTGTCTCCACGAGCGAGCGTATCGCCGGCGATAGTATCGTCGTGCCACCTATTTCTATACACTCTCTATGGAGCTGTCTCCACGAGCGAGCGTATCGCCGGCGATAGTATCGTCGTGCCACCTATTTCTATACACTCTCTATGGAGCTGTCTCCACGAGCGAGCGTATCGCCGGCGATAGTATCGTCGTGCCACCTATTTCTATACACTCTCTATGGAGCTGTCTCCACGAGCGAGCGTATCGCCGGCGATAGTATCGTCGTGCCACCTATTTCTATACACTCTCTATGGAGCTGTCTCCACGAGCGAGCGTATCGCCGGCGATAGTATCGTCGTGCCACCTATTTCTATACACTCTCTATGGAGCTGTCTCCACGAGCGAGCGTATCGCCGGCGATAGTATCGTCGTGCCACCTATTTCTATACACTCTCTATGGAGCTGTCTCCACGAGCGAGCGTATCGCCGGCGATAGTATCGTCGTGCCACCTATTTCTATACACTCTCTATGGAGCTGTCTCCACGAGCGAGCGTATCGCCGGCGATAGTATCGTCGTGCCACCTATTTCTATACACTCTCTATGGAGCTGTCTCCACGAGCGAGCGTATCGCCGGCGATAGTATCGTCGTGCCACCTATTTCTATACACTCTCTATGGAGCTGTCTCCACGAGCGAGCGTATCGCCGGCGATAGTATCGTCGTGCCACCTATTTCTATACACTCTCTATGGAGCTGTCTCCACGAGCGAGCGTATCGCCGGCGATAGTATCGTCGTGCCACCTATTTCTATACACTCTCTATGGAGCTGTCTCCACGAGCGAGCGTATCGCCGGCGATAGTATCGTCGTGCCACCTATTTCTATACACTCTCTATGGAGCTGTCTCCACGAGCGAGCGTATCGCCGGCGATAGTATCGTCGTGCCACCTATTTCTATACACTCTCTATGGAGCTGTCTCCACGAGCGAGCGTATCGCCGGCGATAGTATCGTCGTGCCACCTATTTCTATACACTCTCTATGGAGCTGTCTCCACGAGCGAGCGTATCGCCGGTGATAGTATCGTCGTGCCACCTATTTCTATACACTCTCTATGGAGCTGTCTCCACGAGCGAGCGTATCGCCGGCGATAGTATCGTCGTGCCACCTATTTCTATACACTCTCTATGGAGCTGTCTCCACGAGCGAGCGTATCGCCGGCGATAGTATCGTCGTGCCACCTATTTCTATACACTCTCTATGGAGCTGTCTCCACGAGCGAGCGTATCGCCGGCGATAGTATCGTCGTGCCACCTGTTTCTATACACTCTCTATGGAGCTGTCTCCACGAGCGAGCGTATCGCCGGCGATAGTATCGTCGTGCCACCTATTTCTATACACTCTCTATGGAGCTGTCTCCACGAGCGAGCGTATCGCCGGCGATAGTATCGTCGTGCCACCTATTTCTATACACTCTCTATGGAGCTGTCTCCACGAGCGAGCGTATCGCCGGCGATAGTATCGTCGTGCCACCTATTTCTATACACTCTCTATGGAGCCGTCTCCACGGACGAGCGTATCGCCGGCGATACGCTCGCTCGTGGAGACAGCAATCTGTATGGAAATGTCTCCGCGAGCGAGCGTATCGCCCCTAAGCTTTACTCCCAGTTTGCAAGCCCAGTTTTTCATGTTCAGTGTCACACTTAGTGTGTCACGCTCACGCCCAATGTGTTATACGTAGTATGTCACATTAAATGTGTCACACGCAGTATGTCACGCCCAGTGTTTTACACCCAGTGGTACAGTGGGACTGTCAGACAGTGGTACAGTTGGATAGTGCTACAGTTGGACAGTAGGACAGTGGTACAGTGGTACAGTAGGACAGTGGGACTGTGGTACAGTAAGACAGTGGTACATTGGGACTGTGGGACAGTGGTACAGTTTGACAGTAGGACTGTGGAACTGTGGAACAGTGGTACAGTGGGACTGTCGGATAGTGGTACAGTATACAGTGGGACTGTGGTATAGGACAGTGGTACAGTGGGCCTGTGGTACAGTGGGCCTGTGGTACAGTGGGACTGTCGGACAGTGGTAGTTGGACAGTAGGACAGTGGTACAGTAGGATTGTGGGACAGTGGTACTGTGGTACAGTAGGATTGTGGGACAGTGGTACAGTGGGACAGTGGTACAGTGGTGTAGTGTATACCGCGTCGATGAGCGCGGTGGTGAGGCAGTCGTTGCCGCGCTCCCGCAGCAGCGCGTACCGGCCCAGCAGCTCGGCCAGTAGTTGTGCTTGTACTATGATACAGTGGTACAGTGGTGTAGTGTATACCGCGTCGATGAGCGCGGTGGTGAGGCAGTCGTTGCCGCGCTCCCGCAGCAGCGCGTACCGGCCCAGCAGCTCGGCCAGTAGTTGTGCTTGTACTATGATACAGTGGTACAGTGGTGTAGTGTATACCGCGTCGATGAGCGCGGTGGTGAGGCAGTCGTTGCCGCGCTCCCGCAGCAGCGCGTACCGGCCCAGCAGCTCGGCCAGTAGTTGTGCTTGTACTATGATACAGTGGTACAGTGGTGTAGTGTATACCGCGTCGATGAGCGCGGTGGTGAGGCAGTCGTTGCCGCGCTCCCGCAGCAGCGCGTACCGGCCCAGCAGCTCGGCCAGTAGTTGTGCTTGTACTATGATACAGTGGTACAGTGGTGTAGTGTATACCGCGTCGATGAGCGCGGTGGTGAGGCAGTCGTTGCCGCGCTCCCGCAGCAGCGCGTACCGGCCCAGCAGCTCGGCCAGTAGTTGTGCTTGTACTATGATACAGTGGTACAGTGGTGTAGTGTATACCGCGTCGATGAGCGCGGTGGTGAGGCAGTCGTTGCCGCGCTCCCGCAGCAGCGCGTACCGGCCCAGCAGCTCGGCCAGTAGTTGTGCTTGTACTATGATACAGTGGTACAGTGGTGTAGTGTATACCGCGTCGATGAGCGCGGTGGTGAGGCAGTCGTTGCCGCGCTCCCGCAGCAGCGCGTACCGGCCCAGCAGCTCGGCCAGTAGTTGTGCTTGTACTATGATACAGTGGTACAGTGGTGTAGTGTATACCGCGTCGATGAGCGCGGTGGTGAGGCAGTCGTTGCCGCGCTCCCGCAGCAGCGCGTACCGGCCCAGCAGCTCGGCCAGTAGTTGTGCTTGTACTATGATACAGTGGTACAGTGGTGTAGTGTATTCCGCGTCGATGAGCGCGGTGGTGAGGCAGTCGTTGCCGCGCTCCCGCAGCAGCGCGTACCGGCCCAGCAGCTCGGCCAGTAGTTGTGCTTGTACTATGATACAGTGGTACAGTGGTGTAGTGTATACCGCGTCGATGAGCGCGGTGGTGAGGCAGTCGTTGCCGCGCTCCCGCAGCAGCGCGTACCGGCCCAGCAGCTCGGCCAGTAGTTGTGCTTGTACTATGATACAGTGGTACAGTGGTGTAGTGTATACCGCGTCGATGAGCGCGGTGGTGAGGCAGTCGTTGCCGCGCTCCCGCAGCAGCGCGTACCGGCCCAGCAGCTCGGCCAGTAGTTGTGCTTGTACTATGATACAGTGGTACAGTGGTGTAGTGTATACCGCGTCGATGAGCGCGGTGGTGAGGCAGTCGTTGCCGCGCTCCCGCAGCAGCGCGTACCGGCCCAGCAGCTCGGCCAGTAGTTGTGCTTGTACTATGATACAGTGGTACAGTGGTGTAGTGTATACCGCGTCGATGAGCGCGGTGGTGAGGCAGTCGTTGCCGCGCTCCCGCAGCAGCGCGTACCGGCCCAGCAGCTCGGCCAGTAGTTGTGCTTGTACTATGATACAGTGGTACAGTGGTGTAGTGTATACCGCGTCGATGAGCGCGGTGGTGAGGCAGTCGTTGCCGCGCTCCCGCAGCAGCGCGTACCGGCCCAGCAGCTCGGCCAGTAGTTGTGCTTGTACTATGATACAGTGGTACAGTGGTGTAGTGTATACCGCGTCGATGAGCGCGGTGGTGAGGCAGTCGTTGCCGCGCTCCCGCAGCAGCGCGTACCGGCCCAGCAGCTCGGCCAGTAGTTGTGCTTGTACTATGATACAGTGGTACAGTGGTGTAGTGTATACCGCGTCGATGAGCGCGGTGGTGAGGCAGTCGTTGCCGCGCTCCCGCAGCAGCGCGTACCGGCCCAGCAGCTCGGCCAGTAGTTGTGCTTGTACTATGATACAGTGGTACAGTGGTGTAGTGTATACCGCGTCGATGAGCGCGGTGGTGAGGCAGTCGTTGCCGCGCTCCCGCAGCAGCGCGTACCGGCCCAGCAGCTCGGCCAGTAGTTGTGCTTGTACTATGATACAGTGGTACAGTGGTGTAGTGTATACCGCGTCGATGAGCGCGGTGGTGAGGCAGTCGTTGCCGCGCTCCCGCAGCAGCGCGTACCGGCCCAGCAGCTCGGCCAGTAGTTGTGCTTGTACTATGATACAGTGGTACAGTGGTGTAGTGTATACCGCGTCGATGAGCGCGGTGGTGAGGCAGTCGTTGCCGCGCTCCCGCAGCAGCGCGTACCGGCCCAGCAGCTCGGCCAGTAGTTGTGCTTGTACTATGATACAGTGGTACAGTGGTGTAGTGTATACCGCGTCGATGAGCGCGGTGGTGAGGCAGTCGTTGCCGCGCTCCCGCAGCAGCGCGTACCGGCCCAGCAGCTCGGCCAGTAGTTGTGCTTGTACTATGATACAGTGGTACAGTGGTGTAGTGTATACCGCGTCGATGAGCGCGGTGGTGAGGCAGTCGTTGCCGCGCTCCCGCAGCAGCGCGTACCGGCCCAGCAGCTCGGCCAGTAGTTGTGCTTGTACTATGATACAGTGGTACAGTGGTGTAGTGTATACCGCGTCGATGAGCGCGGTGGTGAGGCAGTCGTTGCCGCGCTCCCGCAGCAGCGCGTACCGGCCCAGCAGCTCGGCCAGTAGTTGTGCTTGTACTATGATACAGTGGTACAGTGGTGTAGTGTATACCGCGTCGATGAGCGCGGTGGTGAGGCAGTCGTTGCCGCGCTCCCGCAGCAGCGCGTACCGGCCCAGCAGCTCGGCCAGTAGTTGTGCTTGTACTATGATACAGTGGTACAGTGGTGTAGTGTATACCGCGTCGATGAGCGCGGTGGTGAGGCAGTCGTTGCCGCGCTCCCGCAGCAGCGCGTACCGGCCCAGCAGCTCGGCCAGTAGTTGTGCTTGTACTATGATACAGTGGTACAGTGGTGTAGTGTATACCGCGTCGATGAGCGCGGTGGTGAGGCAGTCGTTGCCGCGCTCCCGCAGCAGCGCGTACCGGCCCAGCAGCTCGGCCAGTAGTTGTGCTTGTACTATGATACAGTGGTACAGTGGTGTAGTGTATACCGCGTCGATGAGCGCGGTGGTGAGGCAGTCGTTGCCGCGCTCCCGCAGCAGCGCGTACCGGCCCAGCAGCTCGGCCAGTAGTTGTGCTTGTACTATGATACAGTGGTACAGTGGTGTAGTGTATACCGCGTCGATGAGCGCGGTGGTGAGGCAGTCGTTGCCGCGCTCCCGCAGCAGCGCGTACCGGCCCAGCAGCTCGGCCAGTAGTTGTGCTTGTACTATGATACAGTGGTACAGTGGTGTAGTGTATACCGCGTCGATGAGCGCGGTGGTGAGGCAGTCGTTGCCGCGCTCCCGCAGCAGCGCGTACCGGCCCAGCAGCTCGGCCAGTAGTTGTGCTTGTACTATGATACAGTGGTACAGTGGTGTAGTGTATACCGCGTCGATGAGCGCGGTGGTGAGGCAGTCGTTGCCGCGCTCCCGCAGCAGCGCGTACCGGCCCAGCAGCTCGGCCAGTAGTTGTGCTTGTACTATGATACAGTGGTACAGTGGTGTAGTGTATACCGCGTCGATGAGCGCGGTGGTGAGGCAGTCGTTGCCGCGCTCCCGCAGCAGCGCGTACCGGCCCAGCAGCTCGGCCAGTAGTTGTGCTTGTACTATGATACAGTGGTACAGTGGTGTAGTGTATACCGCGTCGATGAGCGCGGTGGTGAGGCAGTCGTTGCCGCGCTCCCGCAGCAGCGCGTACCGGCCCAGCAGCTCGGCCAGTAGTTGTGCTTGTACTATGATACAGTGGTACAGTGGTGTAGTGTATACCGCGTCGATGAGCGCGGTGGTGAGGCAGTCGTTGCCGCGCTCCCGCAGCAGCGCGTACCGGCCCAGCAGCTCGGCCAGTAGTTGTGCTTGTACTATGATACAGTGGTACAGTGGTGTAGTGTATACCGCGTCGATGAGCGCGGTGGTGAGGCAGTCGTTGCCGCGCTCCCGCAGCAGCGCGTACCGGCCCAGCAGCTCGGCCAGTAGTTGTGCTTGTACTATGATACAGTGGTACAGTGGTGTAGTGTATACCGCGTCGATGAGCGCGGTGGTGAGGCAGTCGTTGCCGCGCTCCCGCAGCAGCGCGTACCGGCCCAGCAGCTCGGCCAGTAGTTGTGCTTGTACTATGATACAGTGGTACAGTGGTGTAGTGTATACCGCGTCGATGAGCGCGGTGGTGAGGCAGTCGTTGCCGCGCTCCCGCAGCAGCGCGTACCGGCCCAGCAGCTCGGCCAGTAGTTGTGCTTGTACTATGATACAGTGGTACAGTGGTGTAGTGTATACCGCGTCGATGAGCGCGGTGGTGAGGCAGTCGTTGCCGCGCTCCCGCAGCAGCGCGTACCGGCCCAGCAGCTCGGCCAGTAGTTGTGCTTGTACTATGATACAGTGGTACAGTGGTGTAGTGTATACCGCGTCGATGAGCGCGGTGGTGAGGCAGTCGTTGCCGCGCTCCCGCAGCAGCGCGTACCGGCCCAGCAGCTCGGCCAGTAGTTGTGCTTGTACTATGATACAGTGGTACAGTGGTGTAGTGTATACCGCGTCGATGAGCGCGGTGGTGAGGCAGTCGTTGCCGCGCTCCCGCAGCAGCGCGTACCGGCCCAGCAGCTCGGCCAGTAGTTGTGCTTGTACTATGATACAGTGGTACAGTGGTGTAGTGTATACCGCGTCGATGAGCGCGGTGGTGAGGCAGTCGTTGCCGCGCTCCCGCAGCAGCGCGTACCGGCCCAGCAGCTCGGCCAGTAGTTGTGCTTGTACTATGATACAGTGGTACAGTGGTGTAGTGTATACCGCGTCGATGAGCGCGGTGGTGAGGCAGTCGTTGCCGCGCTCCCGCAGCAGCGCGTACCGGCCCAGCAGCTCGGCCAGTAGTTGTGCTTGTACTATGATACAGTGGTACAGTGGTGTAGTGTATACCGCGTCGATGAGCGCGGTGGTGAGGCAGTCGTTGCCGCGCTCCCGCAGCAGCGCGTACCGGCCCAGCAGCTCGGCCAGTAGTTGTGCTTGTACTATGATACAGTGGTACAGTGGTGTAGTGTATACCGCGTCGATGAGCGCGGTGGTGAGGCAGTCGTTGCCGCGCTCCCGCAGCAGCGCGTACCGGCCCAGCAGCTCGGCCAGTAGTTGTGCTTGTACTATGATACAGTGGTACAGTGGTGTAGTGTATACCGCGTCGATGAGCGCGGTGGTGAGGCAGTCGTTGCCGCGCTCCCGCAGCAGCGCGTACCGGCCCAGCAGCTCGGCCAGTAGTTGTGCTTGTACTATGATACAGTGGTACAGTGGTGTAGTGTATACCGCGTCGATGAGCGCGGTGGTGAGGCAGTCGTTGCCGCGCTCCCGCAGCAGCGCGTACCGGCCCAGCAGCTCGGCCAGTAGTTGTGCTTGTACTATGATACAGTGGTACAGTGGTGTAGTGTATACCGCGTCGATGAGCGCGGTGGTGAGGCAGTCGTTGCCGCGCTCCCGCAGCAGCGCGTACCGGCCCAGCAGCTCGGCCAGTAGTTGTGCTTGTACTATGATACAGTGGTACAGTGGTGTAGTGTATACCGCGTCGATGAGCGCGGTGGTGAGGCAGTCGTTGCCGCGCTCCCGCAGCAGCGCGTACCGGCCCAGCAGCTCGGCCAGTAGTTGTGCTTGTACTATGATACAGTGGTACAGTGGTGTAGTGTATACCGCGTCGATGAGCGCGGTGGTGAGGCAGTCGTTGCCGCGCTCCCGCAGCAGCGCGTACCGGCCCAGCAGCTCGGCCAGTAGTTGTGCTTGTACTATGATACAGTGGTACAGTGGTGTAGTGTATACCGCGTCGATGAGCGCGGTGGTGAGGCAGTCGTTGCCGCGCTCCCGCAGCAGCGCGTACCGGCCCAGCAGCTCGGCCAGTAGTTGTGCTTGTACTATGATACAGTGGTACAGTGGTGTAGTGTATACCGCGTCGATGAGCGCGGTGGTGAGGCAGTCGTTGCCGCGCTCCCGCAGCAGCGCGTACCGGCCCAGCAGCTCGGCCAGTAGTTGTGCTTGTACTATGATACAGTGGTACAGTGGTGTAGTGTATACCGCGTCGATGAGCGCGGTGGTGAGGCAGTCGTTGCCGCGCTCCCGCAGCAGCGCGTACCGGCCCAGCAGCTCGGCCAGTAGTTGTGCTTGTACTATGATACAGTGGTACAGTGGTGTAGTGTATACCGCGTCGATGAGCGCGGTGGTGAGGCAGTCGTTGCCGCGCTCCCGCAGCAGCGCGTACCGGCCCAGCAGCTCGGCCAGTAGTTGTGCTTGTACTATGATGCAGTGGTACAGTGGTGTAGTGTATACCGCGTCGATGAGCGCGGTGGTGAGGCAGTCGTTGCCGCGCTCCCGCAGCAGCGCGTACCGGCCCAGCAGCTCGGCCAGTAGTTGTGCTTGTACTATGATACAGTGGTACAGTGGTGTAGTGTATACCGCGTCGATGAGCGCGGTGGTGAGGCAGTCGTTGCCGCGCTCCCGCAGCAGCGCGTACCGGCCCAGCAGCTCGGCCAGCAGCTGCGCCTGCACTCCGCCGTCCATGCACTGTTGCGCCACGCGCGCCGCCTTCTTGAGGCAGTCCAGAGCGCGGGACGCCTCGTTTAGCGCCCACTGGAAATGGAAGTATATTGAGAGGGAGTGCAGACTGCTCATATCTCTTTTTAATTATGCATGGAAAAATATCTTAAATCTATAAAAAAAAGTTACACACACTACCACGCATTTGACGCACACGCATATATACTCTTTTGTTTGATGTTCAAACTTATGATTTAAATTATTTATGGTCGAATTTCGACCGCTGGGCGACCACTAGTTATATCAAACGGCCACAGTACCTGCTTGCCGTCCTTGCGCGCCTTCCAGAAGAGATGTGCGCAGAGGGCGACCGCGCGGCTTTGGTCGGGCTTCTTGAGAAGTTTACTGGCAGCCAGAGCACAAGCCGTGCGCATCGGCTCTGCATTCTCAGCACCTACACGATAATACATAATAAAAATCACCAAAATAATACAGAATAAAAATTAAAAAAAAAACAAACTAATAACAAGGTACCACATATAGAAACCAAACATGACACAACAATGCTGAATATTCCTATACCCTGTTTTTTTTTTTTTTCGGTACGGACTAAATTGACACATGCAAATGTCAATTTTCGAAATAATGATACCAGCTTTTTAGTAATAGTGTTGTATACCGATTTTATGAACACGATACCGGTTTTATGAATCGTAACTTTTCACTTTTACCACATACATAAGTTTATTATTATTTGACAATAGACGAATCTTTTAAAGATCATGTAACTATGGAGCATCACAGATAAAAAAAATTATTAATTTTAATTACTTACTCGTATTACACTAAGTGAATACATGTACAACAATTATTTATTTGTTGTTGAAGAATAGGTACGCAATAACAAGTTTTTAATAGGAGCTACACTAGAAATTGGTCAATGGACTTACAGCACGAAGTATAGATGTAGTAAGATACGATATATAGGCATGGGATTGAATATAGCTCGACTAGGCTATATCTATGTAATAATTGTAAATAGTTAGATGCACGATTGGCTGTCTCGTGTTTGTTCTGGCCATTTCATGGTCTACTATTGCGTTTTTACCTTGTATATGATTTAAAAAAAATTAAAAGAGTACCGAGAGTATTTTTTTTCTGGCTTTTTTTTTTCTCTTGGCCTACACTAAAGACATTACTTTATGTTATTTTTGTAATATTTAATAAAGCCGAGGATAAAATAGATAGGTAATGTCTACTGAGACATTAGATATTTTGAGTAATTTAATATTTTAACATTTTGACTAACTTAAGGTTGCTTATAACACTGGATTACATAACCTAAGTTTGTAATGTAACCTAATGTTAAGATATAACTTTTTTTATTGTTTGATATTTTGCTACCTTAACTTTCTTTTATAATTGTTTAGTTTTTTTTTTCCTTAAGTGTGTGTAGGTGATACAAGGCGAAATAAATGTTTTCATTTCAATTTTCATTTGAGTGATAAGATTAATAAATATACTTAAAAAAATTAGTGTTTTTCATTTATCATAAATCTATACATTAGCCATATAGGTACATTATATAGGTATGCCTATAGGTACATTACGGTTGTCGCCACATTCTAAAATTTTAAAGACAAAGATTTTTGTAATGGCGTACTGAAAAACGATACTAGATTGTAAATTACGTAAAGGTACGGTAGTGGTACATTACTATTAATGATTCGCAAAAAACTAACAACACAGCTTATGTCAATTTAGTCCGTACCGAAAAAAACAGGGTATAGAAAGAGTAACTGCTATTCTCTTCCTTTCAAATGAGGTAGGGCACAGCAGGAAATTTCCTACTCAAAATATGGAGCAGCCCGACTGGGGTAGTACCTCGAACCTTAGAGAAGATCACAACTAACTAATATTGTTTTCAAGCAGTGTTGTGTTCCTGTTGGTGAGTAAGGTGACCAGAGCTCCTGGGGGGAATTGGGGATAGGGTCAGCAATGCGCTTGCGATGCTTCTAGTGTTGCAGGCGTCTATAAGTTACAGTGATCGCTTACCATCAGGTGAGCTGTACGCTTGTTTGCCGACCCAGTTCTTAAAAAAAAATAAACCTTAATGAGATTTATATTCTTAACGCACTCACCGAAGCAATCAATCTGTTCAAACGTCGCTATGATAAGAGTGATGGCCGCTAGTTGCGCCTTGCTGTCCGATATTTCGTCCTCGTACAACGAAAACGCTTGTGATAGATATTCATATGCAATTGTTTCGTGATTCGCAAAGCCTATTTCACTGATGGCGAGTGCACCTTGGAGGTATAATCTGAAAGCAGAATAATTACATTACGCATTCAGCCTGTCACATCCCACTACTGGGCATAGGACTCTTTCTCCATTTAGGAGAAGGATTGGAGCTTAATCCACCACGCTGCTCCACTGCGGGTTAGCGGATATGTTCCCTACTATGAGTAACAATCGCTATCAGGTATTTATGATATTGAACGTGCTCTCCAAGGCGAAATGATTGGTCACTATTTTCTAAACACAAAGAGGCTAGTAACTGCCATCTATATGAGTGTGTATGATGCACTTACCTCAACGGTAACTCAGCCAGTTCTGCTTTGACCAATAAACTGATGGTCTGATGACAGAATTGGAAGATCTTCTGACACTTCTTTTCCCACATATCGTCCTAAAACAGGAAATAAAAACGTCTTTAATTCAATTAATTACGTCTTTTAAACTGAAGATGATAGTTTTAATATAAATAAATATAAATATAACATACACACACGGTTGTCTATTCCTTTGGTAAGCAACTTAATGCTTGTTTATACTATTAAACGAGCAATTCTTGTATATATATATATATATATATATATATATATATATATATATATATATATATATATTCTGAATCTCGGAATCGGCTCCAACGATTTTCGTGAAATTTAGTGTGCAGGGGATTTCGTGGGCGAAAAATTAATCTAGCTAGGATTCATTTTAAAAAAATGTCGTTTTATCCCTGTTTTTAGGCAATGAAAAAATATCATTAGAATACGAAGCTTAATTTCACCGTTGTCAACATAGCTGTAATACAGGGTTTCTTAACCTTTTTCTAGTGATGGACCCCTTTAAAAATTTCAAAGAGTCCACGGACCCTTTCCAAAAAAAAAAGAAACACAACGATGATTTACTTCAATCACCTTTAATTGTATGCAATCAAACTTTGCATATAAATTAATAAATAATAATTAGATATTTACTCACAGCATAAGTAGGCTTGCCATGGACCCCCAGCTTTCATAGCACGGACCCCTTAGGGGTCCATGGACCACAGGTTAAGAAACCCTGCTGTAATAGCTTAATTAGGAAATCGGCGGGTGTCGAATCGTGTTGACCCGGGTTCAAATCTCAGTCTGGATAATTAATATTTTTTCTTTTTTTTTTTAATTTCACTCGTGATTTATTATTTAAATAAACTTAAAATATAAAAATACCGAGAAAAAAAAAACAAACAAATAATAAAATAAAAATACCGAGCTGGGCTCGGTCACCCAGGTACTAATAATAATAATAGCATACATCAAAATAATACATATATAAATAAATAAAAATATTACATCCACATTCAGGTGGGAATCGAAAAAAAACGAGTGTGCTAACATACGAATGAAGTAAAACTTCTGCACAATAGGCCTGCACTGTGTCTTAGATATACAAGACGTAACTGGCTATGAGAGAAAGAGGGAAAGAAAATGTGTGCTCGCACAGTTCTCTCTTGCTCCATTCGCCTCGCCCGATCACACTTTTCGTAACGTGACGCAGCTTGCTCCCCAAGTCAAGCGTGCGTAAAGAAGTTTTACTTCAAAAAACAAGATATGTCCAACTAACCTGATCCTTCAGATCCTTATAAGTGAACGCGAGGCGGTACGCATGGAATACTATAGGGGGGAATGTATGTTGGATGCGTTTCGCCCCCCCACCTTGAAGGGCCTTACGTGCCGCGCTCAGTATCCAGTACTGCTGATCTGCTGAATCCGATTTGAAGTGATGGATTAATCTAGAAAAAAAGTACAAAAAAAAAAAAACACTTTTTGATATTTGTATCATAATAAAAGACAACAAACTCCATTTTTTGTAAATTGTTAAAAATATTACTGGTGGTTGTTAATTGTATAGAATTGTTTTTTTTTTTTCACACTGAGCGATCTAATAACGTGCTTAATTTATAAACAGTTATTAAATTCGATAAAGTTAAAAAAAATTGGTTCTCTGTAACGTTGGTTTACGGACGATAGTTTAACGTGACAACGTCATAACAAAACATCTCCTCGGACGCATAAGCCAATCGAGTGGAAGAGAGACAGATGCGGCGCTAGCGTACAATGAGCGTAACAGATCAATGAGCATAACGGGGCAATGAGCGTTATGGACATATACTTACATGGAGAAAGAGGCCTAAGCCCATCAGTGGGATGTTTCAGGCTGGATGGGCAAAACAAGCTTAACTGGTTTAATGATACAGAAGATAACGTACTTAACTAACAAATAATCGTGTAGTTCTAACCTGGCCAGCAAGCCCTGTTCCTCTACAAAGTCCTCGTTGTCAGTGTCCACTGCTCCATCGGGTTGTTCCTTCACTAGAACCTCTAACATCGACAGAACTGCTTCCACCTGAAAGATGATAAATAATTTAATATATCACCTTATTCCGGTAAATTTTGTTTGATTATAATCTATTTAATTTGATTATAAAATGTCAAAAAATACTTTTTTATGTACAAATAGGTCGGCAAACAAGCATACGGCACACCTGATGGTAAACGATTACCGTAGCTTATAGACGTCTGCAACACCAGTAACGTAACCAGAAGAATCATGTTCATGACAAATGTATCAAAAATCATTCTCCATAGTAGTGGTCGTTGTTCGTTCTAATCTTACCGTAATGGACAATTTTACTGAATTGTACAACTTTTATTTTTTGACATAGCTAATTATAGTACCCGGCCATAAATATTGCACATCGACCTTTGGAAAGAGACAATCGGCTAATTTCGACTTCGTAGAGCGTTATAGTCCAAGATCCCAGACCCCAGACTTCCTTGTTTCTGATTGACAAAACATTACAGTATACATCGTAGTATAAAGAGTTGCTAAAATATTTTCTACATGTTTTAAAATATAGTAATATAATTAGTGTCTGGCGATAAATACTAAAATAGCTGGTTAATAACATTTTTACGTATATAAAGCAGCCAAATTTAAAAAAATTGTGAAAGAACGTTTGTGTACTAAAGGATATTATTCGATTAACGATTTTATAGAAGACAGTACGCCTTGGGAATGATGTGATCGCCGCCAGGCTATTTCAACCTATAAAATTATTGTAAATTTCAATCTGCTTTGGAAAAAAAAACATGATTAAAAAAATGATATTAGTCTCGCTGAGTTTCTTTCGCCAGTTCTTCTCAGGTCAGAGGCTTTTTCTTTCCGAACTGGTAGTAGACTCATGACGTTCAGTAAGAAATTGTAATAATTTTATGCTCAATAAAATATTTTGAATTTGAATTTAATATATTTTGTCCTTCAAAAAACTATGACAGGTGATCTGGGAACTGGGTTCTTACACTATTAGATCTGTCATATGAAATACTGACAGTCCGATACGTCTCATAGGTAATGTGCGTCAGAGATAACGCTCTACAAAGTTCAAATTAGCTGATTATCTCTTTCTAAAAGTCGATGTGCATTATTTACGGCCGTGTACTATACAATAACTTAATTGTATATAAAAAAGGTCGGGCGTGTCATGTGGTCCCATTTAAATTTAATAGCGATTTGACGAGTACTCTTTGATTTATCCCTAATAATGCATATTGAATAATGCATACTTACTTGACTATTTTTTCGTCTAACTACATTGCACCATCGCTCATATCTTTTAATGCTATTTATATTATGCCGCATTGGATTGGATGCAGAATTGGATTATATTATGCCCATTAATGGGACAGTCTGAATCTATGAATTTAAACAGTACTCACATCTTCAGGAGTAGACACAGTAGTATCACTCTCCAGAACATCATTAATGAGATGAACAGCGATCATCATCCTACCGACTTGGTTGAGACGGTTGATCAACGGAGCATAGTTCTGTAGTTTTATCAGCGTCAGTATGTTTTTGTAGTGGTCCGCTGGTAGTTTCAATATCTTCATCAATTCTTTGAAGACCGGTGTGTTGTGTTCTAAGTGTGGTTTGCCGCTGTATCAATTGTTAAAAATTTTTGTTGAAATATTTTTTGTGTGATTGGTTATAAGCCAATAAATTGTTATTTATGTATTACTAATAATGATTATTATGTACAAAAAACTAATTAACATATTTTTCTTATATTTATTTGCTTTCAAAATTATTACCAAGAATAGTACCATAAAGAAATTAACAACACAAAAAAGTGACTATACAATCTAGCACAAAAAGTAAAAAGTCAGCACAGAAACTTTAGATAATTTGATACGTACAAAAAACTTATTTCTTTTGTTAGTTACTATAATCTGTTGTAATTATTACTTGTAATGTACTAGCAACACTTTTTTAATAATAAAAATCACAAATTAATTTTCAACACATACCTTGCCTGATATATATCAGCACAGATTCTGTCCGTGTGTGCTAGAACCCTATTGACATACGACAACTTGTCGGGATGACAACGCTGAGCCAGCTTTAGCAACGCCAGCTGTAATGCCAACATGTCTTCGGGTGGCATGTCTGTACGACTCTGAAAATTATTAAACCATTTAGTATATTTTATTATAGTAATCCAACGACTTATTCAGTATTAACAAAACAATATACAAATACATAGTAATATTTTATGATGGACTTGTGACTTAAAGAAATACAAAGTTTATCTGTTAATGAATCTATTATTACTCAAAGTTTTTCTTTTTTTGGAGTTTATTGGAGTTTACTCCTAAAGAATCGATTTTCATATAAGGCTCCCGGTATGAAAAAAATATGAGGTGTAAAATCTGTTGAACGAATGGCCTCGTTAGGTTTTTTTTGTTTTGCCTTTTCAACGCCATCTATCGTAAACCACGAAAACGTCGAGAGACTAATAATAGTTTTCTGATAGCGGCATCGGTCGATCGATAGATGGCGCTATTTCTTTTATTTACCATTTGATATAGTATTAATCTTTTTAACCGACTTCCAAAAAAGGAGGAGGTTCTCAGTTCGACTGTATTTTTTTTAATGTTTGTTAAATCAGAAATTTTGACTGGGTGGACCGATTTCGATAAATTTTATTTTAATTGAAAGGTGTTACTTGACTACTTTTTCGTCGACCTACGTTGTATACCCCATAACTTTTTACGCAGTGTGCCGATTTTGATGATTCTTACTTTAATCGAAAGCTAATACTTGTCATGTAATGTTGTCGATGTAATTGAAGTCGGTTATTTTTCGTTTGCGAGCAAACACAATTATTCTTAAACTAGTAAGCCTTTTTTGTGCCTATTTAGACAGTCGATCTGAAGAATTAAACTCCAGTCGTGCGTTGGAGCTGACACACAGACTTTTTTTAATTAGTTTTTTATATTGGTTTTTTTTTTAATTAGTTTATTTAAATTAGTTTTTTTTAATTAATTTGCCAAAGAATTTTCACTTCTGACATGTGTACTTTGTACGCACGCATTTTTTTTAAATTAAAGACTGGCAACTTCTAATTTTGAACAATATCGTTTTGTTATAGAACTTTAAGAAACAATAATATTGTTTAACTGCGAGTTTAAGTTAGTACATGTCATTATTATGTTAGTATCTATATATATAAAAGCGAAAGGTCACTGACTCATCACGAAATCTCAGAAATTATAACACCTACAAACTTAAAATTTGGCAAGTAGGTTCCTTATAGGGAGTAGACATCCGCTAAGAACGGGTTTTACGAAACTCCACCCCTAAGAGGGTAAAACGGGAGTTGGAAGTTTGTATGAAAGTCCTATGTTTTTGAAGTAAGAGACTTAAATTTCAAAATGTATGCTCTATAGATGGTGTAGAGGTGTACTAATAATGTACTTATTTTTAAAAATCAACCCCTTTTGGGGTTGAAACAGGGGGTCGTAGTTATATGTGAGCGAGATGACAACATAAGCATAAGTATATTATTTGCATCACAAAAATAATTAACGCCCAACGAAGTGGGCACGGGTCGGCTAGTTCTGTATAAATAACAATGAATGTTGCTAAGCGCATAACTCGAGAATGGCTCGACTAATTCGGCTATTTGTTTTTTTTTTTTTTTTTTTGCATGTTCCTTAAAGCCCACGGAAGGTTTTAATATTAAAAAAAGAGTGTGTGTCAGCTCCGACACACGGACTGGAGTTTACTTCTTCAGATCGACTGTCTAAATATGCACAAAAAAGGCTTTATAGTTTAAGAACTCTAAGAAAAAGATTAATACCATAGGTATCAAATGGTAAATAAACGAATCAAATAACGCCATTTATCGATGGCATTATTAGAAATTAGAAAACGTCGTAACCGATGCCGTCGTAAACGTCGTAAGCCATAGGCCGTAGCTGATACTGCCGTAAACGTCGTAGCAGATAGATGGCGCACAAAAACGTATCGAGGTCATTCGTTCAGTAGATTTTACTCCTCATATTTTTTTCATACCGGGGGCCTTATATGAAAATCGATTCTTAAGGAGTAAACTCCAAAAAGTTAAAAAAGAAATTAAAAATTTTAATCCGGGCAGGACAACGTCCGTGTGCCGGGTCCGCTAGTTTATTAATAACCATACTGTTATTTATATTGTCTGCATTATATGTTATATATTTTCAATGCCTTTTATATCTATGTTTTGTTATAATCTATATCGAATTATAAAATGATCGACGTCGCCTGCGGCCCTATCACTTGGTGTGCTTTAAACGAGCATGTAAACCCCGCTAGCTGTGTTACTGTTGTGTCTCGGATTATTATTTGACATATTGAACACATACAAACTTATAATAAAATAAAGTTGTAGTGATTTTATTCATATCTCATAATAATTTATCATTAAATAAGACCATCAATTGATTGTCCTCACGCAATTTTACGCCCTCTAGCTGTTTTGACGTTGTCATAATAAACACAAGCCGAAAATGTAACGGAAAAAATGTAACAGTCCAATTTCAAGTTTTTTTTTTAGTAGCACAGCTAGTTTTAGTTTATATACAAAATGTTGTTATTATAATTATAACGATGAATATAAAACGAACTTGTAAATGAGCGCGCGACGATTTGATGAGATGCTAAAATATCATATTCATACATATTGTTTACAGTTGAGTCGAGAACAACCCGCATTGTTGCAACATGTGCAGTTCCTCAATAGATGGCGCTAGTAGTACATTAAATCGCGCTAGCGTTGTGTTTTGTTCGAATCTATAAGTCGTCATACCAGCATTTTGGAAAGCATAAATACACTTGCTGTGGTACCAATGCCATATGCGTAATTTTTGGTAATGGGGACTGCGTACGCGCTGTCCCCCCAGAATTCAGATTGTAATCTATTATGACATCATGTTAGTTTGTTCACTTCTACTCCGGACAATTTAAAAATAAAAATAGTGGTCAAATAACAAAAATTCCCACACAGCCAAATTAGTCTAGGAGGAATCAGCGCATGAGTTCCAAAATTATCTCTCATATTTTTTTCATACCGGGGGCCTTATGTGAAAATCGATTCTTAAGGAGTAAACTCCAAAATATGTACTGAACGATTGCCCTCCTTACGTTTATCGTAGCGCTATCGGAACCCTATTGGGTTCGATAGACAACGACGTCTTCTAATAACGCCATCTAGATGGAATTATTTGATTCGTTTGTTTAACATTTGGTATTAATCTATTTGTCAGACTAGTAGCTATTTAGACAGTCGATCTGAAGGAGTAAACTCCAATCGTGCGTCGGAGATGACAGACACTTTTTTTTTAAACTACTTTTTTTGACAGTTAATGTCCAGTAAAATGGACATCACGTTAATCAGTCGATCATCATTCATCATATATGTATAAAAATCAATTGCTGTTCGTTAATCCCGCTAAAACTCAAGAATGGCTGGGCCAATTTGTCTAATTTTCATCTTGAAATGTTTGTGGAAGTTCAGGGAAGGTTTAAACGGTGAGAAACATAAATAATATGTAACGGAATATACTAAAAACGACGATTTAATTTTCCAATACAAAATGTTCCAAGCAGAGTAATTTAATGTCTTTTATTTATTTATTTATTTATACTTTATTGTACACCACAACTACATTTTAAACATTAAACACATTTAGAGACAAAACAGACTGTGAAGTACAATGGGCGGACTTATGGCTATTTAGCCATTTCTTCCAGACAACCCATAAATCTCTCTTTTGTCAAAAACGTTGTCAATTGGTAGTCAAAAATTTATAGGTGCGTTCAGAAAGTGTTTTGTGTATATTTTTCACAAATATACATAGGTGATACTAAGTTCACCGGGCCATCTAGTCACAAATAAAAATTATTGTTTGATCAGACAGTGTGAAGTAACGAAACAGCAGTGATGCCTAGGACCTGTTTCACCAATTGTGTATAACGCTATTTGACTAATGACGATACAAATAGACTTTGACAGCGGGAGGTAGAATAATACATACATACATATAAATCACGCCTCTTTCCCGTAGGGGTAGGCAGAGACCACTTCTTTCCACTTGCTACGATCCTTACATACTTGTTTCGCTTCGTCCACTTTCATTATTCCTTTCATACATGCTCTTCGGTTTAGGGTACTCTTGACCTGGCCTTTTTTCAAGACGTCTCTGATCTGGTCTTGAAAAGTCCGCCTAGGTCTACCCTTTCCAACACTTCCATTCACACTCGCCTTATCTTTTATTATATTTTAGATCATCTGAGGTAGAATAAGCCAATAGGATTTACTTCTCCTCAATTAATAAACTGCAACTTTAAGATTAATATATGCGAATAGAAATATCTCATAAATATAGTAGAATTCGATGTTAAGAAAGAACAATTAATCAAAAACTTTCTACTGTCGGATACTATCATCCGTCAAATAGCGCTGTCCAAAACTGGTGAAACTGATCCTTAGAGAGACGCTATACAGCGCTTTCAGCTGTAAAAAGATTTAAGTATAATAATAGTAACACCATTCACTGAACCGATAAGAATATCAAGATGCAAATTATGTTTTGATATAATTATTATTTGTTTAATTTAATAGAACACTAGCCAACGTGGCGAACTTCGTACCGCCTAATTTTATTTTCTTGAATATAATAATTATATGTATGTATATCATATAATATGTCGAAATAAAATATAGCCTATCTTTCAAGTTTGATCAAACTGCACATGGTGTGAAAATTTGATTAAAATCGATTCAGTAGTTTAGGAGTCTATCGCGAACAAACAACGTGATGCGTAATTTTTATATATATTAAGATTTTAATTTTTTACTATCACGGTAATCGTTCTTAAGGTTCAACAAGTCGCTCTCGTTTCCATACAAACGTATAACAGTTATTACTACAATGTTTGACGTTCACCATTCAAAATTAAGGATAATATCAATTGACCTCGTCATTATCTACATAGCTAAGTACCCAGAATGGTAAAAAAAGTATATATTTTAAAAACACAAGCTTCTAAACTTTCATATTTTAACACCGATTTTAGCCTAACTTTAGGCGAAAATAAATAGTATACGGAGAGAGAAAGCTCTAAAATAAAGCACTTACGCATATAGTTTAGTTATTCAAAAGTGGAAATAAATTTATTTTGAAAAGATACGTTTAATAGTTTTTCTATAATAACTAGATTGCTAAAGGTCTATTCACATTTTTTTACGCGGCCGTTTTACGAATTTTAATTGTGCGTCTCATCGTTGATTCCTCCTAGCGCGCGGGGTGTGGGAGGGAAGGCAAGCCGCAAGCGCCGGCGGCCGCGCGTCATTGGTCATTCGCGAATGCGACGTTGCATTGTGTTCTGCTGCTTGTAAATCCTGTAATCTGTAATTCTGTATTACTTTGAAATTTGAATTCCGTTTTTGAGTGATAAATTACCTATAGTACGTTGCGTTTGAATTTTGACTGTCTCGCTATTATTAGTATTCGCTATAATAGTTATTTCCTTACATTGTTGTTTTAATTTTTCTATTTTATTATTTTTCTATTTTATTACACAATCTGCATTTGAAAATATATCTATACTAATATAATAAAGCTGAAGAGTTTGTTTGTTTGATTGTTTGTTTGTTTGTTTGTTTGTTTGAACGCGCTAATCACAGGATCTACAGGTCCGATTTAAAAAATTCTTTCAGTGTTAGATAGCCCATTTATCGAGGAAGGCTATAGGCTATATATCATCACGCTAAGACCAACAGGAGCGGAGTCCACGCCGACGAAGTCGCGCGCAGAAGCTAGTATTAAATAAAATCCTATGCTCTTTTACAAAATCTAAATGTTGAAAACTACATTGAAATGGATCGTGTGTTATATTTTTTATTTGTTCAAAGAGATATGCTATATTTACGATCCTATTTCCTTCTTACGTTACATTGTTGTTTTAATTTTTGAGACTTTTATGACGAAATTTTTATATATTGTTAATCTATAAGAGATTTCCACCTATAGGTATATTGACTCATCACGATATCTCTGGAACCATAAGGCGTAGAGACTTGAAATTTAGTAGGAATTTTATGAAATTCCACCCACAAGAGGGGGATTCGGGGGTTAATAACATATATATATGGCAAAACAACGTTTATGGGGTCAGCTAGTAATTTATATATAAATATCAATTGCACTCCTGGCTCGAGTGGGTTCGAACCCGCAACTTTTCCCTTACCGGGCGACTGCACAAAAAAAAAACCTTTATGTACATATATGTTTGAAAATAAAAAGAAAATTACGATATTCAAATTCTAACTTAATTAACTAATATTAATAATTAACTAACACTACTTCCAATACTTTTGAAACTCTTTGAGACTAAATGAAGCATAGGAATATCTTCATAATATTATGCTATCCTTGGTACAAGTAGGTACCTAGGTACGTACTCGACCTACATGTACCTAATATTATATTGGCATCCACTATGATCATATAACTATTGTAAAATTCACGGGACTGGGAAGACCTAGGAACTATATTGTATGCCCTAATGTATCTGTTTAGTGTGTACCTACCTAGAGCGCGAGTTACTAGTAATTCTTTTTTTTCTGTGATTAGCTCCGTATTTCCTTAGTTTTTAATATATATTTTATAGATTATTATTTATACATTACATACATAAGAAAGATATTCTTATAATAAAAGCAATTAAAAACATAAACGTGTTTTAGTTTGACTTTTAGTAGTAATTATTAGTACTATTTTATACATTACCTACTAGCGACCCGCCCCGGCTTCGCACGGGTGCAACGCTGATACTACAGAATCTCTTTATAAATACAACGTTTACAGCTTTTTAACCGACTTCCAAAAAAGGAGGAGGTTCTCATTTCGATTGTTTTTTTTTTTTAATGTTACCTCATAACTTTACTGTTCGGACCAATTTGTTTCGATGATTTTTTTTAAATTGAAAGGTGTTGCGTATCATGTGGTTTCATTAAAATTTAATTGAAATCTGACTTCCTAAGGGTGTCTCCTAGCGAGATCGCACCTCGGCTTAGATCAAAGCGCGTCGAAGGCCGCGCTTCGCCCACTGGTGTGGTGGGCGAAGCGCGGGCCGCCCTTCGACTTTTCGACGCACGCCCGCCGTGCCGGCCGGTACCGCCGCGCGCCGCGCCGCACGGCTATGTCCCTGCATTTTAAAAATGTAATATCTTCGAAAATATTCATTTAAATTACATGCTTTAGAGGGCCATATTGATTTATATTAAATACACAATACATTTATGGTACTTAATTGCGTTATGGTATATAATATTGCGATAAATGTTGAAGAGGTTCCAAAAAATCTCGCCAACGGGAAGCTTTCAGAAATATAGTTGTGTAATGTACTAGCGAATTCAAAATCTATAAAATTGCTTCAAAAAAGTCCGCGATAGCATACCTATATCTATCTCTTACGGTTGACTTACAATAACCACTTTTGTGTTAAAATTTTTAATTAAAAACATTACGTTACTTTCAAAGCTATTTTCTTTAGTTCAGTGTTAATCCTTATCCAAATGAATATGTTAGTTAGCTTAGGCATTTAATGCAAATTAAAATTTCCATTCACACTGTATCAATCAGATGAATAGTTTTTGAGATGTCGTCACTAGAAGTAATTAGAAGCAAAACATTTAAAGCTCGGCAAGCCAGCGTTCTTTTCTTGAGATGCTCGCGAACTGAACAATAAATGTTTTGTTAAATTCGACACGAACGAAGTCGCGGGCACAGCTAGTTACCTAATAAAAATGCATTAATCTTTATCCATACATAATTATAAAAATACATACATAAATACATATAAATAACGAACCTGCAACCCGCGGGACAGAAAGCAGGACCACTACAAACTGCGCCAACGGGCTATAGTCCAATTCCAAATAATAAAAATATTGCACGCATAATTATTATTTCCTAGCTTGTCGTCACATGTGTGTGTATGTGTAGTAACTACTACATGCACGCGCGCGATATTTTCGCACTGCTCTTCTCTGAGGCTGAAACGTTCGCACACTATGTCAGGTGAAATAGCAATAAATTAGAACTCGACAACCAACGAGATCGAGCCGGCGACTTGTTGAACCTTAAGGAGCAAACTGCCGTCGGGTGTAGGAGTTTCATATAGTTTCTAAAGGGAACCTAGAATACACACCTGAGTTATGGCAGCAACTTGATCCGAGAACACTTCAAAAAGTTGCACTTCTTGTTCGTTGCCATCTTCTAGAACTACGCTCAAGTTGACATTACCTTCATTTCTCTGTAAAATTATTACTATTATTATTAAAAACATTTTAATCCAATCATTTAGTTACAAGAGCATTAGACACAACAACATTTACAAAAAAAAAAAACGAGTGTGCTTTAGACCATACGACTGAAGTAAAACTTCTGCACAATAGGCCTGCACTGCGTCTTAGATATACGAAACGTAACTGGCTATGAGACAAAGAGAGAAAGAAAATGTGTGCCTCTCTCTTGCTCCGTTCGCCTCACCCGATCACACTTTTCGTAAAGCTCTCGTCACGCATTCACAAGCTTAAAGAAGCTTTACTTCAAAGAAATTTACTTGGAAATGGCCACAATGTTTGCAATTGCACATTGCATGATTACTGTCATGTAATTAAACCCGTGCCTATTATAAAATTAATTTAAATTTTTTATGTATATAAAGACATTACCTGACTGTAAGCCGCTAATCTTTCAATGAGGGCTATAATAATATTCTTGATATTGACTCCCGGTTGTAGCTCGGCACAAGATTTGAGAAACGGTTGCAGATTCGCCAAGTGAAATTCGTCAGGGAAAACCTGTTAAGAAGTTAAGTTAGGTTAGTTTATAACAAGGTTAAAAATGAGACAAGTAGAAAGAGAACCACATACACGACACTTATTTTTTGCTATGAGCTATTGTCACGGAATACCTTTAACTTAACTGCCCTTTAGTTGATTCCTGGGCTCGGAAACATTGATTTGCTTACTCTCTTTGCTTGAACTCTCTAGGGAGGAGGGCTCTTGAGTTAATTTCAAGAAACGTTGCTCACCTATATAATGCACTCCATGAAGTATATTCTTTATACATACTTTATTGAAGTACATAATTTTACAAAAGTCATTACATGGGAAGTTTACGAGGGTGATGCCTCGTTTCCACTAGGGGACAAATGAGGAACATTTGTCCCTCAACAATGTTGCGGGACAGATGAGGAACATTTGTCCCTCAACAATGTTGCGGGACAGATGTTTCGAACATTGTGTAGGCCACACTAGGGGACAAATGCAGCAACATGTTCCTCATAGAGAAAAAGAATTTGTGAAGTTATTTTTATTTATTTAATTAAATTAATAATATGCTCATGAAAAATACGTCAAATGCCAATGAACTTGTTGGCACAATTTTTGTTACAATACCTGCTGAATTAAACAGTATTTAGATCAACCAAATATTTCAAGGTCATTAAACACACTAAAATTTTGGATTGATAGTAAATATTGAAATATTATCACTCAGGTGCTCCTAGAAATAGCTGTTAAATATGTAATCAATCTTTTAGTGCCTAATAATAGTAATAGTTGTTTGACAACTGAACATATAAAACAACGAATATTTTTAAAATCTTACTGAATATTGGTACGCATTATTGTTTTATTAAAATTGAACAATAATTACTGAGAACCTTACATTTTAATAAATCACTGATAATTTAATTTGTTTAACAAATATTATACTGAATTATAAACTGTGTAAATTATTTTTTAAATCGACACGATTTTTTTTTTAATTATCAAAATCGGACCACTGTAAAAAATTATGCGTGGTCATACATAAAAAATATACGCGTCGAATACATAACCTCCTCCGTTTGTACATGGGTTGAAAAAAAGGCGATGAAATAAAATTGATAAATTGTGTTTGCTAGCAAACGAAAAAAAACCGACTTCAATTACATCGACAAATAATACAACGTAAGTAGACGAAAAAAATTTAGTAACGCACTTGTCGTCACTACGACTTTCGAAGGTTCCCCTCGATTTTTCTGGGATTCCATCATCAGATCCTGGTTTCCTTATCATGGTACCACCCTTGGGATATCTCCTTTCCAACAAAAAAAAAGAATGATCAATATCGGTTCGTAAACGACGAAGTTATCCCCGATTATACATTAAAATCGAATTGAGTAATCTCCTCCTTTTTTGAAGTCGGTTAAAAAATATCGATATATAGATTTTTTTTTCGATATCTCTAACTCCGATATTGAATATGTTTTTAAAAATATCGATATATCGAGAATCCGATATTTTAAAAAATATCAAAAGCCCTACCATGCGAAATTGACGCGGAACAAATGTTTTCGATCTCGAAGCGGGAACAAGCAACATGTCCCTAAACACGTACACACTGCGGGACATGTTGCGGGACATGTTGCGGGACACTGTGCAACATGTGTGTGGACGTGTCCCCCAACATGTCGCGGGACAAAATGTTCCCTAGTGTAGACGGGGCTGACGCGGAACAATTGTCCCATGTTGCGGTAATGCCTCGTCTTCACTAGGGGACATTTTGTCCCGCGACATGTCGCGGGACAAAATGTCCCCTAGTGGAAACGAGGCATGAACCTCAACGCTCACCTGTATGATGCACTCCATGAGGTACTCCTGAGCGATGGCGTCCCGGCAGCTGACCACCTGCTCCAGGATGCCGGGCAGCACGAGGCGCCGGTAGTCCTGCTCGCCCACAGACTCACCTGTATGATGCACTCCATGAGGTACTCCTGCGCGATGGCGTCCCGGCAGCTGACCACCTGCTCCAGGATGCCGGGCAGCACGAGGCGCCGGTAGTCCTGCTCGCCCACAGACTCACCTGTATGATGCACTCCATGAGGTACTCCTGCGCGATGGCGTCCCGGCAGCTGACCACCTGCTCCAGGATGCCGGGCAGCACGAGGCGCCGGTAGTCCTGCTCGCCCACAGACTCACCTGTATGATGCACTCCATGAGGTACTCCTGCGCGATGGCGTCCCGGCAGCTGACCACCTGCTCCAGGATGCCGGGCAGCACGAGGCGCCGGTAGTCCTGCTCGCCCACAGACTCACCTGTATGATGCACTCCATGAGGTACTCCTGCGCGATGGCGTCCCGGCAGCTGACCACCTGCTCCAGGATGCCGGGCAGCACGAGGCGCCGGTAGTCCTGCTCGCCCACAGACTCACCTGTATGATGCACTCCATGAGGTACTCCTGCGCGATGGCGTCCCGGCAGCTGACCACCTGCTCCAGGATGCCGGGCAGCACGAGGCGCCGGTAGTCCTGCTCGCCCACAGACTCACCTGTATGATGCACTCCATGAGGTACTCCTGCGCGATGGCGTCCCGGCAGCTGACCACCTGCTCCAGGATGCCGGGCAGCACGAGGCGCCGGTAGTCCTGCTCGCCCACAGACTCACCTGTATGATGCACTCCATGAGGTACTCCTGCGCGATGGCGTCCCGGCAGCTGACCACCTGCTCCAGGATGCCGGGCAGCACGAGGCGCCGGTAGTCCTGCTCGCCCACAGACTCACCTGTATGATGCACTCCATGAGGTACTCCTGCGCGATGGCGTCCCGGCAGCTGACCACCTGCTCCAGGATGCCGGGCAGCACGAGGCGCCGGTAGTCCTGCTCGCCCACAGACTCACCTGTATGATGCACTCCATGAGGTACTCCTGCGCGATGGCGTCCCGGCAGCTGACCACCTGCTCCAGGATGCCGGGCAGCACGAGGCGCCGGTAGTCCTGCTCGCCCACAGACTCACCTGTATGATGCACTCCATGAGGTACTCCTGCGCGATGGCGTCCCGGCAGCTGACCACCTGCTCCAGGATGCCGGGCAGCACGAGGCGCCGGTAGTCCTGCTCGCCCACAGACTCACCTGTATGATGCACTCCATGAGGTACTCCTGCGCGATGGCGTCCCGGCAGCTGACCACCTGCTCCAGGATGCCGGGCAGCACGAGGCGCCGGTAGTCCTGCTCGCCCACAGACTCACCTGTATGATGCACTCCATGAGGTACTCCTGCGCGATGGCGTCCCGGCAGCTGACCACCTGCTCCAGGATGCCGGGCAGCACGAGGCGCCGGTAGTCCTGCTCGCCCACAGACTCACCTGTATGATGCACTCCATGAGGTACTCCTGCGCGATGGCGTCCCGGCAGCTGACCACCTGCTCCAGGATGCCGGGCAGCACGAGGCGCCGGTAGTCCTGCTCGCCCACAGACTCACCTGTATGATGCACTCCATGAGGTACTCCTGCGCGATGGCGTCCCGGCAGCTGACCACCTGCTCCAGGATGCCGGGCAGCACGAGGCGCCGGTAGTCCTGCTCGCCCACAGACTCACCTGTATGATGCACTCCATGAGGTACTCCTGCGCGATGGCGTCCCGGCAGCTGACCACCTGCTCCAGGATGCCGGGCAGCACGAGGCGCCGGTAGTCCTGCTCGCCCACAGACTCACCTGTATGATGCACTCCATGAGGTACTCCTGCGCGATGGCGTCCCGGCAGCTGACCACCTGCTCCAGGATGCCGGGCAGCACGAGGCGCCGGTAGTCCTGCTCGCCCACAGACTCACCTGTATGATGCACTCCATGAGGTACTCCTGCGCGATGGCGTCCCGGCAGCTGACCACCTGCTCCAGGATGCCGGGCAGCACGAGGCGCCGGTAGTCCTGCTCGCCCACAGACTCACCTGTATGATGCACTCCATGAGGTACTCCTGCGCGATGGCGTCCCGGCAGCTGACCACCTGCTCCAGGATGCCGGGCAGCACGAGGCGCCGGTAGTCCTGCTCGCCCACAGACTCACCTGTATGATGCACTCCATGAGGTACTCCTGCGCGATGGCGTCCCGGCAGCTGACCACCTGCTCCAGGATGCCGGGCAGCACGAGGCGCCGGTAGTCCTGCTCGCCCACAGACTCACCTGTATGATGCACTCCATGAGGTACTCCTGCGCGATGGCGTCCCGGCAGCTGACCACCTGCTCCAGGATGCCGGGCAGCACGAGGCGCCGGTAGTCCTGCTCGCCCACAGACTCACCTGTATGATGCACTCCATGAGGTACTCCTGCGCGATGGCGTCCCGGCAGCTGACCACCTGCTCCAGGATGCCGGGCAGCACGAGGCGCCGGTAGTCCTGCTCGCCCACAGACTCACCTGTATGATGCACTCCATGAGGTACTCCTGCGCGATGGCGTCCCGGCAGCTGACCACCTGCTCCAGGATGCCGGGCAGCACGAGGCGCCGGTAGTCCTGCTCGCCCACAGACTCACCTGTATGATGCACTCCATGAGGTACTCCTGCGCGATGGCGTCCCGGCAGCTGACCACCTGCTCCAGGATGCCGGGCAGCACGAGGCGCCGGTAGTCCTGCTCGCCCACAGACTCACCTGTATGATGCACTCCATGAGGTACTCCTGCGCGATGGCGTCCCGGCAGCTGACCACCTGCTCCAGGATGCCGGGCAGCACGAGGCGCCGGTAGTCCTGCTCGCCCACAGACTCACCTGTATGATGCACTCCATGAGGTACTCCTGCGCGATGGCGTCCCGGCAGCTGACCACCTGCTCCAGGATGCCGGGCAGCACGAGGCGCCGGTAGTCCTGCTCGCCCACAGACTCACCTGTATGATGCACTCCATGAGGTACTCCTGCGCGATGGCGTCCCGGCAGCTGACCACCTGCTCCAGGATGCCGGGCAGCACGAGGCGCCGGTAGTCCTGCTCGCCCACAGACTCACCTGTATGATGCACTCCATGAGGTACTCCTGCGCGATGGCGTCCCGGCAGCTGACCACCTGCTCCAGGATGCCGGGCAGCACGAGGCGCCGGTAGTCCTGCTCGCCCACAGACTCACCTGTATGATGCACTCCATGAGGTACTCCTGCGCGATGGCGTCCCGGCAGCTGACCACCTGCTCCAGGATGCCGGGCAGCACGAGGCGCCGGTAGTCCTGCTCGCCCACAGACTCACCTGTATGATGCACTCCATGAGGTACTCCTGCGCGATGGCGTCCCGGCAGCTGACCACCTGCTCCAGGATGCCGGGCAGCACGAGGCGCCGGTAGTCCTGCTCGCCCACAGACTCACCTGTATGATGCACTCCATGAGGTACTCCTGCGCGATGGCGTCCCGGCAGCTGACCACCTGCTCCAGGATGCCGGGCAGCACGAGGCGCCGGTAGTCCTGCTCGCCCACAGACTCACCTGTATGATGCACTCCATGAGGTACTCCTGCGCGATGGCGTCCCGGCAGCTGACCACCTGCTCCAGGATGCCGGGCAGCACGAGGCGCCGGTAGTCCTGCTCGCCCACAGACTCACCTGTATGATGCACTCCATGAGGTACTCCTGCGCGATGGCGTCCCGGCAGCTGACCACCTGCTCCAGGATGCCGGGCAGCACGAGGCGCCGGTAGTCCTGCTCGCCCACAGACTCACCTGTATGATGCACTCCATGAGGTACTCCTGCGCGATGGCGTCCCGGCAGCTGACCACCTGCTCCAGGATGCCGGGCAGCACGAGGCGCCGGTAGTCCTGCTCGCCCACAGACTCACCTGTATGATGCACTCCATGAGGTACTCCTGCGCGATGGCGTCCCGGCAGCTGACCACCTGCTCCAGGATGCCGGGCAGCACGAGGCGCCGGTAGTCCTGCTCGCCCACAGACTCACCTGTATGATGCACTCCATGAGGTACTCCTGCGCGATGGCGTCCCGGCAGCTGACCACCTGCTCCAGGATGCCGGGCAGCACGAGGCGCCGGTAGTCCTGCTCGCCCACAGACTCACCTGTATGATGCACTCCATGAGGTACTCCTGCGCGATGGCGTCCCGGCAGCTGACCACCTGCTCCAGGATGCCGGGCAGCACGAGGCGCCGGTAGTCCTGCTCGCCCACAGACTCACCTGTATGATGCACTCCATGAGGTACTCCTGCGCGATGGCGTCCCGGCAGCTGACCACCTGCTCCAGGATGCCGGGCAGCACGAGGCGCCGGTAGTCCTGCTCGCCCACAGACTCACCTGTATGATGCACTCCATGAGGTACTCCTGCGCGATGGCGTCCCGGCAGCTGACCACCTGCTCCAGGATGCCGGGCAGCACGAGGCGCCGGTAGTCCTGCTCGCCCACAGACTCACCTGTATGATGCACTCCATGAGGTACTCCTGCGCGATGGCGTCCCGGCAGCTGACCACCTGCTCCAGGATGCCGGGCAGCACGAGGCGCCGGTAGTCCTGCTCGCCCACAGACTCACCTGTATGATGCACTCCATGAGGTACTCCTGCGCGATGGCGTCCCGGCAGCTGACCACCTGCTCCAGGATGCCGGGCAGCACGAGGCGCCGGTAGTCCTGCTCGCCCACAGACTCACCTGTATGATGCACTCCATGAGGTACTCCTGCGCGATGGCGTCCCGGCAGCTGACCACCTGCTCCAGGATGCCGGGCAGCACGAGGCGCCGGTAGTCCTGCTCGCCCACAGACTCACCTGTATGATGCACTCCATGAGGTACTCCTGCGCGATGGCGTCCCGGCAGCTGACCACCTGCTCCAGGATGCCGGGCAGCACGAGGCGCCGGTAGTCCTGCTCGCCCACAGACTCACCTGTATGATGCACTCCATGAGGTACTCCTGCGCGATGGCGTCCCGGCAGCTGACCACCTGCTCCAGGATGCCGGGCAGCACGAGGCGCCGGTAGTCCTGCTCGCCCACAGACTCACCTGTATGATGCACTCCATGAGGTACTCCTGCGCGATGGCGTCCCGGCAGCTGACCACCTGCTCCAGGATGCCGGGCAGCACGAGGCGCCGGTAGTCCTGCTCGCCCACAGACTCACCTGTATGATGCACTCCATGAGGTACTCCTGCGCGATGGCGTCCCGGCAGCTGACCACCTGCTCCAGGATGCCGGGCAGCACGAGGCGCCGGTAGTCCTGCTCGCCCACAGACTCACCTGTATGATGCACTCCATGAGGTACTCCTGCGCGATGGCGTCCCGGCAGCTGACCACCTGCTCCAGGATGCCGGGCAGCACGAGGCGCCGGTAGTCCTGCTCGCCCACAGACTCACCTGTATGATGCACTCCATGAGGTACTCCTGCGCGATGGCGTCCCGGCAGCTGACCACCTGCTCCAGGATGCCGGGCAGCACGAGGCGCCGGTAGTCCTGCTCGCCCACAGACTCACCTGTATGATGCACTCCATGAGGTACTCCTGCGCGATGGCGTCCCGGCAGCTGACCACCTGCTCCAGGATGCCGGGCAGCACGAGGCGCCGGTAGTCCTGCTCGCCCACAGACTCACCTGTATGATGCACTCCATGAGGTACTCCTGCGCGATGGCGTCCCGGCAGCTGACCACCTGCTCCAGGATGCCGGGCAGCACGAGGCGCCGGTAGTCCTGCTCGCCCACAGACTCACCTGTATGATGCACTCCATGAGGTACTCCTGCGCGATGGCGTCCCGGCAGCTGACCACCTGCTCCAGGATGCCGGGCAGCACGAGGCGCCGGTAGTCCTGCTCGCCCACAGACTCACCTGTATGATGCACTCCATGAGGTACTCCTGCGCGATGGCGTCCCGGCAGCTGACCACCTGCTCCAGGATGCCGGGCAGCACGAGGCGCCGGTAGTCCTGCTCGCCCACAGACTCACCTGTATGATGCACTCCATGAGGTACTCCTGCGCGATGGTGTCCCGGCAGCTGACCACCTGCTCCAGGATGCCGGGCAGCACGAGGCGCCGGTAGTCCTGCTCGCCCACAGACTCACCTGTATGATGCACTCCATGAGGTACTCCTGCGCGATGGCGTCCCGGCAGCTGACCACCTGCTCCAGGATGCCGGGCAGCACGAGGCGCCGGTAGTCCTGCTCGCCCACAGACTCACCTGTATGATGCACTCCATGAGGTACTCCTGCGCGATGGCGTCCCGGCAGCTGACCACCTGCTCCAGGATGCCGGGCAGCACGAGGCGCCGGTAGTCCTGCTCGCCCACAGACTCACCTGTATGATGCACTCCATGAGGTACTCCTGCGCGATGGCGTCCCGGCAGCTGACCACCTGCTCCAGGATGCCGGGCAGCACGAGGCGCCGGTAGTCCTGCTCGCCCACAGACTCACCTGTATGATGCACTCCATGAGGTACTCCTGCGCGATGGCGTCCCGGCAGCTGACCACCTGCTCCAGGATGCCGGGCAGCACGAGGCGCCGGTAGTCCTGCTCGCCCACAGACTCACCTGTATGATGCACTCCATGAGGTACTCCTGCGCGATGGCGTCCCGGCAGCTGACCACCTGCTCCAGGATGCCGGGCAGCACGAGGCGCCGGTAGTCCTGCTCGCCCACAGACTCACCTGTATGATGCACTCCATGAGGTACTCCTGCGCGATGGCGTCCCGGCAGCTGACCACCTGCTCCAGGATGCCGGGCAGCACGAGGCGCCGGTAGTCCTGCTCGCCCACAGACTCACCTGTATGATGCACTCCATGAGGTACTCCTGCGCGATGGCGTCCCGGCAGCTGACCACCTGCTCCAGGATGCCGGGCAGCACGAGGCGCCGGTAGTCCTGCTCGCCCACAGACTCACCTGTATGATGCACTCCATGAGGTACTCCTGCGCGATGGCGTCCCGGCAGCTGACCACCTGCTCCAGGATGCCGGGCAGCACGAGGCGCCGGTAGTCCTGCTCGCCCACAGACTCACCTGTATGATGCACTCCATGAGGTACTCCTGCGCGATGGCGTCCCGGCAGCTGACCACCTGCTCCAGGATGCCGGGCAGCACGAGGCGCCGGTAGTCCTGCTCGCCCACAGACTCACCTGTATGATGCACTCCATGAGGTACTCCTGCGCGATGGCGTCCCGGCAGCTGACCACCTGCTCCAGGATGCCGGGCAGCACGGGGCGCCGGTAGTCCTGCTCGCCCACAGACTCACCTGTATGATGCACTCCATGAGGTACTCCTGCGCGATGGCGTCCCGGCAGCTGACCACCTGCTCCAGGATGCCGGGCAGCACGAGGCGCCGGTAGTCCTGCTCGCCCACAGACTCACCTGTATGATGCACTCCATGAGGTACTCCTGCGCGATGGCGTCCCGGCAGCTGACCACCTGCTCCAGGATGCCGGGCAGCACGAGGCGCCGGTAGTCCTGCTCGCCCACAGACTCACCTGTATGATGCACTCCATGAGGTACTCCTGCGCGATGGCGTCCCGGCAGCTGACCACCTGCTCCAGGATGCCGGGCAGCACGAGGCGCCGGTAGTCCTGCTCGCCCACAGACTCACCTGTATGATGCACTCCATGAGGTACTCCTGCGCGATGGCGTCCCGGCAGCTGACCACCTGCTCCAGGATGCCGGGCAGCACGAGGCGCCGGTAGTCCTGCTCGCCCACAGACTCACCTGTATGATGCACTCCATGAGGTACTCCTGCGCGATGGCGTCCCGGCAGCTGACCACCTGCTCCAGGATGCCGGGCAGCACGAGGCGCCGGTAGTCCTGCTCGCCCACAGACTCACCTGTATGATGCACTCCATGAGGTACTCCTGCGCGATGGCGTCCCGGCAGCTGACCACCTGCTCCAGGATGCCGGGCAGCACGAGGCGCCGGTAGTCCTGCTCGCCCACAGACTCACCTGTATGATGCACTCCATGAGGTACTCCTGCGCGATGGCGTCCCGGCAGCTGACCACCTGCTCCAGGATGCCGGGCAGCACGAGGCGCCGGTAGTCCTGCTCGCCCACAGACTCACCTGTATGATGCACTCCATGAGGTACTCCTGCGCGATGGCGTCCCGGCAGCTGACCACCTGCTCCAGGATGCCGGGCAGCACGAGGCGCCGGTAGTCCTGCTCGCCCACAGACTCACCTGTATGATGCACTCCATGAGGTACTCCTGCGCGATGGCGTCCCGGCAGCTGACCACCTGCTCCAGGATGCCGGGCAGCACGAGGCGCCGGTAGTCCTGCTCGCCCACAGACTCACCTGTATGATGCACTCCATGAGGTACTCCTGCGCGATGGCGTCCCGGCAGCTGACCACCTGCTCCAGGATGCCGGGCAGCACGAGGCGCCGGTAGTCCTGCTCGCCCACAGACTCACCTGTATGATGCACTCCATGAGGTACTCCTGCGCGATGGCGTCCCGGCAGCTGACCACCTGCTCCAGGATGCCGGGCAGCACGAGGCGCCGGTAGTCCTGCTCGCCCACAGACTCACCTGTATGATGCACTCCATGAGGTACTCCTGCGCGATGGCGTCCCGGCAGCTGACCACCTGCTCCAGGATGCCGGGCAGCACGAGGCGCCGGTAGTCCTGCTCGCCCACAGACTCACCTGTATGATGCACTCCATGAGGTACTCCTGCGCGATGGCGTCCCGGCAGCTGACCACCTGCTCCAGGATGCCGGGCAGCACGAGGCGCCGGTAGTCCTGCTCGCCCACAGACTCACCTGTATGATGCACTCCATGAGGTACTCCTGCGCGATGGCGTCCCGGCAGCTGACCACCTGCTCCAGGATGCCGGGCAGCACGAGGCGCCGGTAGTCCTGCTCGCCCACAGACTCACCTGTATGATGCACTCCATGAGGTACTCCTGCGCGATGGCGTCCCGGCAGCTGACCACCTGCTCCAGGATGCCGGGCAGCACGGGGCGCCGGTAGTCCTGCTCGCCCACAGACTCACCTGTATGATGCACTCCATGAGGTACTCCTGCGCGATGGCGTCCCGGCAGCTGACCACCTGCTCCAGGATGCCGGGCAGCACGAGGCGCCGGTAGTCCTGCTCGCCCACAGACTCCAGCTGAGAGAGTCGCACCAGGTTCGTACCCACGAGGATCCTCAGCTCGGAGCGTTCGCGTTCACGACGTTCTTTGTCTCTGGAAAATAATTCATTGTTAACATATTTCTAAAATAAAAGTGCTGTGTGGTTACGGCACTAAATAATGTAGCCACCCCCTCTCTTCCCGTGGGTGTCATAAGAGGCGACTAAGGCAGTGTTCCGCAAAGGGTGTACCGCGGCACACTGGTGTGCCGTGGTTGTTTATTGGTTTGCCTCGGAAAAATAAACTTTACGTTTATTGATTAATAATAAATATTGTTTCGGTGATTAATAAATAAATGTTGGTTAATGTTACTTAAAAATTGATTTTTTATTTGTGGTGTACCTCCAAAATATTTTCCTATTCCTAGGTGTACCTTGAATACAAAAAGTTTGCGGAACACTGGACTAAGGGATAACACAGTTCGACTACCACCTTGGAACTTAAAAAGCCGGCAGATGGCGGGATAACCATCCATGTTGGCTTTGAAATACACAGGCCAAAGACAGGCAGCAGCGTCTTCGGTGCGACTGCGGTCACCAACCCGCCTGCCCAGCGTGGTGACTATGGGCAAAACACATGAGTTCGCGCCATAATGTCGGGAGCGAACTTGTGGAGGCCTATGTCCAACAGTGGACTGTGATAGGCTGAAGTGGTGGATATTTCTAAAATACTCAATATAGGACATCTCGGTAAACTAAACAAATGCAACACAGAGTACACGAATTTCTGTGTCTCAATTTGTTTGTGCTCAATAAGGATATCAAAATTTTTGGTAAGTCTTGAAACATATTGTTAAAATATACACTTCAATAAATTGTTTAGAATCTTCTGCCAGAACTGCACTGATATTATATAAATTCACTATAATTAACAAATTAACTGTAACATATAAACTGATAAAACAAATTTGTGACAAATTTCAAATTTATTAAATTACCTTGAATGGCCTTGATGCTGCATTCGAACCCATAACTTATTCATTTCAGCAAAATTCATCAAAACAAAGTCAATGGCATCCCGAACCTGAAAAAATATTATCATTTCATAACTTTACCAATACAAGTTTGAACTAAAAAGAGAAATTTTGAGATATCATTAATTTATTCTTTAATTTTAGTTAGATGAGATTCAATAGTGCTTAAAATACGTGAGTCTTCAGTATACATTTCGGTTTCAGCCGAAACTAAGGCCAAGGCCGAATTTCGTTTTTTTTTGTTTTGGCTTTGGCCAAAAATCTGGTTTCGATCAGACTACTGAAAAGGCTATTTATTATTACTCTATTGTTTCAGTCATTTTTATACAACTTACAGTTCCCTCATTCTCATTCTGAGCTTCAGTGGTATCAGGCAGCACATTCCTAGTGCACTGCAGCAAGTAATTCCTCAGGAACAGACCACGTAACGGATGCTGAACACCGCGGCACATCTCCACCAAATCCTATAGGAGAAAAATAGTCTTGTGTAACAAATATTACTTATAAAGATGAATGATTTATTTTCGTAAGGGTGAGGCCAAACGAGCATAATTTTGTGAGTTGTCGGTCGCGTAATTTCGGTCGCAGAAATTCTGCCTAATCGAAATTCTGACTCATTTTGCGTCGCCATGTGGCACAAACTGTGTTTTGTATGAAAACGAATGCAGCAGATATTACGCGACCGAAATTACGCGACTGTCAATCACAAAATTACGCTCGTTTGGCCCCACCCTAAGAAGTTCACAGTCTTTCATTACAAAATGGTTAGAATCTGTATAGTGGGTACATGCTTAGTGCAAATATTTGAGTTTAGTTGTTAACCTAAGTTGTGCCCAAACTACTGCTTTACTGAAACTATTTTGTAGGAATGTCTTCCATTGCAAAAATCGCACTGATGTATCGGTGCCCGCTTGGGATATATATTTGTAGTTGTACAAATATTTCTTTCTGGTTTGGATGTCTGTCCTTGTGGGTCTTCCCACCTTGTTCCGGTTATTATCATACACACCTGATAATGATCATTACTATTGTAGGGAATATATCTGCCAACCCATTGCCTTCTATTGCTTCTGGGGTGTTTCTTTCGTCTTTTATAGCGACCTTAATTAAAATTTGCTTAAACTCACAACAACAACAACATGCTTAAAATTGAACAGTGCCTGAAAAAAACAAATTTTTAAATATAAGAACCAGGCTTAAGTCAACCTACCTTCAATAAATCTCTCCTCAAATTTGTATTTGTCTTGATGTACACCAATCCGACAGTGATCAAAAGGTACAATCGGGGTACAATATTACCAGCGTACTGTACCAATTCATAGAGATCTGCTACTTTACGACCCTTCTGAAACTCTTCCAACAAGTACAGCTCTAAATGTCGGAGCTCATCTGTTATTGCCATATCTGAATTACTGTTAAGAAAATTTATACTAGGATGAAAGTGATAAGTTACTTCAGAGTAGATTTGTATATGTTTTATTCTGCATCTATGAGTCTATACATGTAAATTATACACAACCTACTAATATTATAAACGCGAAAGTATGTATGTATGGATGTTTGTTCCTCTTTCACACAAAACCTACTGGACCGATTTTAATGAAACTTGGTACGTAGATAGCTGGAGATGTAGAATAGCACATAGGCTACTTTTTATCCCCACATTCCCAAGGGATCGAAAATTATGCGGGTGAAACCGCGTGGCGCAGCTTGCAAAACATATTAACGTACTCAAAATGGGTTCTATACTTGTCAAAATAATATTTTTAATAGTAAGAGACTAGATTGTTATAATAGAAAAAAAATAAACATTCTCTTGATTTATCTTACTATATAATTATGTACTTTATATTCTTCTCTAATGCAAATTTAAATAAATAATTATTTCATTTTAACTGTTACCTCTACCTCTTTGTATGTAACAAAAGACAAAATACATAATATGCCAAAGGATACACAGTTCATAGTAGCTCTTTGGGGACAGCAGTGATGTCCTCAGCTCTCCCAGCATTGTTGATGCATGCTTCAGAGCATCCATCAACTTGGATTTGTCCAGGCATCTCTTCATTTGAAATGCCTGAAATATTTTTACAACTCCATATTTATCAAAATTATGATTAAAATAAATCAAACACAAATCTTCTTATTAGGATTTGTTTTTACGTTCTATAAGTTTTAAATATATTATTTTTGTAATTTATCAGTCAGTAACTATGTTTGTGATGTGATTAATATATAAAACGAGATTTTAATCACATTAAAATATGGTTCTTGGTTTTTATTTAATACTATTTTCATATAATTTGTGCTACATATGTTTTACTGTATTTAGTTTTTAAATATAAATTTATGGTCCTGTGATGGCACTATTTGTAAAGGTGCGACTGAAAAGTACCTGTAAGCTGAGTCTACGACCTTTTCAGCAGCATTTTTTCTAAAATCTCTGTAAATTAGACTAAGAAATCTTTTGTTTTTATGCTTGGTGAAAAATTGTCTTTATTATTATTATTTTACACAAAAATCATAGTGTAATGAGTACCTATATACTCAATGTATTTAGAGCAAGTAACAAGAAAACATTACTAATGTATTTATATCAGATTATATATCAAGTGATCATAAAATACGTATAAATAAAATATTATTCAATGTTTTTGCTAGAATTACAGAGTGGCTACTACCGCCAGTAACTATCAAATTACATACATAGTTTAATTTTTTTTAACTCACCTGGACTTTAACCACGTTCAAAGCATCGTCAAGAAGCTTCTCCTGCTCCTCGATAGGTGAAATCTGGTTAGTCATCTGCGCCTACAAAACAATAACAAGATAAAGATATTAAAAATTTCGGAACAAATTATCGCATCTATTACTAACTGCTACTAACATTCGACCAAATGTAATTAAACGGGTTGTCTAAACGCTCCATGTGTACACTCGACAACAGTAAATACCGTATAATACGTACCTGCGACGTGTTTAAATAACAGGTATAACAATAATCGCTGATAAAGTATTTTCGGTGTAAAAATTTCCTTATGTGGGAGTTGTTTTTTTTCTTGAAGTTTAATTTTTATTTGAGTTTGACGAATTGACGATTGACAATTGACATTGACGTAAGTGCAAACTGCAAGTGCTGCCACTTGCCAGAATTCGAATATGAATTCCACAGAGTACATTATATAAGGGTAAATTCTACCGATAAAATATAAAAAATCTATTTAAAATTCTGAATCGAATAATCAATTTGTACAATTCCACTGCTAGTGTGCTAGGCAAGGGATAAATTCTACACATACGTGATAATATACACTTATGAAAATACTTATGTAAGCACAAAAGAAGTTATGTAACTTAATTGGCTAGCTATTTTATATTAGCTTTATATAAGAGTAAATGTTATCAATTCGCCGATGACACGTGTCTAGTGGTAGCTGATAAAAACCCTGAGATGGCCATTAAGAAATTACAAGAAGACTTCGATACTTTGATACAGTGGTGCCATGATGTAGGAATTGTAATTAATACAGACAAAACTAAACTTTTAATTATAAAATCATCACATCAGCGACAAACTCTCACAACAAAATTGATTGCTCACAATCACAACTGTTTACATGTCAAAGACAAAAATTACTGTGCTTGCTCAGCTATTGAAGTTGTTAATTCACAGATGTACTTAGGTCTGATAATAGACAACAAATTTTCATGGAGATTACAAATAGATAGAGTATGTGACAAATTAAGACAATTTTTAGTTAACATAATCATTTTAAAAAAAAGGATCCCTTTCAAAATTAGATTGTTACTATATTATGCTCTGGCAGATTCGTATATCCAATATGGCCTCAGTAGTTATGGTCGTACCTACAAAAGTTACCTAAACAAAATATACAAATTACAATTAAGAATATTGAAAAACATTGTTTCATCAAATATTAGAACTGAATTTCATAACGACGAAATTGCACTTTTTAATCATTGCAAAGTATTACCAGTACATAAAAAATTTGAGTATACAGTTCTAAAAGAAAATTTCTGGAATAGTAAGTTTAGGCAACGTGTTCAGCACCCTACATTTACACGGGCTGTAGCAAGAAACCAATTAAACACAGTTCGTGCCAACAATGTGTATGGTGAGAGAACAACGACTTACATAGTTCCCCGATTAATAAATACACTACCATCAGATTTGGTTGAATGTATCAATAGCAATAATATAAAACAAAAACTTAAAAATTTCTATCTTTCGACAACACTTTTTGAGAAAAAATGAATATTATTAACATATATTGTATAAAAATTGATATGCCAATTGAAAATGTAACTGTGATTGCTTAATTTTTTAAATACTATTTTTACCATTAATCTACTTTTTTTACCATTATGAAATTGTAAAAATGTAGCATTGTACAAACCTTAGTGGTTTTCTTTTGCTACTTATAATTGTAAATTTGTACATAATATTGTTTCTTTATTTGATAATTAAATAAAATAAAATAAATAAATAAATAAAGCTAACTTCACGTTGCTAACTTCTTCTTCATTGACTAGCTAACTTCAGGGTGTCAGTTTTTTTATGAATTTTTCTTAAGCAATTTTTTTTTTTGTAAACATGAATTGTCAAAGTCCATTATGTCATGTCAGTGTCAATTTTTATATTTGATTTGACAGTTTGACTGGTAAAAAATTGTTAAATGGGAACAATCGATAACCCTGTGTAAATAATAACAATATTATGGATAACAAACCGAATTTGAGCCAGTACTTCGGCGGAAATGAAGTTCCGCCTGCGTCACAATTTTTCGATGAAATAGGGACGTCACCCAGCGATATGATACAAAGTGTTTATCTCGGAGAGTCAGATGGTTAGTATTACAAGAGTTAATTCTTACAACAATATTATTGATAAATAATAAAAATATAGATAGTGTTTTTTGTCGTAATCATTATAACTACTCAAAACTTACACAAGTGCGCAAAGTCTGTCCTATCGCTATTACAAATCTCTAACAGACAACCTTTTATAAAAGTAGAGTACCTAAGTAGTAAAGTAGAGTAGGCATAGCCAGTATATACAGGATGTCCCGCGATAAAGTGCAACCCCGAAAGAGGGTGAAACTAGACCATAAATTATCGACAAAAAACAGAAAAAAATTAAAATTTTTTTTTTTTTTTTTAATTGACGAATTGAGATTTTTATATAGCTTACGTAGCCTCTTTGTATAAAAAATGATGATTTTTTTTGTACGTATTTTTTGGGATACAGGCGTAAATTTTTTTTATTTGAATGGCAATATGGTAAGAAATAACAATAAATCATAAAATTTCCTGGTATTGGAGGCATAATTCTGAGAAAATTAGAGATCATTGATAAAAACAGTCATAAAAAATGGATTTTTTTTCACAAGAAGCATAGTTAAAGACATAATGCCACTTTTTTGCGAGCTAATTTTTATTTTATCCTTACCGCCAAGTACGTGGCGTAATATTTTATTTTATTTTAAAGTAATCGACCAACTACTTTGGAAGAAATCATCATTTTTTGTACATAGAGTCTAGGTAAGATATAAAAATCTTAATTCGTCAATAAAAAATAAAATATTTTTTAAAAAAAGTTTTTTCTATGTTTTTTGTCGATAATTTATGGTCTAGTTTCACCCCCTTTCGCACTGGCGGATCCAGGGGGGGTCACAGGGGTTATGACCCCCCCTGGGCTGTGTCCAGGACCTAGGTGGACCACTAATTAAAATTGTTAAACAAGATTTTTTTCACAATATAGGTATTTTTAAGTACATTACCTACATAGATTAATAAAATACCTACTTTTTACCTGTATCCATCATAATAAAATTTAAATTATAACTTCTTTTTACTTGATCACGACTTTGTGACCCCCCCCCCCCCCCCCTGGAGCCTTGACCATGACTGTGACCCCCCCCCTCCCCCTGGCGCCAAAGCTGGATCCGCCCTTGCCCTTTCGGGGTTGCACTTTATCGCGGGACATCCTGTATATATAAAAAAGAAAAAACTAAAGATTTTATAAATCATCATAGTTGTCTGTCTGTCCTTATGTATGCTTAGATCTTAAAAACTACGCAACGGATTTTGATACAGTTTTTTTAAAACATAGAGTGATTCAAGAGGAAGGTTTATATGTATAATACATGCATAATATAGTAGAGAAACACTGATCATTTTTGCAACCTTGCGAAGCCATACATATAACAGAAATCTTATGAATCGCTTAATTCATTTACAGCCCGCCCACAGACATCAACGGGATTTTTCACGCAGAATATGACTACATCTTTCATACAAAATAAGATGCCCCAAGAGATGACATTTACCAATGTCCCCACTGTGAGTGCCGCCACGGCTATTCCAGCAGCTAGTTTACCAGACCCGTCAACATTCTTCGATACAATAGGACCAGAACCACAAATTTCTAGTAGAAAAACTAGTACAGTTTCAGCATCTGTGATTTCTGATGCTATGGATGGACTGAGTCTCAAAGTAAGTATCTATGGCTTTAGTTTAACTTTTTGTATAAGAAATTTTCTCCTAAACTGAAAGTAAATATACATTTACTTAATATTAAGTAGTATTAATTGCTGTGTGGCTATGTCAGAATAGAATATAGCCACCCAGTAATTTTCTTTTTAATTGCTTTGTAGTTTTCTTTTTAATATGACAATGCCTGACTGGTCTATATTATTTTCTTATTTGTTTTTCTTTCGAACAATGCTGGAAAACAATTTGTAATATCTCAAATTTTTACAATACAATACATACTCAACAATGAGTAGTAATACAAGTCACCAAAACAAATCACAACAATAATTTGCCGAATCTATAACAAGTAATATAAAACTCAATTAATAAAATAATAATCAATTATAAATTTTTACATTTTTCCTAGAACCAACCAGTAGACAAAGAAGCTGATAGACGGCGAGATGCATGGATACCTAATGAGGAAGCTAAGAAAACTTTATTGAAGGTATTTTTTTTTGTAAATTTATTTAATACAGTCACGTATAAAATTTTTAACTAAGTAAATAAATGTATCATTTTATAATAAAATTCTATAATTTTTCATTTTTTTTTCTTTTTTTATGAATGTTATGCCTGTTTTAGGCTCAATCTTCTCCAAAAGGCTCATTTTTCCCTGAAAGAGAAGTTCTAACAATGCCAGGATTGATACTTGAGGAAGAATTGGTGAGTTTGTATATGTACATACTACATAATTATATGTACTTGAAATAAATTAAAAGTAGTTGTAATGAACTGAAAAACAAACACAAAAAGATGTCAAAAGAAAACAAAAATGATACAGAACAATATTTTTGTTTTTTGCCATATAAGCCACACCATAAAAAACCTTCATTAAATCATCAATAAACACATATTTGTATGCATTTTTTTTAGGAATTGAATATTAAATGCTTATTTATTATTTCTTTTAGTCAAAACTGCTGAACTATCACCTAAAAAGACTGTTGAAAAAATCAATTAAAGTAATTGTGAAACTGCCACAGATTCACAATTAAAGTAATGAGGATCAGTAAAGTTCTAGCAAATTCATTAGAACTAGTATCCACGTTATTCTCTATGACATAAGAATGATATTTCTTTTTGAATTATCCAAATCGGACCATTACTTACGAAGATATTAAGTTATAAACATTATGCCGTTCCTGCCGCTACGTCAGTGTACGCGGGATGCGTGTGACGTCACTCCGACGTTCCATGCCAGTTAGCCCATAGCAGCGACAAGATGCGATGGTGTTTTCTTTTAAACTATGTGTCCTACAAAAAATTTGTAAGGACATAATTTGTAGCAAATTGCTTTGCCTACAAATATGTTCATATAACTTTGCCGAAATTTAAAAATTAAAGAAGTTATAAGCAAAAAAGTCAGAAAATTTTTATATAAATTTTCTTTATTGCTCTATAACTTTTTTTTTATACATTTCACAAAAAAAATACCTCAGACCAATCTTGTAGATGGTTTTTTGAGGAAAATTTATATCTACAATTTTTTGAATTTCATTCATTTAAAACGCTGTTACAGCGCTCCAAAGTAGACCGGGTTCGTCAATGCTCATGAGAATCCGGTCAAAACGAAATGCTTAACTTAGTTTTATGATCCTTTTTTTATTGTAAACATATTCTTAATTTTTTTTTGTTAAAACCCTGCCAACTTTACTTATTCATTGGCATAAGCTGTCTGTGGGGTAGGCCTACTGGGAATACCACGTTAAAAAATATGATTTATGAGATATTTGATTACCTAAGTAGATACATTCGAAGAAGATTAAGAGAAGTCAACGCATTTTTGGAAAACATTAGTATTTCCGAAACTGGTTGAGACTCAAAAGTACTCTTCTACACATAACATGTATATTGAGGATCAATAAAGTTATAGCAAATTCAATAAAACTAGTATCCATCACGTTATTCTCTATGATATAAGAAAGATATTTATTTTTGAATTATCCAAATGGGACAATTACTTACGAAGATATTAAGTTATAAACATTATGCCGTTCCTGCCGCTACGTCAGTAATAATAATAATAAACGTTTCACACTCAACGGCCCCCAGTAGGATTTTCTCCTGTGTCGGGGGTCCGGAAACACACACAATACACAACCACAAACGCCCAGACCATGACAAACATCTGTATGGCCAATACAAATTTTTGTCATGTGCGCGGATCGAACCCGCGACTGCTAGCGCAACAGCTAGTGCTGTGACCGCTGCGCCAACGCGTCGTCATGTAAGCGGGATCAGTGTATGCGGGATGCGTGTGGCATCACTCCGACTGATAAAACTCACTCCGGATCATAAAACTAAGTTAAGCATTTCGTTTTGACCGGATTCTCATGAGCATTGACGAACCCGGTCTACTTTGGAGCGCTGTAACAGCGTTTTAAATGAATGAAATTAAAAAAATTGTAGATATAAATTTTCCTCAAAAAACCATCTACAAGACTGGTCTGAAGTATTTTTTGTGAAATGTATAAAAAAAAAGTTATAGAGCAAAAAAGAAAAATTTATAGAAATTTTCTCACTTTTTTGCTTATAACTTCTTTAATTTTTAAATTTCGGCAAAAAGTTATATGAACATATTTGTAGGCAAAGCAATTTGCTACAAATTATGTCCTTACAAATTTTTTGTAGGACAGATAGTTTAAATGAAAACAACATCGCAGCTTGTCGCTGCTATGGGCTAACTGGCATGGAACGTCGGAGTGACGTCACAGCCTTCCGCGCCGGCCGGTTAGTAAACTCCGCTAGTAATTTGATCATAACTTCGTCAATTTTTGTCGTAGAACAAAAATTTTTGCACTGTATGTTAAGGATTTCTTAGTTCTATAAATCTGCATTCTCAACTAAAAACGTTACGGATCCTCATTGTGAAACTGCCACAGATTCAGACTGTAGACCTTACAACAACCAACTTACGACAACCCTAAGTTTTAAAATAAATATTATTTTACTAGCTTTGCCACTACAACTACAATATTATATAGCCTATATCCTTTCTTTGGTAAATAGACTATCCAACAAGAATTTTTCAATTTGAACTGTAGTTCCTGAGATTAGCGCATTCAAACAAACTTTCCAGCTTTATAAAACTAGTATAGATGATACTAATAATAAATTATGTTAATAATAAATATAAAATAATAGAATGTGATAATAAATACTTTAAGGCAGATGCACTTCAAGAGGTGGCAGTGAAATACCTCGGAGTGAGTTCAGCGGGTGTCCACGGTGTTGTCCGGGCGGACCATGTTAGTAGGGACGAAGCGGGCTTGAGAGAACTTCTGCGTACTGGCTACTTGAGGTCTGCTATCAATCTCACCGCTACGTTGATCAGTGCTGCTGGACAGGGTAAGTTTGAAATATACTATAGGTAGTGACTAATGGGGGGTATTTTTATTGTTTTTTATTTGTTTACAGAAACAAAGTTTAATAAAACCTCATTGTTTATTAACTAAACTTTATCCTAATTTGTACTCAATAAATTTTAAGATTTTGCATTCATACATATAAACAATAATAAAAAAATCTATCAAAGTAAAAAAAATGGCAATAGAAACGCGTAGACGCGTAGTGAATCTGTTAGGTTTTATTAAATAAAACAAATAAGTTTTAAAGATGTCATATTTTTTTTATTAGAGACACTTATGAAAATTTATTATAAACTAGCTGCCCAGACAGACTTCGTTCTGTCTGTTGGTTTTTTTTTTAGTATTAAAACCTTCCGTGGTATTTAAAGAACATACAAAAAAAAATTAGCCGAATCGGTCGAGCCATCCTCCAGTTATACGCTTACGCTTAGCAACATTCATTTTTATTATATAGATTTAGTTTTCTTAAAAGTATCCTTAAAAGTATTTTAAGGCTGCAACTTGTCGACCAATTGCAGCCCTTTCGAGAGAAAAAATAATAATCAGTGTAACCATACGGACATAATTTTGGCACATAACTTTAATAAACGCAGATGAAAGAACGTCAGCGCGATTGAATAATTTAAAGCAAAGAAAAAGCGCCATCTATTATGAAAGACGCCTACTAAAGTTTATTTTCATCATGCGGGTAGTCGTGAAATTATTTTGATGTTTATAATTATTTTGTAACCAATTACGCGTATAATAACAACCATTGTCGTAATGTAAATACGCGCTTTCTTGGCAATAATGAAAGCCATTAAATCAATCTGTATTGATAAAAATGAATTAACGAAATATGTGTATGCGTAACCTCCAAGTGACTGCACGGAATTGGATAGTTCTGTTTTTTTATGTATTCTTTAATGTGAGTACAAGATTTGTATAAATGAACATTAAAAAAATATACGTTATGAAGTTTGCCGCTTTAGCTAGTTAATACTTAACTGAAGATTCCAAATTCTTTTTTTTTTTTATGTTACTGGTTTGGCAAACAAGCGTACGGCTCACCGGATGGTAAGACCGTAGCCTATAGACGCCTACAACACCAGAAGCATCGCAAGCGCGTTGCCGACCCTATCCCCAATCCCCCAGGAGCTCTGGTCACCTTACTCACCAACAGGAACACAATACTGGTTGAAAACAGTATTATTTAGCTGTGGTCTTCTGTAAGGTCGAGGTACTACCCCAGTCGGGCTGCTCCATATTTTGAGCAGGAAAATTCCTGCTGTGCCCTACCAAATTCTACGTGATATAGGCAAAATCATCCGTGCTATCTTGGCATTATTGTAAGCTATTAATTTATACCAGCAAAAAGTTGTCAGTGTCGGTCTATCCTAGCAATTGTGGAAAGTTTTAGAACTGCTGGTCTAAAGTTACTATTAATTCAAATGAATTTTAACTTAATAAAGTGAATTTTTAGTTTCTATTATGTAGTTATATTTTGTTTTATTACAAGTGTTTTCTTAGGGTATATATAATAATTAACAATTAATAATAGTCATTTGGATTTTTGTTCTATTGTAAAAATACGTATGACAAATTGTTTTCGCTTTAAGTAAAATGATCCTGTAGTGGTAAGGTAGTCAGAGCTCCGGGGAAGAGTAAGAAGGGGTTTTGTGGTATGCATTACATTTGCAATGCACCTAGTATATGGGCACTCAGATTATAAGCTACAGTATTCGCTTAGCATCAGTCAGACAACAGCTACTTTTGCCACCTTTATATTTAAAAAAAAACCTGCTATGGCATTTTTTTTTTTGTAAATATATTGAATAAATCTATACCTACTAATATTATAGAGGTAAAGTAACTTTGTTTGTTTGTAGGGGGTAATCTTCGTAAATGCTGATCCGATCATAAAAATTCTTTAACTAACAGAAAGCTACACTATTCAGGAGTGATAAAGGCCATATTTTACTGTTATTCAACAAAAAATTCAGTGAAAAATAATAGTATATGTAAATCAACTTGGTGAAATATGAGCGAGATGAAAACTTTACTATGTATTTGCATCACATAAAATAAAATTAACGCCCAACGAAGTGGGCACGGGTCGGCTAGTAAATAATAAAGTAATATTTTAAGATAGCAACCCTTGACAGGTGCCGGTCGTATGCACAGACCAACAAAACACACGCCGAGGTCTCTGCAGCTCTGGTTGACGAGATTCGCAGTAATGTGCCGGATAAGGTTGTATGAGCCGCTGTTGAAAGAAGCCGAGCCATTTGGTGATTTTAACAAACCGGATATGTTTTATCAGGTATAAAAAATTTCTATTGCTATCTTTAGGCTATAAAAAATAAAAAATTAAATAAACTTGTATTTACTAAGAGTTCCAGATTTTTATTTTTGTTTTTTTTTTTTTTTTTTTAATTGTATTCTGTATCTACTTGGAAAACAATCAGTAAATTGTATATTTTTTATAATTTTTGTGATAGACTATTCATATTATTGTAGTTGACCTTAAATACTTTATTGAATTTTTAACCAACTTCAAAAATGGAGGAAGTCTTCAATTCAACTTTATTTTGTATGTTTTACCTCATAGCTACTTATTGTACTGATTTTGACGTTTCTTTTTTTAATCGAAAGCAGGTGCTTGTCATGCCCCATAAATTTGATCGAGATCGCACGAGTATTTTTTGAGATATCCCAAACAGTGGCGGATTTACAAATATGCCGCCAGTAGGCTATTAAATTTTTGCCGCCCCTAGTGACCTCCGAAACTCGATATCCTATCTAGGATACAGTCGAGATATTATGTACGTGTATAAAAATATATATGTCGATAAAGTAAAGACCTAAAACGAGTAGTATAACGTTACAAAAATAAAATTGCCGCCCCTAGAATTTGCCGCCCTAGGCTCCAGCCTACTCAGCCTATTGTGTAAATCCGCCACTGATCCCAAACAATGTGTATTGTACTATATGTAGATGTAAATTGAAGAAGTTTTTTTTTATATATTTGAAAACAAAAGGTTATTTCGTATTATTTTTATTTTTGTGTTTCCCACACATGAGGAAATTCGAAAAATTTTTATTCAGTTCGCATCTCGCTGGATCGAAAATTTTGATATGATAATAAAAAAAAGGTTATCTATACTAATATAATAAAGCTGAAGAGTTTGTTTGTTTGATTGTTTGTTTGTTTGTTTGAACGCGCAAATCTCAGGATCTACTGGTCCGATTTGAAAAATTCTTTCAGTGTTAGATAGCCCATTTATCGAGGAAGGCTATAGGCTATATATCATCACGCTAAGACCAATAGGAGCGGAGTCCACGCCGACGCAGTCGCGTGCAGAAGCTAGTTTGTAATAAAATCATTATTTTGGCTAGTAATAATTTTTCTGGTCTCCATATTTTTCAGTTCTATCCAGACTTATACGAGAATCGAACCGGTTCCCTAGTTCCGTTCTCACTGCGTTTATTGCTAGCCGAACTACCGATGCACGTGAACAAACCGGAGGAGGCTATGGACAGACTGTACGCTATGCTAAGCGTTATTGAGCAGGTTGATAACTTTTAATGTTTTAGATTATCCTGGTAATTTTGACGAATAAATTATGTCAAGAATTAATCAAAATTTCACTGTTTTGTATTTGATTAGTATCTGTAGTTATAAGATTTCTATTCTAGGATACTGAAAATGTATAAAAATTAATGACAAGAACCTTAACGCACTAACAGGGCGTAAAGAATATAAAATATTACAAGATTATATTTGAATGTGTGTAAATATTAATTTTTTTTAAATACAGTTGCTCAAAAAGTGGCGTATTGCAGGGACGTGTAGCGTTCAGGATGTGCGTTCTCTTTCCCAACTGTCAAAATAATGTCTAATAAAAAGAAAAACCAACCATGAAGTTTTTACTAAAAAAATTCATAGAAGTTTTTATGGTTCATCCAAATACGTATATTTGGCTACTAATTTGTTTCACTATCAGATTTAATGATTCGATTGAATGAGTTTGGTTAGGTTTCATACTTTCATTTCATTTCATCTCATTAAATTTCATTTTCATTTCATATCAATAAAAAACTTCTTACTGAAGTCTTGGCTGTATGGGCATAGTTCCCTTTGCCTACCAGAATCGGCGAAGAAAAAAAACTGCTTATATTCTACGGTTGGCGCCATTTTTCAGAAAATGTTAAGTTAGTTGAGTTTATTGTGTTTTTATTATTTTATTAAATTGCTTCATTTTTTCACAACTGTATAAAAATAGTCGTTCAGTACACGTGCGGAACCGTCATTGCAACTTGTTCCGACTGTCAACCCTCGCCTTCGGCTGCGCCTCGGCTCGGGTAGACATTTGTCGGAACTCTTTGCAATGACAGCCTTTCCACACTTGTAATGAAATATACTAATCTATACTAATATATAAATAACTAATAAATGACTATTTACTCATACAGATGATAGCTAACCTCAAAGAGAGCAGAACAGAGGACGGCACATCAACCATAACAGCGGAAGACCAAACTGAATCCCTACGCCTGTGGACAAGTAGGCAGACTAGAGTGTTGCACTCGATCATCAATTGTGCGATTGCTTTAAAGGTACGAATATACTTTATTGTACATTGTCTCCAGAAAAGCGAACGAATAAAAGTTCACGGAAAAGTCGTTTCAAAACTTTAATAAGGAAGTTTTTATTTTTACTCGCATTTTGTGTTTTCCACACATGAGGAAATTCGAAAATGTTTTTTATTATCATATCTAAATTTTCCATCTAGCGGGATTCGAACACGCACCTCGCGACATACCGTGTCCGGTGCTCTAGCCGTTAAGCTATGGATCTATGTCCAGCGGAATCGAAATTCTTGATATGATTTTATTAGGTTTTAAGCAACCGTGGTGCCATCTATAGCGAGTCCTTTACAGCACTCACTATTCAAGTTTCATATTACAATGAATTATTTGACAGGAGAAGAAAGTTTGAAAGTTGTTTTGAGAGAGAAGGAAGTTTTGGCAAATTTTCGGTTAATACTAAGACCATACTGTCGCACTGCCTATACTAATAACATTTTCTGTTGCAGGACTACCGTCTAGCAACAAAGATTCTATCGTCCCTTGCGGAATCGGGTTCAGTACAACAAAGGCGAGCGTTACAAAGTGCGATATGTCGAGTGTCACTTTTGGCGGGAAACGTCCGCGCTGCGACCGAACAGTGTAGTATAGCGCAAGAACTTAGGCATAGTCTGTAAGTCTTAATGATTGATTCAGTATGATAATGATTCAGCCTGTAACATCCCACTGCTGGGCATAGGCCTCTTTCTCCAAGTAATTGAAGGATTGGCGGATTTATTTCCTACTATGAGTGCGCTATCAGGTGTATATTATAACAACCGGAACCTACAGCTTGACGTGTCTCGAGGCACGATGGAGAGACCCACACGGACAGACATCCAGACCTGAAAAAAACATTTGTACATATACAATAAGTCATCCCATACACCAGAGCGATATATTAATATTTTGAAATAAAGAAAAAAAATGGCTTTCATTTAAGCAGAGAAAGAGAGATGATTTCGACAATTTTACGTATAATGAAGAATATACTTGATGTTACTTATTATGATTGACTGTGACTTGTAATATCCTACTGATGGGCTTAGGCCTCTTCTTGATGTAAGAGAATGATATGAGTTTAATCCAATACTCTGGTCTACTGCAAGTTATTATCACTACTATTAAATTTTATTAATGGCAACCCATACACCAAAAACCCTTTTATAACAGTGTTTTAAATATCTGGTTAATGTAAATTTTGTATAAATTACGTAAATAATACCGATATACCGAAAATTAATTTTGGCCTTTTCGGGTAAGACTTTTTAGCTTAGAGATAGATATCGTATTTAAATTCCCTAAATCTTTAAAATATTGTTTCAGATGTCCCACGCCAGATGTACGAGAGTATGTCGATCTCGGTTTGATAGACATAGCACACGGCAAGTATCAAGACGCTTACAACAACTTCGCGAAAGCAGCTGACCAGGAACCGACGAATATTATGGTAATTATGAAAACTAGAAAAAAAGTATATATTTTGAAGTGAAACTTGTTTAGGCGCATGAGGGGTAAAATTTGAGCGACCGGTAACGCGCAGGGTCATGAGTCATGACGATCAGTACTTGGATAGGTCAGTACAGGCTTGGGATGAGGGGCCTGGCCTGGGCGACTGGGAACACCGAGTGACGTTATCTTTTTTTTTTCAATTAATTTTTGTCTGTATACAAATGGTTGTCATGTGCGGGGATCGAACCGGCAACCGCCAGCGCAACAGCTACAAACCAGCTGTGTCCGTTGCTATGCTCAATGCTATATGTTTTGTGTAAAAATGTTTTCAAAGCCACCATACTTAAGAAAACTTGCCTAGTCCCTCTAATAAATGTAAGAAAGAACTTGTATGATATCTTATATGGAAAAAATCTCATAAACCTTATAATATAAATATTAAATAATATAAATATTATAATATAGATTTCATAGCCTCTCATAACTCGGTATGAGAATTTGGTGTGCATTTGTCTGTTTTTATGGAGATTTTTTCCATAGGGAACGTAGTGCCCAAAAAGAGTAGCTGATGGTCCACTTGCGACATTTGTTTGTATAAGTCATACAAATGTTTGACATGGTCAGGTTGTCTGTACTTGTATATGGTCTATTTCCAGACCTCCGACACAGAATTTTATTATACAACTAATTCGGCAAACAAGCGTATAGCTCACCTTGATGGTCTAAGATCCGAGAAGCTAAATCTTCCCTCATCTGTTAATTAGATGAAACAATTTTTTATAGGCCTATTTCAATATTGTGAATTTATAAAAACAACCTCTGCCACCATAAGCCTGCTGCAAATTTTTTTTTATTTATCTTTTTCCTCTCATGTTAATTACATGTAGTAAGCTAAAACCGTTAACATTTTACATTATATACCTGACTGTAGTAGGCAGGTAGCAATCATAGAGATGGGTGCCTACTATAGTCACGTATATAATGTAAAATATTGACGGTTTTAGCTTAATACTACATGTAATTAACATGAGAGGGAAAAGATTTTTTAGAAGAAAAAAATTTTTTTTTAAGTATTATTATTTGCAGCAGGCTTATGGTGGCAGAGGTTGTTTTTATAAATTTACAATATTGAAATCAGCCTATAAAAAATTGTTTCATCTAATTAACAGATGAGGGAATATTTTGTTATATCTCGGATCTTAGACCATGATGGTAAGCGATTACCATAGCTTATAGAAGCCTGCAACACCAGAAGCATTGCAAGCGCGTTGCCGACCCTACCCCCCAATTCCCCCCAGGAGCTCTGGTCACCTTACTCACCAACAGGAACACAAAACTGCTTGAAAACAGTATTATTTTTCTGTGATCTTCTGTATGGTCGAAGTACTACTCCAGTCGGGCTGCTCCATATTTTGAGCAGAAAATTTCCTGCTGTGCTTTACCTCAGTTCTCATCCTGTTAACTAATAATACTTAAATGTATATTCAAAATTTACTTGACAGGTCGCAAACAACCTATCAGTCTGTCTCCTCTACATGGGCCGTCTAAAAGAAGCCATCGCAGTACTCCAGAAGGCAATAAACTCTGATCCAGAACGAGGCCTCAATGAAAGTCTTCTTATAAATCTCTGCACACTGTATGAGTTAGAATCGTCTAAAACTAATGAAAAGAAACTAAACTTACTTAGAATGTTGTGCAAACACAAGAGCGATACAATACCGAATGTTCTGGAATGTCTTAAATTGGCGTAATTATTTATTATTATCAATAGGTTCTTTAATATGTTGCAATTCCGTTAGTTAATTCATTTTATGTGTATATAATACGAATTATTATTATTAAATTATAGAATTATGCATCAGTTGTCTTCTTTACCTTTTATCTTAAAAATAGACTTTCCCCGCAAAAGATTTTTAATGTATGATAAATCAAAAAATTATCTACATTATATTGTGCCTTAATAATATTTATCACTTATGATGCGGTTGATAAAAAAAATCACGACGTTCTACGTGATACGATACATAAAAATTTTGTTCACAACGACGTGAATTAACGCGATAATGCAGAAAAGGATAATTATGAATAATGTAACTATTTGACGCCGCGTTGGCGCAGCGGTCACAGCACTGGATTGCGATTGACTGTTGCGCGGGCGGTTGCGGGTTCGATCCCCGCACACGACAACATTTGTATTGGCTATACAGATGTTTGCCGTGGTCTGGGTGTTTGTGCAGTCCTTGTGGGTCTCCCCACCGTGCCTCGGAGAGCACGTTAAGCCGTCGGTCCCGGTTGTTATCATGTACACCCGATAGCGATCGTTACTCATAGTAGGGAATATATCCGCCAACCCGCATTGGAGCAGCGTGGTGGATTAAGCTCCAATCCTTCTCCTACATGGGGAAAAGGCCTATGCCCAACAGTGGGATATTACAGGCTAAATCGTGATCGCGTGAATCGCGAATCATTTTTCTACATTTTCGCTAAATGTATGCTGAACCGATTTGAACGAAAATTAAGAAAATTAAAAATTAAGAAGCCTTATGTATGCATCAACAACATTAGGGTGACAAAGGAAGCTAGGTACTAGTATCAAAACGGCCTAAGTGTAATAGTGGGAACAAAAAGCATAATATTAGAAAAACCATTTGTGACAAAATTTGTTTATTCATTAGAATCCAAACATATTGCTTATCCAATTATTTCCACCAAAGATTTCAAGTGATCCATTTCCTAAATGCCAAATTTAAGACTTCACGGCTGACCTGGGCTACCCTACGTTGTCATGCAATAATAAATCCAACTATAGTCATTATTTCTCGATCTGTCTGCCAATTTTTGAGGTAGTTGTGTTTAAAGAAACTATACAATCACATATTATAAATGAAAAGTTGAAATTTCCGCTCTACGAGAAATCTGTGTCGTGGAAATATTAGTAAATACGCTTTTTAAATACATTTAAATCGTTTTACCGATCGAAGATCGCATCACACTATTATACAATCTCATTACAAATCTTATTACTATCGGTGGACGATGCTACGAGATAAGCAATAAAAATGGTACTATTTATGAGTGTCACCAGCTTGAAACTATTTCGGCTTTTCTTGTATACGGTTAAATCGTAAAATTTATATAATTGGCGTAGTGTTCATCTAGTCTGTTTCGTACATATGACGCCTAAATTTCGAATAATTGAATAAATCCTTTAAATTCTTATAATTACACTGTTATTAACATGAGCGTAGCAAGATTGGGCTTTGTATATAGACTGGAACTTACAGCCTCTTACGATACATTACGTACGCAGTAAGTTTTGACCATTGAACATCCATGAACGACCCTAAGTTGCCTAATATTTTAAAAGCTATCATTTTGCTCGACGACACTACAAAAATGACAAAACGTGTACAATCCTATCAAAAAAACTCTAGCTTTGCCAATGGTCATTATCTTGCTTCAAGTTCAGACACCCTTTACAACACAACATTCATGTGCGATCATCGTCTCTAAAACATATGATCTAATGTTAATATATATAAATACAGTCAAACCTGGGTAAGGGAGAATGTTTTTTTTAATTGTAAATGCGTTGCGAGTCTTACAAATTATGAAATAAAATATCTAGTTCTTCTTCTTCTTTTATAATTGGACTCCCATAGGAATTGCCAAAGTCAGCGTGTCTCGTTCCCCATAGGTGATAGCGTGATAATATGTAGCCTATGTTCTGACCCGACTTCTTAATAATATTCGTGCCAAATTTGAAGTAAATCCATGCAGTACTTTTTGAGTTAATCCCGGACATACATTGAATTTCCTATCATTTTATTATATGTATAGATTAAATTGAGATTTAAGTATCAGTCAGTTTTTGTATTTCAAAACATACTTAAATGTCGAACACGAATGCATATGTAATTTTAGGTGAAATTCGGCAGTTGATATGTAGGCATACATATTCATATTTGCAGTATTTTTATAGACCTATAAAAATGTGACAGACCTCTCCTTAGCCTTTGTAAGCTAGAAATTCAGGTTAGTGAGAAACAAAAAAGTGGAAATGACTATCTTTTTGATCCCATCAGCCCTCAGTTAAACAAGTTTGACTGTAATTATCTAAAAAAATATGTAACACAAAATGAATGCTGATTGCTGTGACAACCATTTATAAATCGAAGCATATAGCACTCCTACATGTCCTATTATAATATTTACATAAACAAGATTGTATAGAATTCATCAATTCAGATTTTAATTATTTAAAAGTAGAGCAATTATTATAAATATGTATTACAAATGTATTAGAACCAATGAAATTGGTGTTCATTTCCTTTATGATTCATGACTAGTGAAATTACAATAAATGTTATAAGGAAAATATTTTTATTATTGTAAGACAATATAAATAGCTCTTGAAGTCTAATTTTAAATAATCAAATCTGAATTGTTTATTACATTTCAAACATAATTACTGTTTCAGTAAACCCACAATCCCTTTCCGTGATTGACAGACAGCAATCATTTTTATAAAAAAATAATATTAAATACAAAACATCACTGATATCATTGATTCGGATAAAGATAGAGTTCAATACATTAATAATGATTAATGAGTATTTATATCATTAAGCATTATCGTTATTTAGCATTTATTGCTTATACTAAGTGTACTTGAACTTCTAAATTACTTAAACTAACTACAGAACTGCCTTAGGTTGACTGTAATGTGATTGGCCGATTATTGCCATGTCATACTGGGTGTAAAAGATATATTTACATTAAAAAAAAAACCAAAAACTGTATCCAAATTACACTAGTAAGCGTCATACAAACTGAGAGAAATTTACACCGTGTCACCGTACGGTAATGTTAAGTTTGACTGTAAATACTTTACATCATAAAAAATGCAATTCAGAAACTACTCGTACAAGTATTTACTGTATCATTTATACTTAGTGTAATCTAATTGATTTCATTACGGCAAGCTGCCTTTTCAAGATTGTATCAATTACACGATTTTAAAGTCCACTGTGATGTATTAATAAATAAGTCCGCTTATACACTATAAAGTTTGAACGGAAGATTGTTCACAACCGATTACGACGGTTCCTTATAGCCCTAAGGCGCGCTCGGCGCGACTTTGCGGATTATATGTCACCATTTTGACTAATTCCGATCCTCTTGATGAATTCCTCCTGGAGCATCACTGTTTTAATCATGTTCGGATGGGCTCCGTAGGCAATAGTTTGATCGGGTGTTGAGCAATACTGCTGTGTGCCGTCAGTTAGAATAACGCCTTGGCCATTGCTTAACGACCCAGCAGATTCTATAGAATTCCAATATGTTTCACTTGGAGACGTTGTGTTAACCCCCGGGGGTGGAGCAGCTGGTGCTCCCGTGTATCTGAAGTAGGGGTTCTTTAAGTCTAACGTATTGGATGATGAAATGTTAGTTCCCTCCAAATTGATTTCCATTGTGACATCATAACTTTGTCTCTTATTGGCTAATAAAAGCACACGACCAGATAATGCTTGGCCTTGTTTAGCGAAAATTGGTGTCTCGAGCAGGCATCTAACTTGATACCAATGTGTTAAAGGTTCAGTCGGTGCTGTAGACAGCCATATATGTTGAGTATTACCTGCAAAGAGTACATCAAACCAGAATGCAAGACCGTGGCAAGTTCCGGATTGTGTTAATTCAAATCTGAATGGCACTTCGATGCGATGTAAATCAGTTTCATTCGCATTTAAAAAGTCAACGACATGTCTCACTGACCTTGCCATACAAATACGTACATCAAAGGTATCAACTATTGGTTGTCTAAAATATTCCTTCATGGCAGCTGTGCGTAGAGCACTGAGATCGACTCCATGGAAGCACGCTTGGTACCAAAAATTGGCTTTGTTATACTGTTCCATAAACAAAGCATCATCGGTGAAGGGTGCTATGTGTAAATCACCACGAGTAGGGTACATATTACCGTTAGGTTTGAGCCATTTCTTAGCATGTAAGTACGTTTCTAACATACGTTCGTTGTACAACATATAACCCATTGGTTCGGATATAATAACATCTACACTCTCCGGGAGCTCAATTTCTTCAATTTTTCCCGCGACAACTGTGATGCGGTCGTGCAGGCCGTTAGCTCGGACCAGGGCCTGCGCATGGTGCGCCATATTGCTCGCTTCGACAGCATATACTTTACGAGCACCAGCCTGAGCCGCGAAGAAAGACAAAATACCAGATCCCGCACCCACGTCTAGCACTACCTTATTTTTAAAGTCGTTGATATTTGATAATATAGCTCTCTGATACGTGCTCGTCCTCACGTAATCTTGCATCATGTTCTGCTGCTGGCTCAGGTAACCATAAAATTGGAAATATTGCATCGCCGACGAGTCCTCAGTACGCACCGTAAACACAGACGACGATCTACCGGCCTTGATTTTACTAACCAGCAAATGGAAGTTCTGACAGTCAACATCGGAGGCGAACTTAAAAAACAATGTTTCATTATCTATCGTAAAAATATACGATTGTCCGGCAACCCGTGAACACTCGCTCTGGCTGTGGACGGGAAACTCTAGCACCTCCTGAGCCAGCACAGGATCAGCACGTATCACTTTAACACTTAGACCTTGCGGGTCATAATCCACGTTTACGTTTGTAGGGAAGTTGAAGCGCGGAGTTAGAGCACCGTCATTGTTGACGGCGGAAACCGTCACACCGCGAAACGTGTTCGCCATTTTTAGGATGCTCCTTGATCTCGATACTTTTATTTAGATATTAGGCACGCGTACGGCAAACAAAGAAAAATGCCGTTGAGAAGTTTTGTAGAGGCCGGTGTAAAATCGATCACTCACAAACTTCCTCCCCCAATTTGTCTATGGCTGCGGCGGCAGCGTGCTATTTTACTTTTTTTTATTATGCATGGCATAGTGCATACGAAGGAAAAGTAATTAATGCCTAATTAAAACAATAATTCAAGCCTAAAAAACAAATAAAAGGATAAAATTTTCCACAAAATACAAAAGTAGTAACTATATTTGATTCTTGTTATAAGTATGATATCATTATGTTTTTATAATAATAATATTATAAATCTTTTAATTACGTTTTTTAGTTTATGGTAAGCGGTCACCATTATTGTTTTTTAGGGTTCCGTACCCAAAGGGTAAAAACGGGACCCTATTACTAAGACTTCGCTGTCCGTTTGTCCGTCCGTCCGTCTGTCACCAGGCTGTATCTCAAGAACGGCGATAGATAGACACTTGAAATTTTCACAAATTATGTATTTCTGTTGCCGCTATAACAACAAATACTAATAAATATTTAAAATTAAAAACAAAATAAAATAAATATTTAAGGAGGGCTCCCATACAACAAACGCGATTTTTTGCCCTTTTTTGCTCGATATCAATATTATAGGCACTTGAAATATTCACAGAATACTCAGTTATATTTTTACTTTAATAGTAAATAATTAAATTTAAATAAAATAAATATTTAAGGGGGGCTACCATACAAAAAACGCTATTTATTGCCTATTTTTGCTAGATATTAATAAATGCTAACAGGTAGGTGCTTGAAATATTCACAAAATACGTAACTGTATATTTACTTTAATTATAAATAATAAAATTAAAATATAAAAAATATTTAGGGGGCTCATACAAAAAAGTTACTTTTTGCCGCTTTTTGCCTGATATTAAAATCAATGTACTGATTGTTTATTCAGTTAATGGTACGGAATAACAGAACCCTTCGTGGGCGAGTCCGACTCGCACTAGGCCGATTTTATTTTATTTTTTGTTAACGGGTAAAATCAAATAAAATATGTTGACAAAACTATTTAATTATTCACCAACTTCGTTTCGAGAAACAAACACTTGAATTGGTTTACTTAAAAAAAAATTCAATAAAAAAATTGCGTTTGGACAAAGTTCACATGTCAGAAGTGAAACTTCTTTGGCAAACTAATTAAAAATATCTAATTCGTATTATTTTTATTTTTGTGTTTCCCACACATGAGGAAATTCGAAAATGTTTTTTATTATCATATCAAAATTTTCGATCCAGCGGGATTCCAACCCGCACCTCCCGACATACCGTGTCCGTGTCCTAAATATATCTAATTAAAAAAACTGAAAACGAATTTAAAATAAAAAAAAAACTAATTGGAAAAAAAGCCACGTCACCGCCGTTGTTCCCGGGCGGTCACCAATCCAAGAACTGACCGCGCAATGCGTTGCCGCGTTAGCGGTCTCTAAAATTTGCACAGATTTATTGGTGAACTTGTCACTCATCACGCGCTAAGTGCGTGCACGCGCTTTTGTGTTGTTTGTTCAACTCTAGTATAATAACATGTCGTTCAACGATCATAGAGAGCTTTGGCAAGAATTTATTCTGCTCTTTAAAGAAAAAACTTGCTCTATAAGAATAAAATATAATATAAATAAATATTTGCTAATCGACCATAAATATTTCTACATTTAATTACTCCTCCATCTGACACCCAGCCATTTGTTCCAAAGCTTACATATACCAACAACGATACGTGCAAGGCTCAAGCAAGGCTCACCAAAGTGCACAAACGTGAAGCGACTGGACTGCAGCTTGGCGCGGATTTGTCCACGAATGGGTACGCCTTGGGGCTCGGCTCGCGGTGCGTGTAGTGAATTTTTTTATTTTTTTTTATCTAGAACTAGGTCGGCAAACAAGCGTATGGCTCACCTGATGGTAAGCAATTACCGTAGCTTATAGACGCCTGGAACGCCTGGAAATATAGGCTTTAAGAAGTTTGAAAATGTTTTTTTATTATATCAAAATTTTCGATCCAGCGGGATTCAAACCCGACATACCGTGTCGGTGCTCTAGCCGTTAAGCTATGGATCTATGCCCAGCGGAATCGAAATTCTTGATATGATTTTTAGTCGGTTTTAACCAACCGTGGTGCCATCTATAGAGAGTCATTTACACCACTCACTATTCAAAGTTTCATATTACAATGAAATTCTTTGACAATAGACGACACCAAGCTATTTTCAATTCGTAATATTTTTATTTTTGTGTTACCCACACATTTTTCCTCATGTGTGGGTAACACAGAAAAAAAAACCGGTAATGTCAGTGTCAAAATCACATTTTCGTGAGTTTGCTCAGTTTGCCATTTAAGGTTAGGACATTTTCGAAAAATGTCTAAAAAGATAAACAATTTAAAATGGGAATCAGTCGCTTTAGACGGATTTCCAACGTCTATGTTGGATAACTTTCAAGGTTTTGTCGGTTTAGAAGAATGCACCGACTATGGTTTGGATAAACAGAGCAGACGAAGCAAAAAGGTTTGTTATGTTATTTTTCCTGGTATGTTACTTACTTGAATAAAAGTTTAATGATTAAAGAAACACTAGATAATTTTTTAGATTATATATCTGTAAAATGTAATGTTTTAGTGAAGATTCTGCTGATAAATGTTATTTTGAGATATTTTTATAATAATATTGTCTTCTCTGGATACTATAGAGCTTACTGATGCTGACAAAAATGATCGTAATCGATTCAGTTATGTCAGAGCTTAATACGCTTACAACACATTAGCCTGTAAAATTCTATTGCTGGATATAGGCCTCTTTCCCCATGTAGGAAAAGTATCAGAGCTTAATGCACCACGCTGCTCCAATGCGGGTTGGCGGATATATTTCCTACTATAAGTAACGATCGCTATCAGGTGTACATGATAACAACTGAATTCTACGGCTTAACGTGCTCTCTGAGGCACCGTGGGGGGTCCCACAAAGACTGCACAAATACCCAGACCAGGGCCAACATCTGTATGGCCAATATAAATGTTTACCATGGTCAGAGATCAAACCCACGACCGACAGCGCAACAGCCACAGACCAGTGCTGTGACTTGTGCCAACACGTATTATAATAACAGAAACATAAAAGAGTACAATAAACAGAAGTATAGGTAACACAAAAATAACAAAAAGAAAGAAAAGGCCAACTAAGTTTCCATCTAAGCATTGTTAATGACAGGAATTTTTTAAAATTTCTTTATTATGTTACTAAAATTTCTTAGTAGTGATAGAGGATAACAATAAGTGATAATATTTTTACTCTTTTTTCTCAGAACAAACATGCAACAAAGCGAAAGAATAATGAAAACATAAATCCACAGATAGAAAAAACTGAAGTACCAAAAAAGAAAATCAAATTAAGCAATGGTTTCACTGTTGAATTGTGTCGGAACATCACACCGTCCACGACAAATGGAGAGGAAAACAATAAACGAAAAAAGAATAAAAAGGACAAAAAACCAAAACAGGACATCTCCATAGTTCCTCATAGTAAAGAAACTGAAACAAAAGCTAAGAAATTTAAAAAGCCAAAACTCGGAGAAAGTACATCGTTAGTGATGTCAAATTTAACACCTGAAGATATGCTCTCATGGGCGGAATTTAAGTTGCCTGAGGAAATTTTGAAAGCGTTAATGGAGTTAGGATTTAAAAACCCAACAAAAATACAGCAATTGTCATTACCCGCAGCCATTCATGGTAATTCAAAAATTTTGAAAATTTATTATTATTGTTTATTATTTATTTAAAGTAATAAATAACTAGTAGACTCGATGAAATTTGAACTGCCATGTGTTTTTTTAAAATACATAATGTTTTTTAAACTTTCTTTAATACAAACCTTGTCTCCTCGTATAATTTTAAACATATTTGTATATTATTTTCAGGTCGAAGAGATATCCTAGGTGCCGCTGAAACAGGAAGTGGTAAGACCCTTGCATTTGGTCTCCCAATACTGTCTGGTATAATGAAATTAAAAGAAAAGGCTTCCCTAAAAGGTCTGGATGTCTATGAGATACCGTACAAGAAGAGTTCAAATAAAAAGAAAACCAATGAAGAATTAAATAAAGATAAAGATAAGAACAGATATAAAAAAGGTAGAAATGATAAAAAACAAAAGAGTAAGAAAGAAGTAAAAGAATCATCAGAAGATGGCTACAGCAGTGGTGATGAAGATGAAAATGATGAACCAAACAATGTTGATGATGATAAGAATCTAGAACAAGAAGACTTTATTGAAGAAATAGATGTACCAATTAGAAAAAAAGAAGATTCAGAGGATGAAGGAAATGATAGTGATGAAGATAATTACATACATCTGTCCGAGATGTTCGATTCTGATGATTTTAAATCGAGTGATGATGACAGTCAAAAGGGTGATAAATCAGGTGAAGATGAAAGTCAGAACGGTGATGAATCAGGTGATGAAGAAAGCGATGAAAAGATTGGCGATGAAAACGATGGTGTTGATGAAGTTGATAGGGATAGAGAAGGTAAATAAATTAATAATTTTTATGAAGTAGGACATAGAAGAATATATCATACTAACTTGAATTAGATAGTATCTCAACCTTACACGACATCACAGCTAAATAATACTGCTATCAAGTAGTCTTGTGTTCATGTGTTTAGTAAGGTCAAAGCTCCTGGGGATAACTGGGGGTAGGATTTGTAACGCATTTGCAATGCTCCTGTTGTTGCAGATCCATAGGCTATAGCACAAAAAAATACACTTGTCACATGTGTGTGTGTCGTGCATGTGTCGTAAATTAGCGGAACAACCAGTAATAGAGCTAGCTGGGTTTCGAAATCTTTAATAATTTCAAAATGACGCGCGCGTCACAGCTACTATCAATAACTTTACATCTTCTTCTATGGTATAATGGTTTACAATAGAGCCAAGTCGGGACAAATGATTATTTTACTTCTGTTTTTTTTTCGCACCATTATTACTTGATCAAATATATAGATAATACAGAAAATATACTATATTGTTATATAATCTTGACTCATCACGATATCTCTGGAACCATAAGGCGTAGAGACTTTAAATTTTGGTAGGAATATTTCTTTCGCCGAGTATAGGTCAGATAAGAACGGATTTTACGAATCCACCCACAAGAGGGGGTTGCAGGGGTTAATAACGTAAATGGCAAAACAACGTTTGTGGGGTCAGCTAGTATAGTATATTTTACAACAAAATTATGTATATAATTTTTTTTATTTTTCATTTTAGGTATCGGGTGTGTAAAAGTCGTAGACAATGTAGAGTTGCCAGGTCACGTGGTGGTTAAAACTGGAAAGCCACTGTATGCACTTATCTTGACTCCAACAAGAGAGTTAGCGATTCAAATCAGCAGACATTTGATAGCTGCCGCTAAATATACAGGTATGGATTATTTTATTAATAATATGTTCTTGGAATAGACCGGGACACAGCCGAGGTGTGGTGAGGTGGGGTGTAATTTAAATCATCCTTAATATCCCAATTCCTGTTTATTTGATCTATAGCAATGCCACATCTTAGTTAAATGAAGTTTGTGTGTCAGCTCCGACAAACGACTGGAGTTTACTCCTTCAGATCGACTTGTCTAAATAAGCACAAAAAAGGCTTACTAGTCTAAGAAAAAGATTAATACCATATCAAATGGACCGCGACGCCGCGTTGGCGCAGCGTTCACAGCACTGGATTGCGATTGGTTGTTGCGCGGGCGTTGCAGCGTGGTGTATTAAGCTCCGATCCTTCTCCTACATGGGGGAAGAGGCCTATGCCCAACAGTGGGATATTACAGGCTGAATCGTGATCGTGATCGATATCAAATGGTAAATAAACGAATTAAAACGACGAACGACGGAATAACGCCTCGCCATCTATCGGATGATATGGATAGATGGCGTTATTAGAAAACGTGGTTGTGTATGGCCTTACGAGAAACGTAACAAGGTCATTCGTCCAGTAGATTTTACTCCTCATATTTTTTTCATACCGGGGGCCTTATAAGAAAATCGATTCTTACGGAGTAAACTTCAAAAAAAAAAGAAACCCCTTATTATGTCTTTGCATAGCCTCCGCTATACTGGCCATCCATAAATTACAGTTACACTTTTGATGAAGTGTGACACTGTGGGAAGGGTGGGCTCAAAATGTTGTGACATCACATTTCGAAATATATTTAATTGTTATTATTAAAACGTGATATTTGAACTACGTATCTATTAATTGTTTTGTTGGTGAATGAACACTCGCTGTACTGGTTTATAAATTTTCATACTTATGTTTGACTAATATTAATTTATTGAAACATATGTAACGTCACACTAGTGGGGGGGGGGAGGGGGGTCGTAAATATGACTAAAAGTGATAGCGGTCATTTATGGATGGCCTCTAAATAGAAATGCACTGCTTGATATTTGTACTATATATGCAACGTATTATGTATTACAGGTATAAAAGTAGCAACAATAGTGGGTGGTATGGCAGCCGTGAAGCAAGAGAGAGTCTTGAAGTCAGGTCCGGAGATTGTAGTGGCGACACCTGGAAGGTTGTGGGAGTTACTTAACCAAGGGCAACCTCATTTACAACAGTTACCTACGGTTAAGTGAGTATTGATATTTTATAAGCCCACAGTCCGTTTGATCATAAGTGGATACGGTAGCCTATGGACGCCTGCAACACCTGAACTGTGATCTTTGATATATCTATCTATGTCATTTTTAAAAAATTTACCGTCACTAGTAACTCTTTCGTTTAAAGGACTGAACCTGACTTCAGTTCTATATGTATACTTTTATTCTGTCCTTTCTTATTCTTTCGCTTGTAAATTTTAAAATATAATTTGAAGTTTACTCCTTAAGAAACGATATGAGGCTAGTGTTATAAAAATTTATGAAGAATGAAATGATGTGAAATAGTGACAATAAATATGAAATATCCTTCTATTTATATAATCACCTCTTTCTAAATATTACACAGTAAACGTTCTTAAGGGGTTAACTCCAGCCACGTATCAGAGGTGACACAAATTTTAAATTTTTGTCAACTACCCACATTTTAATTTACTTCACCCTATGCAGTCCACTGCTGGATATAGGCCTCCACAAGTTCGCGTCAAAAACGGCGTGAACTCATGTGTGTTGCCCATAGTCACCACGCTGAGCAGGCGGGTTGGTGACCGCAGGGATGGCTTTGTCGCACCGAAGACATTTTACTTAATACGTCATAATTAGTCATTTAATTACATACAATGATTTTTACTCGCTAATTGATATCGTACTTCTCTTTGTACACTTACCTACCGCTTTCACTATGCCATGTCCTATAGGCCCAAAGGTTATCTGAAACTTCTAAAAGAGATTACTCTGCTAGCGATCTAACCCTCTTGCTACACTGCTCTTTATTTGTTACTAGCTTCTGCGCGCGACTTCGTCGGCGTGTACTCCGCTCCTATCGGTCTTAGCGTAATGATATATAGCCTATAGCCTTCCTCGATAAATGGGCTATCTAACACTGAAAGAATTTTTCAAATCGGACCAGTAGATCCTGAGATTAGCGCGTTCAAACAAACAAACAAACAAACAAACAAACTCTTCAGCTTTATTATATTAGTATAGATAAGTTATTGTTTTGATTGTTGTTGTGTACTATAAAGATCTATAAAATAATCGATAAAATCGTAAAAATTAAGTTTTTTAACAGGTTTCTAGCAATAGACGAAACAGATCGTATGATAGAACGCGGTCATTTCGACGAGCTGCAACCGTTGTTAGAAAGATTAAATTCCGACGAATCGCACAAAAATTCTCGTCAGAATTTCGTATTTTCGGCCACACTCACATTGGTTCACGATCTGCCTGGACATATGAAGGGGAAAAAGGTATGATATTGTTTTTTTTTTTTTTTTTTTTTAATATCTTTTAAGTTCATATTTAATTTTGTATATAAATGAACCACAAATGAAACAGTGTCCAAAAATTACAAAGAGGGGATAAGAAATAATGATTAAGTTCTTGCTTCTATCACTACATATTATAAAACAAAGTCTCTTCTCGCTGTCTGTCTGTATATATGCTTAGATCTTTAAAACTACGCAACGGATTTTGATGCGGTTTTCTTTAGTAAATAGAGTGATTCCAGAGGAAGGTTTATATGTATAATACATGCATAATATAGTAGAGGAACACTGATAGTTTTAAAGTTTTCTAATGTGACGTCGTAAATAAACACATTTTTTGCGCTTAGATTGCAAATCTATACTTAATATAATAAAGCTGAAGAGTTTGTTTGTTTGATTGTTTGTTTGTTTGTTTGTTTGAACGCGCTAATCTCAGGATCTACTGGTCCGATTTGAAAAACTCTTTCAGTGTTAGGTAGCCCATTTATCGAGGAAGGCTATAGGCTATATATCATCACGCTAAGACCAATAGGAGCGGAGTCCACGCCGACGAAGTCGCGCGCAGAAGCTAGTTGTTTATATAGAGAAGGAGTGCAGAATGCAAATATTTCTTTTTTTAAATTATGCATAAAAAATACATAAAATAAAAAAATAAAAGTATTACACACACTACAATGTATTTGGCACACACACGCATATCATATATTATTTTGTTGATTGTCAAAGTCTGTAGTCAAATTGAAAAAATTAAAAAAGGTTCTTTGTTTTCATAATTATTTGGTTTTCTTTAATTTAAATTTTTAATTATGGTCGAATTTCGACCTCTGGGCGACTACTAGTAAATTTAAATATACAGCAGTGTTCTTTCAATTAGATCGACTTAAAAAAATTTCTATTAATGTAATTTATATTCAAACAGGTAACAAGAAGAGGTAAAATAATAAACAGGAAAGTGGAAAAGATGACAGCGCAACAGAAAATTAAGAGATTGATAAACATGATCGGAATGACAGATCCTAAAGTTGTCGACATCACGACACAGAACTTAGGTAAGGGATTGTAATAATTATATATTTTAAAATATATTTAGAAAATTCGAAAAAAAAAAACAAACTTATTTCGAGTGTAATCCTTTTACTACTTTAAGTGAAAGCCAGTTACAAACTATTAAAACAACAAAAGTAATTTTAAAAAAAATATAATAAAAAATCCAAAAAAAAACTACCTAATTGAAAAAATAAGTAATTAAAAAAAAAACAAAAGGCCAACGTCACGCGGTCACAAATTTTACCCCTCATGCGCCTAAGGAAGTTTCACTTCAAATAACAGAAAAAAAACTGCATTAAACTACAAGATATGAAATGAAAGGAATTTTGTTTGTATGTTTTATAGCTTTAATAGGTTTTAATTAACTTTTCAGGTACAGCGGAGACGTTAACTGAATGTAGAATATCATGTTCCATGGATCAGAAGGACGCTTACCTCTATTACATATTGAAGAGACACCCTGGCAGGACAATAGTGTTTTGTAACTCTATCGGTAGTGTGAAGAGGTACGATTAATATATTAAATGATTTTTTTAATAATTTTTTTAAACTGTTAGTGTCGGAACAGATTAAAAATTTGGAAGTATAATTTTTTCTCACGTCTATGTTTGATGTTGTTTTTTTTTTTTAACTTTCCAGGCAATAGCAATTACTTTACTGCCTAATATATCGTATTCTTATATTTTAAGTACTTTTTCATGGTTAGGTTAGACTAAATTTCATTAATTTAACTTTGTTTTTATATCAATGGAATAAATTCACAAATAATAAATAAAAAACATTGCGTGCGTACAAAGTACACATCTCAGAAGTGAAACTTCTTTGGCAAACTAATTGAAAAAGTAGGCGGTATCATAATTAAAAACAAATTGAAAAAAATAATTGAAAATCTAACTAACTGAAAAAAAAGTAATAGAAAAAAAAAACAAAAAGCCAAGGTCACGCGGTGTTCCCAGGCGGTCACCCATCCAAGTACTGACCGCGTGATGCATTGCCGCGTTAGCGGTCGCTCAAATACCCCTCATGCGCCTAAAGAAGTGTCACTTCAAAAATTGTCTTTTTTATAGGTTAGCCCAGTTATTATCACTGCTAAAATGTCAACCGCTACCGTTACACGCGAATATGCCGCAACGACAGAGACTGAAGAATCTTGAAAGGTATGTTTTAAACTAAATCGTTTTCATATTTTCTACAACTTGAAATGATATAAAATACGAATTGTTGCCACAGTGGTTAGAGCGCTGGCTTCTTTATTAGGTTTACCAGTAATTGTTACACTAAAATTATATCTTTACAAAATTTGATATAGTAAACCAGGGTAAAGTGTACAATAATGGATCGGTTAACATCGCATGAAAGTGAAAAAGTGTGTATCAGCTCCGACGCACGACTGGAGTTTACTTCTGAAGATCGACTGTCACAAAAAGGCTTACTAGTTTAAGAAAAAGAATACAAAATTAATACAACATCAAATGGTAAATAAACTATACCCCGTCCGGCGACTAATGATCTTTTTGACACTTCAAGAAATTTTGACATTAGTGACTGCCTCACACGTTATTTATTCGATTCGAAATAATAATCGATTTTATTTAAGAAGAACTTTCAATCGATTTAATTAAATACATTTAGTTTAAAAATATTATTTATTTATGCGTTTATTAGTTTTTTTAATTATAAATGAAATATATAAATAATAAATAAATGAATTAACAGAGTTATTGCTCTTTATTCTTGGTTTGCAATTAAATTTCAAGATTTCGACTTAATTCCTTGCAAGTAATCAATCTTGGGGTCATAGATACTATTTTTATTTCCTTTTTTGTATTAAATTTATAGAAACAATAATCACATGACGTAAAATTATTTTTATCATATGATCGATTTATTATCGATTTATTATTTCAAGAACTGTTTCATAGTCTGTGGTTGTTTGTTATGCACAGGGTACTTCACTCAATCAATCAAATCGTCAATAAAGTATGACATTACTGTAAAATTTTTAGTACGTTATTCCGAAAAAAAAAAACTGTAATTTATAGGCGTGAGCTGTCGAAAAGCTAATTACTCGCCGGACGGGGTATAATCAAATAACGCGATCAATCGATGACGTTATTAAAAAACGTCGTCGTCTATCGACGACGTTTTCTTAGTTTCTGATAGATGGCGTTGTATTGCTACACCGAACCCGAACTGACTGACCGAATTTCGAAGAAATCTTGAGTTTTGCGATAGGTAACATAATCTAGGAATTTTCATACAAATAAGAATAGCTGTGCCCCGCGGTTTGACCCGCGTGAATGTTGATAAAAAAGCTACTAAAAGTATATAAGTCTATAAGTCTTCTTCGTGACACGGACTATCCAATACAAAAAAATGTTTCTTTTCGAACCAGTAGTTCCTGAAATCAGCGCTTTCAAATAAACTCTTCAGCTTTATAAGACTACTAGCTTCTGCGCGCGACTTCGTCGGCGTGGACTCCGCTCCTATTGATCTTAGCGTGATGATACATAGCCTATAGCCTTCCTCGATAAATGGGCTATCTAACACTGAAAGAATTTTTCAAATCGGCCCAGTAGTTCCAGAGATTATCGCGTTCAAACAAACAAACAAACAAACAAACAAACAAACAAACAACCAAACAAACAAACTCTTCAGCTTTATATATTAGTATAGATATAGATTGTATATATTTATATAAATTCTATTATGAATTGTTTAGGTTCCGCGATGACCCACAAGGTGTCTTAGTAGCTACTGACGTAGCGGCAAGAGGGTTAGACATTCCGGACGTTGATCACGTCATACATTATCAAGTGCCTAAAACAGCTGAGGTGAGTTATTTACTGTACTAACGTGGCCTGAGCTGCTGAGTAAGGGTCGGAGTGCACTACAGTGTGTGTGGTCACGGCAATAAAGAATATAGCCACCCCCTCTCTTCCCGTGGATATCGTAAGAGGCGACTAAGGAATAACACAGTTCCACTACCACCTTGGAACTTAAAAAGCCGACGGATGGCGGTATAACCATCCACCTGCTGGCTTTGAAATACACAGGCCGAAGAGAGGCAACAGCGTCTTCGGTGCGACAAAGACTAGCCCTCCGGTCACCAACCCGCCTGCCCAGCGTGGTGACTATGGGCAACACACATGAGTTCGCGTCATAATATCTGGTGCGTACTTGGGGAGGCCTATGTCGAGCAGTGGACTGCGATAGGCCGAAGTTCTGAGTTTGTCCCTCTGCCACGCGATAGACCCGGCGCCCGCTCGGTGAGTCCATTGAATACTAAGTAGTTCGTCTCCACCCCGTTAACTAATCTGTGTAGCTATTTTGTGTTAAATTACATTGTTAATAAATCAGTTCGGCCCTCCCTCACTTCCTTCTGTTTCCGACAGTGTCTTATATTCGGCAACAAGCGTACGGCTGACCTGATGTTAAGCGGTTACCATAGACTATAGAGTACTATAACAACAGAATTACAAGTATATTGCCGACCATACCCCCGACACTACCTCTGGTCACCTTACTCACCACAGGAACGAAATACTACTTGTGAGCAGTATTATTTAGCTGTGATCTTCTGTAAGGTCGTACTTCTCCAGTCAGCCTAATCCAGATTTTGAACAGAATATATCCTGCTGTGCCCTACTTTAATGAATCATTGAAGGTATTTGTCAGTTAATGTTACTTGAGCGCAATGATATATAGCTGTGACCTTATATGTGTGACCTTGTATGGTTGAGGTACTTCCCCAGTCGGGTGGCTCCAAATTTTGAGCAAGATTTTTTCTGTTATGTCTGTGTGTATAAATTTATTTATTTCTTTTTAGAATTATGTGCATCGTAGCGGTCGAACAGCCCGGGCGACAAAGGAAGGTTTGACCATACTGATGATGGAGCCCGCTGAAGCTTACAACTACGCGAAGTTATGTAGGACTCTCAATAAAAGTAAGTTGTTTTGGTCATTGGCATTAAACTGATAAAAAGCCCTTAAAGATTGAACAAAAAAAAAAAAATGTTGTGTGTCAGCTACGACGCACGACTGGACTTTACCCCTTCAGATCGACTGTCTAAATAGGTACAAAAAAGTCTTACTTGTCTAAGAAAAAGATAAATACCATATCAAATATTAAATAAACGAATCAAATAACGCCATCTATCGGAACCCTATTTGGAACCCTAGAAGGTTTTAACAAAAATGTAACGAGGTAACATAAAAAAAGAGTTCATTCGTTCGGTAGATTTTACTCCCTCATATTTTTTTTCATACCTTATATAAAAATCGATTCTTAAGGAGTAAACTCCAAAAAATCGATTGTGCTTTAGGCCGCACGATTGAAGTAAAACTAACGAAACGTAACTCTCTCTCTTTCTATCCTCACTAACTTATATCTTCCTCTCAACTTCATTCGCCTCGCCCGATCACACTTTTCGTAACGCTCTCGTCACGCATTCACCAACTTACTCCTCGAGTCAAGCGTGAGTAAAGAAATTTTACTTCAAAATAAACTAAACATTAACTAACCAAATTAACAAAAAAATAAAATCTAAGTTTTCTATGAGCAAATTTGAAGACATTTGGTGCAGCCGCATGTTCATTTTGTATTGGCCATACAGATGTTTGCCATTGTCTGGGTGTTTGTGCAGTCCTTGTGGGTCTCCCCACCGTGCCTCGGAGAGCACGTAAAGCCGTCGGTCCCGGTTGTTATCATGTACACCTGATAGCGATCGCTACTCATAGTAGGGAATATAATTATAGTGATTGTGTATTTTATTTTAATTTGGTTTTATTTGATCTCTTTTAGCCTCCGAGATCCCCACGTTCCCCGTCCAGACGCACAGCCTATCTCCAGTTATAGAGCTAGTGAAGGTGGCCCGGGAGATGGACGCCCTGCTGCTGAAGAAGAGACGCGGTGCGCAGGCGCAGGGCTGGAGGGAGAGGGTCGCTCGAGAGATGGACATCATCATCGACGACGATGACATGTATGTTCTATTATGTATGAATAGCTAGATAACATACAACGTTTTAACATAATGATTTATACGTTATTGAGGTAGGACCGTAGGACACAGCAGGAAATTTCCTGCTCAAAATATGGAGCAGCCCGACTGGGGAAGTACCTCGACCTTACAGAAGACCACAGCTAAATAATGCTATTTTCAAACAGTATTGTGTTCCTCCTTCCACCTTGTTGGTGAGTAAGGTGACCAGAGCTCCTGGGGGGGACTGGGGTTAGGGTCGGCAACGCGCTTGCGATGCTTCTGGTGTTGCAGGCGTCTATAAGCTACGGTAATCGCTTACCATTAGGTGAGTCGTACGCTTGTTTGCCGACATACTTAATATAACTAAGTACTTATAAATACTAATTTTTTAACAAAATTTTTTTTTAAACTTCACCGTAGAGTTTCTTGCCGATTCGTTCTATGCAAAATCGGTAATGTAGTTTCACTTTTAACCATAACTATACTTGCGGGCGTGTGTGTGTGTGTGTTCTGTTTATCTGGTTATATCTATACAAGTATGTACTTACTAGAAAATAATGTTTGACGATTCCTTGTTGAATCTTTTAAATGGAAGATAAAACTTTGGTCTTATCGGATCTTAATTTTTTAAAATTTTTTGTTTCGAGATATTTCCCTTTGACATTTAAGCAATTTCGTTGTATATTCTGCGGATATATTTTTAATGTGTGTTTTTGTAATAATAATAATATGTATTTTAATACAAACTATTTTCCTTAACCGACAGTCCAGCACCAAACGTAGACCCGACAATAGACAAAGTGCTACGGGTTAAGAAGAGACAATTTGAATCTCTGCTCGCAAGACCGTTGTTCCCTAAGGGATTCTCCTTCAAATACCCTACTTTGAACGACCCTAATGCCCTACAGATCACGTCCGAAGAAAACGCTTTACAGGTAAGTTATATATTAATCAAGGTGGTGAACTTAGTACCGATATATTTGTTTTCGTGACTATATCGATATTTTTGGAGTTTACTCCTTAAGAATCGATGTTCATATAAGGCCCCCGGTATGAAAAAAATATGAGGAGTAAAATCTACTGAACGAATGACCTCGTTACGTTTTCGTGCGCCATTTATCTGCAACGTTTACGATGGTACCGGCTACGACGTTTTCTAATAATGCCATTGATAGATGGCGCTATTTGATTCGTTTATTTATCATTTGATATGGTATTAATCTTTTTCTTAGACTATAAAGCCTTTTTGTGCCTAATTAGACAGTCGATCTGAAGAAGTACACTCCAGTCGTGCGTCGGTTCAATTTTTTTTATGCAAACCTTCATAACCTTGTTCTGACTATAAAAAACGCAAAGAAGAACTTATTGATTTCAGAGATTAATTGTTATCTTTTTTTAAATAGCACAGCTGGTATTAACTTAATTTTTTTTTCAGGTAATGAAAAACGCGATAGAATCGGGAAAATTGAAGAAAGAAAAGAGAAAAGGAAAGAACGATTCGTTACTGAAATTAGAAAAGGCTTTCAAAAAAACAAAGGAAGATAAAAAATAGTTTTACATAAAATACTCTCACAGAAATAATTGTTGATAAATAATTTACAATGTGTAATATAATTAACCACAATAAAAAATTTATTTTTATAAAAGATCTTTTACTAAAAAGTATAAAACTGTAAATATGTACTTGTTTTGTTTTTTATTTATCCCACCATTTTTATTTTATTACCGGTTTTTATGATACAATATTGGTTGAATGCGCCAGTTTTAAATTAGTATGATAGAAAGAAAATACTAAATCTGGACTCACTCATCATCATCACTTCAGCCTATCGCAGTCCACTGCTGGACATAGGCCTTCCCAAGTTCGCGCCAAAAATGGCGTGAACTCATGTGTGTTGCCCATAGTCACCACGCTGGGCAGGCGGGTTGGTGACCGCAGGGCTGGTTTTGTCCCACCAAAGACGATGCTGCCCATCTTCGGCTTGTGTATTTCAAAGCCAGCAGTCGGATGGTTATCCCGCCATCGGTCGGCTTGTTAAGTTCCAATATGGTAATGGAACTGTGTTATCCCTTAGTCGCCTCTTACGACATCCACGGGAAGAGAGGGGGTGGCTACATTCTTTACTGCCGTAACCACACAGCGAGAAGATTCTCGTACTGAATGATGAAAACATGAAAATGTAGTGTTACTGTTAACTGACAGATGACTTAAAAAAAATGATGCCATTTTTTGTGATAGTAGTTCCATTAAATAGTCAGTTTTTATGTATTTACTAGCTGTACCCGCGACTTCGTCCGCGTGGAATTTAACAAAAAAGTTAAAAAAAGTTCGATAAAACGATCTTTGATATTCTTTGATTTCCTTTATTAGCATGAGCAGGCGGTCGAGCGATGCGGGGCAGAGGGGATGGACTCGCCCGCGCCATAGGCATCTCAAGGAAAGAACGCTAGCTCGCCGAGCATTAAATGTTTCGCCGTTAATTACTTCTAACGATGATATCTCAAAAACTATTTATCTGATTAATATAGTGTGAAGGGCAATTTTAAGCTGCATTAAATGCCTAAGCTAAATATCATATTCATTTGGATAAGGATTAATACTGAACTAAAGAAAATATCTTTGAAAATAACGTAATGTTTTGAACATAAAAGTGGTTATTGTAAGTCAACCCTAAGAGATAGAGATATGCTATCGCGGACTTTTTTGTAGAATTTTTATAGATTTTGAATTCGCTAGTACATTATACAACTATATCTTTGCTAGTTTACGCAGCGTTCGCGTGGAAAGCTCCCCGTTGGCGAGATTTTTTGCGACCTCTTCAACATTTATCGCCGTATTTCTGCTAATTTACATTCAAACATAATAAATTATATACCTAAACCTTCCTCAAGAATCACTCTTTCTATTGTTGAAAACCGTATAAAAATCCGTTGCGTAGTTTTCGAGTTTATCGCGTTCAGACAGACAGACAGGAGGACAGAAAGACGCGGCCGGGGGACTTATTTTTATAATAAGTATAGATATAGATGTATATAATTATGACGATCGCTTTGGTGTAATAGTGCGTGTGCGCCTAAACACCGACTGTCGCGGGTTCGATTCCCGCTCAGAGTGGATATTTGTATTTATACAAATATTTATTTCCTGTCTGGTTGTCAGTCCTTGTGGGTCTCCCCACCGCGCCTCAGAGAGCACGTTAAGAAAATCCATCCTGTAAAATCCCACTGCTGGACATAGGCCTCTTTCCCCATTTTTTTTATGTAACTAGATCGGCAAACACGCATACGGCTCACCTGATGGTATGCGATCACCTTAGATTATAAAAAGTTTGCAACACCAGAAGCATCGCAAGCGCGTTGCCGACCCTATCCCCAATCCCCCCCAGGAGCACTGGTCACCTTACTCACCAACAGGAACACAATACTGCTTGAAAACAGTATTATTTAGCTGTGGTCTTCAGTAAGGTCGAGGTACTACCCCAGTCGGGCTGCTCCATATTTTGAGCAGGAAATTTCCTGCTGTGCCCTACCTCAGTTAAAACTTTTTTACTATTTACTTTCCCTCATTCCCTGCCTCTTATTGTATATTAATTATCATCAAGTTTCTTTTGTGACTATCGTTATCACATTGTTATAAACTATTTTACAGATAAGATCTATAATTTAACGTAATCTTAATTCCTGACACATTTTTATACTTGCACTAATTATACTTCTTTAAATCTTTATTATTACTTTAAAATCTTGTTTGTTTATTCTTATAATTTAAATAAGAGGCAAAAGTATGACTTAATAAACACTAAGTACATAAGATAAGAAACATAAGATTAATAAACACTAAGTCCATAAGATAAGAAACATAAGATTAATAAACACTAAGTCCATAAGATATGACAAATTCCTGATTATGCTGCAGAAGAATTCTTGATAATTATAAGCTTAGGAGATGAGTGATAATAAAAGGCATCAACAGTACATTGACTATTATCTATACTAATATTATAAAGCTGAAGAGTTTGTTTGTTTGAACGCGCTAATCTCAGGAATTACTGGTCCGATTCGAAAAATTCTTTCCTTGTTAGATAGCCCATTTATCGAGGAAGGGTATAGGCTATTTTTTTTAAATTGACGCGTGTGAAACCGCGGGGCACAGCTAGTTTTCAATATATATAATTATATTCCTAGACCTATCATAATTATTATTATAAAAGGTCTACTCTACCTCAACTATAATTAATTTATTAAAAACGAATATAATATTAATTTGTAAAATGACGATTCGAAAGTGGTTATTTTCATTACTAAAATTATTCAAAACGGGTATTTACCATTTTTTTCAACCGACTTCCAAAAAAGGAGGAGGTTCTCAAGTAGATTATATATTTTTTATGTATGTTAGCTAAGAACTTTTGACTGGGTGGATCGAAAGGTGGTGTGTGTCATGTGGTCTCATTTAAATTTGATTGCGATCAAACAAGAACTTTTCGAGTTATATTTGTTATTTACTTGACTATTTTTTCGCCAACTTACGTTGTATTATACCACACTAGCGACCCGCCCCGGCTTCGCACGGGTGCAATGATGATACTAAATACTATCAACAATAAAAGATACGTTAGAAACCTCTAGCCTAAAATTATCAGTGTTTTTCTACCATGTTATGCATGTATTATACATAGGTATAAACTTTCTTCTTGAATTACTCTATCTATTAAAAAAAAACCGCATCAAAATTCGTTGCGTAGTTTTAGAGATCTAAACAATTAAACATACAGACAGCGGGAAGTGACTTAATTTTATACTATGTATAAAGATATAGATGTACTGGTGGTCGAGCGATGCGTCATGCGGGGCAGAGGGGATGGACTCGCCGCGCAGTAGGCATAGCATAGTAGGCGCTTTAGGAACTTTAAATGTTTCGCTGCTAATTGCTTCTAACGACGATATCTCAAAAACTATTCATCTGATTGATATAGTGTGAAGGGCAATTTTAATCTGCATTAAATGTCTAAGCTAACTAACATATTTATATGGATAAGGATTAATACTGAACTAAAGAAAATAGCTATGAAAATAACGTAATGTTTTTAATTAAAAATTTGAACATAAACGTGGTTATTGTAAGTCAACCGTAAGAGATAGAGATATGCTCTCGCGGACTTTTTTGTAGAATTTTTATAGATTTTGAATTCGCTAGTACATTACTAAACTGTATCTTTGCTAGTTTACGCGGCGTTTGCGTGGAAAGCTCCCAGTTGGCGCGATTTTTTACGACTTCTTCAACATTTATCGCCGTAATTCTGCTAATTTACATAAAAGTATACTAAATTATATACACAAACCTTTCTCAAGAATCACTCTAGCTATTAAAAAAAACCGCATCAAAATCCGTTGCGTAGTTTTAAAGATCTAAGCATACAGGGACATAGGGACATAGGGACATAGGGACAGAGAAAGCGACTTTGTTTTATACTATGTAGTGATACATTATATATATAGGTACATTATATACATATACATTATATTATATTATGTCATTTTTGATTTTGAAGTTTTTATTTAATATTTTGGTAGACTGAAACCGGATTGAGATCGACCTGTAGTCGGCGTCGTAGTGTGGGTCGGTCTTAACGTGAAGCCGGCTTATATTTAACGTATAGCGTTAAGTAAAGTAAAATAAATAACAGTAACAATCATGTACGTCTGTCGAGCAGTTGCCTTGTGGTGAGTCACTTAAAACTCAGAAATAATTGTTTTTGCACGCATACGAAAAAATAAATTTTTTAGAAAAAAATTGGAAGTTTCCAGATGAAAAAAAATTCCTCGCCCTTTTTTAAATTTTACAGAAGATCACAGCTAAATAAAAGAAAACAGCTGTTTTCAAGCAGTGTTGTGTTCCTGTGCGACCAGATATGGTGACCAGAGCTTCTGGGTTGGGGGTAAGGTTGGCAACGCACTTGCGATGCTTGTGCTGAGTAAGCTGACCAGAGCTCCTGGGGGGATTGGGAGTAGGGTTGACGACGCGCTTGCGATGCTTTTTAACCGACTTCCAAAAAATGAGGAGGCTCTCAACTCGACTGTATTTTTTTTAAATGTATGTTAGATCAGAACTTTTCACTGGGTGGACCGATTTCGATCAATTTTATTTTAATTGAAAGGTGTTGCGTGTTATGTGGTCCCATTTAAATTTAATTGAGATGTGACAAGTACTTTTAGAGTTATGTCTAATAATGCGTATTTACTCGACTACTTTTTCGTTGACCTACGTTGTATTATACCGCATAACTTTTTACTCGGTGTACTGATTTTGATGATCCTTACTTTAATCGAAAGTTAATACTTGTCATGTAGTCTTGTGTAAATTAGACCGAGATCTGATTACAACTTTTTGAGTACCTACCTAATCTTTAATAGCGCGTATTTACTTGACTATTTTTTCGTTTTATTACGTTGTATTAGTTGTCGATGTAATTGCAGTCGGTTTTTTTTTTCGTTTGCGAGCAAACACAATTATAGTGTTACAGGTTTGTTTCGTGTCCTGGGCGTTTATGTTTGTGTTGTGTTTATTCCCTATGACGCAAGTTTTCTTTCTATTGGGAGTTGAGTGTGGGAGTTTATTTATTCTTTTTTTAAATAGTAGGTAGATACTGCTGGCAAACATCGTAGATCTATAGGTACATAATATGTAATTGTGTTTATTTATTGCGTTTTAGGTTTGTCATTACTATTTTGACATTTTTTAAAATTGTTTTTATCTCTATTAGGTAGGGATCCCTAGTACATTTTTTTCACCTGATTAGTATCAAGCTAATTTTCCGGGAGTGGCTTCATTTTGATGAGACGAACAAAAAATTCCTCTACGAAAACTCTCGATTGTGGTAGCTAACAGAGATAGTAGGGTGTACTGGGTAGAGCAGCAGTGAGCGTAGGACCGGGATAACGTACCACGCAATTTGTAGGACAATATTACTATTAAATTATATAGATATTAACTAACTAAAAGAAAAAAAAACAGCTGATTAGGAATTAATGTTCATCTCGTCAAAATGAAGCTACTCCCGGAAAATTAGCTTGATACTAATCAGGTGAAAAAAATGTACTAGGGATCCCTCTGGAATAAGCCTTTTCTGTATGGGCGATTTTATTATCAGAACGCTTATAGGTAAAGTGACACCCTATTGTCTTAATTGCTTTGCGATCAAATAAAATAGCTAGAGTAAAATGTCGGTTTTGATCTACGTCTACAGCTATTTACAACTATCTGTGCCCGCGACTTCGTCCGCGTGGAGTTTAACAAAAAGTTTATTGTTTAGTTCGCAGAGTTATAAAATAAATAAATTTCTTAAATAAAAGTAGCCTAAGTTACTCCTTCTTACGTCAGTTATATGCTAGTCAAAGTCCCGTCAAAATCGGTCCAGCTGTTTCAGAGATTAGCTGGAACAAACCTAAACAAAACGTATTTTTATTTAAAATTATCAAAACGTTTACCTCGATCTTAATAACATTCGTTTTTACTTTTTTATTGGACGAGTTTTAATGGTCTTTTTGAGAGAGTCATGCATTCGACTTTTACAATTAGTAAAAATATTACTTTGCATTGCAGAAACATGTCATTACGTACCTATGCCTTGATTAGTTCTGAAATAAGTTAAAGGTACCTACTATTAGATATGACCCTTCCCAGGAGCTCTTTACCGCACTCACCACAGGAACACAACACTACATCTGTTTTTATTATTATACCTACGTAATAAAGTTTTTTTGAAGTGAAACTTCTTTAGGCGCATGAGGGGTAAAATTTGAGCGACTGATAACGAGGCAGTGTCATGATGACCAGTACTTGGATGGGTGACCGCCTGGGAACACCGCGTGACTTTGGTTTTTTGTTCTTTTTTTCAATTAGATTTTTTTTAATTCGTTTTTTTTTTTAAATTAATTTGCCAAAGAAGTTTCACTTCTGACACGTGTACCTACTTTGTACGCACGCAATTATTTTTTTTATAATTTTCCAGTGTCATCCTTCATGTGTCATGTGCATATGATTTGAAGTTTCCCTCGAGCTTCAAGTTCGGCGCAGCATCGTCTGCCATTCAGATTGAAGGTGGCTGGAATGCTGATGGTACGAATATTACTCTTTTACTAAAACATTTTTGGAGTTTACTCCATAAGAAACGATATAAGGCCCGATGTATAAAAAATATGAGTAATGAACTCGTGTTGAACAAACGCTAAATGCTGTTGACGCTTAGTGACGCTAAGCGTGACCTTTTACAGCGCTGCGTTTTCGGCTTCTGTAGTTCAAAGCCAGCAGTTTGATGGTTAACCCGCCATTGCATTGATCGGCTTTTTAAGTCGCAAGTTGGTAGTGGAATTCTGTTATCCCTTGGTTGTCTCTTATGACAGTCACGGGCAGAAAGGGGGGGGGGGGATTATTTCATAGAACGTTTTAATTTTTAAATATTAAGGTAAATATAAAGGTATTCTGTGTATTAAAAACTATCAATTGAGATAAAACTCATTCGGTTATCATATGAGTGAAGGTGGTGAAAAAAAATTTGATTAAAATTAATTAAATAAAAAGTACCTATGACCACTTTTCGATAGGCAAGTTATCATAGGCATATTCGTTTATAAATTATATTTGATATCAAATATGTCTCATCGAGTTATCAGATCGGCGAAGGTCGATGTTCCACGTCTCCTCTACTGTCTTGTTTAAATTTGATCGAGATCTGACTACTTTTTGAGTAATCTTTATAGCGCGTATTTACTTGACTATTTTTTTGTCTTATTAAGTTGTATTAGGTACTTGTCGATGTAATTGAAGTCGTTTTTTTTTTCGTTTGCTAGCAAACACAATTATTAATGTTCATTTATACAAATCTTGTACTCACATTAAAGAACACATAAAAAACAGAACTATTCAATTCCGTCCAGTCAATTGGAAGTTACGCGAACATACATTTCGGTAATACATTATTATCAATATAGATTGATTTAATGGTTTTCACTACTGCCAAGAAAGCGCGTATTTATTTTACCTTTAATGGTTTTTAATATACGCGTAATTGGTAACAAAATAATTGTAAACATCAAAATATTTTCACGACTACCCGCATGATGAAAGTAAACTTTAGTTAGCATCTTTCATAATAGATGGCGCTTTTTCATTGCTTTAAATTTTTCAATCGCGCTGACATTCTTTCATCTAAGTTTATTAAAGTTATGTGCGAAAATTATGTCCGTATGGCTATACTGATTATTATCATTTTTTTCTCGAAAGGGCTGCAATTGGTCGACAAGTTGCAGCCTTAAAATACTTTTAATGATACCTTTTAGAAAAATAAATTTCAACATTTTAAAAATCATATCAAAATTTTTCGATTCATCGGGATCCAGCGGGAGCGGGAAAAAATTTTGATATGATTTTAAAAATGTTTATAATTTCCTCATATGTGGGTAACACAAAAATAAAAAATAAAACAAATTAAAATAAATCTATATAATAAAAATGAATGTTGTTAAGCGCATTTAAGTGGAGCATGGCTCGACACGAAGTCAGTTTTTTTTCGTTTGCGAGCAAACACAATTATTTAAATGTAGAATTTTTTGTTGTGTGTTCGTAAAGGGCTGTTTACCTCGGTATCGCCAAACGCTGATAGTCACAATATTTTGGATATAGGGCCAGTCCGCCAGTCTCACGGTTTGCCAAGAAAGAGAAAATAAACTATCTGACGTATTTGTATCCAGCAGTAGAAGCTTACAGTTTTTTTTCACCATGTAATTCCGATGTATTGAAGTTATAATTTTTATTCTAATCTGAATTTTTTAAACTAAAAGTCGTTGTAGTCTATTGATTGAGGTGGAAGAGGTCCTAATGAAATGTTTTGCCTTCTGCGGTTAGTGCCTATTAGTAATTCAATTTCGATGATTTGTCATGTTGCTATCTAAGTAAGTTTTATTGAGGTAGGGAATATCCAGCAGAAAATATCCTGCTAAATATATGGAAATCTTACAGGAAACCTAACAGAAATTCACTCTAGTTAAATAATAATGCTCTGAAGTACAATAATGAAACACTTTATTGTACACCAAGATAAAAATATTACATAGAAGAAGAACATAGTAAAGTAGCATATTGTACAAATGGCTGCCTAATCGTTAATAAAATAAATAATAGTTTATAAAAACTAAAAAACACGCTTTTATAAATAAACCAAACTAAAAAGTAGAAAATCTTATCATATTAGTGTGTTGTCATCGGTCCTCGATAAGTCTACTAAGTTGAAATGAAATCTGAACGTTTTAAGTGCAAAGGAGTCGTTTACAAACATACAAACATACAGGTGAAGCTAATAAAAAACTGTAAAAAGAGATTTCTTCCAAGCAACCTGGATGAAAGGAAATATTCTAGTGTCGTCATAGGTGTACAAGTTACGTTACATTTGCCTATAGTAAATATTAGAGAATAGAAAGACATACACATACATATACTCCCATACAATACATACAGAAATACATACATAGACTTTCATATATACTTAAAATTATTTCTTTGTAATCGTTATTCTGCAGACCAAGGTTTGTATAAAAAATAAATAACAAAAATCGATTTATTCCAAAAAAATTGACGTACAAAGTACGCCGGATAAGGTAGTATGAAATAAATATTTATAAAATGTAATCCGTATTCCTAAACCCAAATATCAAGGACTTTGAACAACTTAAATGGCCACGTAACAACTAATAAATAATAATCAATATGTAATTATTGATCTCAATCATAACTCAATGAGCGACAGATTTTTAATGATATATATAATGAACTACTAACATTTTTTTAGTAATTATATTTATTACTTTGTTTCCTTGCTATAATTAAACACGGCTTATATTTTTTATTTATGTTAACTAGCTACATTTCCGGTTTTACTCACATAATTACCGATACTATGGGAATGTTGGGATTCAAACGTACCTACCAAGTTTAAGTACAATTAGTATTATTTTTAAAATGTTTTAAAAAAGTTTCATTTTCGGCTTAAAAAAATATGATCATGTAAGTCACTTTCGTAAGCAGCTCCAATGGCTACCTATCCGCCATCGTAGAAACTATAGAATACTTTGTTTCCTTTTTAAGACTCTTTTTGATCCTTGTTCTCCTTCGTATCTACGGGACCGCTTCTCTTTCTCTCACGCTAATGATTCTCCGTGTAGATCTAATAAACGTTCTCTTCTTCAGATACCCACTCACCGTACCGATTTTTATTCCTACTCCTTTACTGCACATTCCGTTAGACTTTGGAATTCCCTACCATACGAAATTCGCGATTGCGAAACATTATCTCTATTTAAGAAAAGAGTGAGAGAATTTTACCTAAATCAATCATAACCTAAATCAATTTAATTAAGTGTCTTCATGCGTATTAGAATATATTATCGTATGTATTATGTTATTTGTATCTATGTGTGTATACTTTTTTTATGTATGTATGCTTTTCAAATTGTAGTATTATGTATTTATCATATATATTTATTTTTAGTATTTTTTAGTATTTCTATTTTTATTTTTATTGTACACGCTAATTTTGCGATTATTTTATAATTTTTCTGTGGCAGGACTACTGGAAGAGATTCCATCATGGGATAAGTAGTGCCTTTGTACCAGCATTGTTTTGTGCTATTTGTTGTATATTGTTTTCTAGTGTACAAAAATTGTTAAATAAAATAAATAAATAATAAATAAAAATTAAAAGCTAAAAAAACGTAACTATGCTCGATTTTAATAAATGTTTGATTCTTTTTTAAAAGGGTCATAGTCACATTGAGATTTTTAATTTTGTAAATGTTGGAACAGGTAAAGGCGAAAGTACATGGGACAGAGTGATACATAATAATCGCAGAATCGTTAAGAATAATGCAACTGCTGACGTCGCCGCTGACTCTTACCACCAGTGGCGGGAAGACGTGAGGATTGCGGCGGAGTTGGGTCTGCAGTTTTACAGGTGAGTAATAAATTCTAAGCTTAAAAGAAAGAGTTGTCGAATGATTCACTGCTGAATAAAACTTCTTCTCCTAAATAGCAGAAGAACTAGAGTTTAATATGATTTTTTCACTGCTGGTATGATTTCACTAAGAGAAAAGATGGTACTGATTAAGTGACAACCTTTATTAGAAGCTTATGATGGCAACCAGTACCAATAATTTAAAGCACTGTCGAAGGGCCAGTGAGAAGATTCTCAAGGACAGAGACCCAAAATAGAAAAAAGTGTTTCTAGAAACACATATAGAAATATTAATTAAATTACGGTATCGCGTACGCGACCACCAGCATTCATGTTAATTGTAATGCTTTATTTATCAAGAATTAATGTTTTTAGTTCATTGACTTGAACTGATAAATTGCAATGTTCTTTTTTTATGTTTTTTTTTAATGTTACTAGGTCAGCAAACAAGCATACGGCTCACCTGATGGTAAGCGATTATCGTAGCCTACAGACCCCTGCAACACCAGAAGCATCGCAAGCGCGTTGCCGACCCTATCCCCAATCCCCGCCAGGAGCTCTGGTCACCTTACTCACTAACAGGAACACAATACTGCTTGAAAACAGTGTTATTTAGCTGTGGTCTTCTGTAAGGTCGATGTACTACCCCAGTCGGGCTGCTCCATATTTTGAGCAGGAAATTTCCTGCTGTGCCCTACCTCAGTTCTTCTTCTTACAACTGGACTAACACCTTGGACCAACTGTTTTTAGATTCTCTATAAGTTGGCCACGCATACTACCAACAGGTTTTACCGATAAACTGAATCACGCTGGAGTACAATACTACAGCGATCTGATCGATGCGCTTCTCGCTGAAGGAATAGAACCCATAGTGACTATGTACCATTGGGATCTGCCGGTGAAGATTCAGGATCTTGGTGAGTTTTTTACAAAGATAGTTGTTGCATCGAAATGTCAATGAAAGGAGGTTGTCATTGACAGCTAATATTTTCAAAGGAGGACATTATATTAATGTTTTTCTTTCACACACCGATACTTTTTCTTTCATAACATCGATTTACTATTGATTACAGTATAATCAAAGGACATAATTATATACATATGAAATACTAGCTTCTGCCCGCGACTTCGTCCGCGTGTACTCCACTCCTATTGATCTTAGCGTAATAGTATATAACCCTTCCTCGATAAATAGGCTATCTAATACTGAAAGAATTTTTCAAATCGGACCAGTACTTCCTGATATTAGCGTGTTCAAACAAACAAACTGTTCAGCTTTATAATATTAGTATGTTAATATTATAAACAAAATTAATACTAGACAAAACTTACGATATACTTCAAGATAGTATAAAAATAATGACCGTCTTCGATGCTCATAATTATAATCTTTGTTCGAAGGTGGATGGACAAATCCATTAATAGTAAATTGGTTTGGAGACTATGCCAGAACACTGTACTCTCACTACGCTGGCAGAGTTAAGACCTGGATTACTTTGAATGAACCAATATCTTTTTGTGATCTTGCATACATTGTTGGAGCATTTGCGCCCAGGATTAAAGAACCAGTTTTCGCACCGTATTTGTGCAATAAGCACGTGCTTCTAGCTCACGCTACGGCTTACAGGATTTATGAGAAAGAATTTAAACCAAAGTATAATGGTACGTAATGTTTTCTCAAGTTGAAAATATTTTATAGTAAGAGTAACGTATAAGGTGCATTAGGATAAAAGAAGGTATTTTGTTTTTAATTTGAAATAAATTGAGCAGTTACTAATTATTTAATTTAAATAGCCTGTTGTGAGTTAGATTCCCGCCTGAGTTTGGGCGTGATATTTGTATTTATTTATATATGTATTATTTCTATGTATATTTATCAAAAGAAATATTTGGCTATAACAGGCAGTTAGGTACCTAGGTATAACAAGCATTAAGTTGCTTACCACACGAACAGACGACCGTGTGTATAGGTATATAATTATGTTATAAGATATTTATTTAGATGTTTACTACATATGGATTTACATTATTATTATTATTATCAAACTAAATTTAATAACGTTTTATAACTAAGTGCTTAGGTACCTATTATCATATATTATATTGTGAATACTCCGTATATCTTGATTTATATTTTTACAAAATTGATCGATCTCGTTGTTTTTTTAATACCTTTTATTTACAGCGCGATTCACAATAGCAAATTACGAGATATGGTTAGAGCCAAAGACTCCCGAAGATACGGAATTAGCGGAGCTAGGACGTGAATTTTCCGTATGTTCATTTATATATTCATATTTTTTACCGACTTCAATTACATCGACAAGTAATACAGCGTAGGTACGTAGACGAAAAAAATTAACAAACGCACTAGTCGTCACTACGATTTTTGAGGATTCCTTTCGATTTCTCTGGGATTCCATCATCAGATCCTGGTTTCCTTATTATGTTACTAAACTGGGGATGTCTCCTTTCCAACAAAAAAAGAATTATCAAAATCGGTTCTTAAACGAGGAAGTTATCCCCGAACATACATTAAAAAAAAATGTATGCAGTCGAATTGAGTAACCTCCTCCTTTTTGGAAGTCGTTTAAAAACTACAAAATTCTAAAAAAGGACTTTTCAGTCAGGAAGATATGCGCACGCAATACTGTCAAAGGAAGGAGGCTGGCCGCCAGCAGTTGAGGAGCTAATGCTTGAGTACAGCTTGAAACAGGGGTTCAACGTGTCAAGGTTACCTTCCTTCACGAAAGAGGAGATAGAGTTTATAAAAGGTATAATACCTATAAGGGCTCATAATTAGGTGTTTTTGAAGTGAAACTTCTTTAGGTGCATGAGGGGTAAAATTTAAGCGACCGCTAACGCTGCAATCACGCGGTCAGTACTTGGATGGGTGACCGCCTGGGAACACCGCGTTATGGCTTTTTGTTTTTTTTTCAATAATTTTTTTTTGTTTTTTCAATTAGTTTTTTTTATCACTTTTTTTTGAATTAGTTTGCCAAAGAAATTTCACTTCTGACATGTGTACCTACTTTGTACGCACACAATTTTTTGTCATTGTTTTTTATAAAAACTATTCGATACAGAGTTTACCTTGAACCATTTTTGTACACATAATATATTAAAACTTTATTTCATTTTACAAATTTCGAATTTATTTTTCGTGTGGATACACGTAACGATTGAAGTGAAAAGCTGAATATTTTACACATTAAATATTCTATTGTTATGTTATGCATACAAAAAACAATCAATTTAGTTATTAATAAACTTAAAAATTTAGCTGATATTTTAATTTACTTATTCATTCGCCTTGAAGTAACAATGAAAAATTTTACTCACTTTTCTCGATACAACTGACTGATTTATTGATCGTAATAACATATCTAATACACAACAATGTTTATTAATTTATTATAATTATATTAATCTTTATAAATATAAAAGGCTGATCTATAATAAATATTTGTAGGTACCGCTGATTTCTACGGGATCAATCATTACACCACGAACGTAATAAGACCAGCGAAGCCAGGAGAAGATCCTGGTGTATGGGTGGTAACTGGGTCACCGGAACTAAACGCTGTTCTGGAACTACCACCGAATACAGAAGCCAGCCCAGGACCTTTTCCACTGTTGGTGGTAAGTTGGTTATTAAATTTTTGTATTTGTCTACTAATCGATGTCTTAATCTGGAAGACAGATGTCGTTTTTTTAGTTTAAAATTAACATCCACAAACTACAAAATGCCCATGCCTTTTATTAAATATCATGCATTATAATATTATGCAGTATGCTTATCCTACAGGCGATGACTACAGATCGATATTCCTGAAACTTCCTAGTTAAAGCTAGTAGTTACGTGGTCTGACGCTGACGGTATTTTCCTGTACCTATATTTAAATTTTTTTATTTGTACATTTTTAATTTTTTAAAGCATTGTCAAGCATGGACGTATACCGTTTTATAGCTTGACTTTTTTTATCTTTATGTATACACAAAAGTCGTTAATATAGATATCTTAAAGTGTAATTGAAGATGATATTAGATGGTTATTATCACCTGATTTTTACACAAACAGTAAAAACAAAAAACAAAACTTCTTCAGATCGACTGTCTAATATGCACAAAAAAGGCTTTATGGTCTGAGAAAAAGATTAGTGATTAATACCATATCAAATGTTAAATAAACGACGAAAACGTCGTAACCGATACCGACGTAACCGTCGTAGCCGGTACCGTCGTAAACGTCGTAGCAGATAGATGGCGCACAAAAACGTCATTCGTTCGGTAGATTTTACTCCTCATATATTTTTCATACCGGGGGCCTTATAAATGAAAATCGAATCTTAAGGAGTAAACTCCAAAACAATAATAAGCGCACATGACAAACGTCTGTATAATAAGTATAAATTATAAAACACATCAACCTTTTTTTCTCATGACGGTGCATATTTTATTTTTACAAGACATTATTTCCAGGTATACCCTGAAGGATTACGTCGCCTGCTCTCGTGGATAAAACAAAAGTACGGCGACATAGATATAATGATTGTAGAAAATGGCCTCACGTCGAAGAAATCAGGCCCTTACGATTCTGACAGAGTTGACTTCATAAAGAGATATTTGGAACAGGTACTAAACTACTAATTCAGAATTATTATTATTATACTTTAATGTTACTTTTATTTGGATCTCAAAGAACCTATGTGATCATGCGTATATATTAAATATTAGCTGTGCTGACCATTTCGTCCGTATGGAATAGTGATTTTGGACAGCATTTTCTGGATATATTTTTTGGTTTATATTGGACTATAAGCACCGTCGTTTGGATATTTACATGTTCAAAGTGATTCTTTAAATTGGCATAACTTTTTTATTTATGAACCGGTCGACATGACACCAAATGTTAAGTGAAGCTTACCACGTTATTATTAATGAAAAACGCATCTAAATCGGATAAGCCGTTTCTGAGATAAGCGTGCACATACATATTATATTTACATTTTTATTATATGTATTGATTGGTTGGTTGATGTTGTGATTTCCAGGTGCTGCTTTCAATCAAAGTAGACAACGTCAGTGTTGTAGGATACACAGTGTGGTCGCTTACTGACAACTTCGAGTGGTTGGATGGTTATACGTTAGTTTTTATTTATTTATTAATGAATAAAAAATCAAAAACAATGTTCACGTAAAAATATACAATGGAATGAATAGATTGTAAATATAAATTATAAAGATGAATTTAAAATATAAATTCCTGATCTCTATCAAAAATATTTTAGTATAAAAGGAACATAAAATGAGGTTTGATTATTAGTATTCTGATATAAAAAGTTTGTATATGGCATAATTATATTTTTATAGACTTATCTGCTAGCGGACCCGGCAGACGTTGTCCTGCCCTGCCCGTATCCATGCCTGACATACCAATAGCATTGCCACTAGGGAATGCAATCCCGCAACAAAATTTTAATCCCGGTATTTGCGGGACTGAGAGGTCTAAGCCCCGCGAGATCCCGGTATTTGCAGGATCCCGCATGTTTCTGAAAATCGTTGAGAAAAAAGGCGAAATCCTGTCTCATAAATGCATCTCGAACTAAAAAAGAAACGAAAATATATTTAAAATTACGTATTGAGAGATTAATAAAAATATGTAATAAAAGAATAAAAATTATTACAAATAAATATAGCAGTCTTGTCTGCCAAACGACTCCTAACTTATATGCCAGATAGCCAGCAGCAGAAAACGCTCGTTCTACTGCAACGCTTGTGGGTACAACTGTTGATAACGCCTTGTAGACGATTTGAAGATATTCGCCTTTTAATCCACTAGACTCAAACAAATTTATTTCTTTCTCGAGAGAATGAACTCCGGAATGAGTGCGACAAGTAGTTTTAAAACTCGATAGAGTTTAAAATGTTATTTATTATCATATCAAAATTTCGATCCAGCGGGATTCGAACCCGCACCCCCGACATACCGTGTCGGTGCACTAGCCAACTAAGCTATGGAACGATGTCCAGCCGAATCGAAATTTTTGATATGATTTTCTTCGGTTTTAAGCAACCGTGGATGGAAGTGGTGCAGAAACCGGATACGAATCCCGCTAGATCTAAATTTTGATATTATAATAAATAACATTTTATAATGTCCTCATGTGTGGGAAACACAAAAATAAAAATAATACGAATCGATAGTTTGTTCAAGTTCATCTCAAAGAGACATCGGTTCAGGCTCCACAGTTTCAGCTTGCATTATTGCGGCCTCTGTAGCAAGAGGTAAATCATCATGATCTTCGTCATGAGCCCAATCAGTTCGTGCGCTTTCGCGTGCCGAACAACACAAGGCGTTTACCGTTGCGCAGTCCCGCTAATCTCGCGGGATCCCGCTCGATTTATGTGCGGGACTGGTCCCGCAAAAATAGTGCGGGATCCCGGTATTTCGGGATCCCGGTATCCCGGTATTGCAATCCCTAATTGCCACCTACCGGGTCCAATTGTGTTTTCAAACCATCCATGAACACAGAAATATACGTGCAAACTTTTACCAAATCGATTCAGCCGTTTAGGAGGAATTTATAAATTAAGTTCTGCTTGTTTTACTATTAAAATATATATAAGCTTCTAATGCGTATTCTAGTCTGAAATTTCAGTCTCAAAATTGTATTAGTGTTGTATCAGTCAAATATTAATTTATTATTTAACCGGTCGGCAAACAAGCGTACGGCTCACCTTATGGTAAGCGATTACCGTAGCTTATAGACGCCTGCAACACCAGAAGCATCGCAATTATCCCAAGCGCGTTGCCGACCCTATCCCCACCTATGGTCACCTTCCTCACCAACAGAAACTTAAACAGAAACAGTATTATTTAGCTGTGGTCTTCTGTAAGGTCGAGATACTACCCCAGTCGGGCTGCTCCGTATTTTGAGAAGGAAAAATTTACTGCTGTGCCCTACCTCACTTAAACTACCTCAGTTACCTAACATTCATATATGAGTCGATGACTAAAAGAACAAATATAAGTAGCTAGTAATATCTATATACACGATACAAGCATTACTATATTTTGTACATTAATATTTCAGGACAAAATTTGGATTATACGAAGTTGACTTTGAAGATCCACAGCGGATACGGACCCCGCGCACATCCGCTTATTACTACGCATGCGCGATCAAACACAGAACTTTTGACGTGCCCGACGAATGCTTTGACACTGAGTATGTAAGGCATCACTTCAAAATCAGGGATAGACAAAATGGCGGCACTGCGTTACAAAATGGCGGAACATTTTTATATTATTTGTTATTAATTAGTATTATAATAAGTTATTAAATGTTTTATTTTCCTACTTGCTTTGTTCATAGCTTACAATTTCGCACCTTAGTCTACAAGAAATTATTATAGTTCAAGAATAATTGTAATCCAATATTGAGTTCCTATGGTGAGTAAGGTAGGCAGAGTTAGTGATGGAGCAGGTGTCCATAGGCTAGGGAAACCGCTAAATATGGAGTGGATGCTTGTTGGTCACTATACTAGAGCGGTTTTCATACTAGTACCTACCTGTAGTGTATCAGTGTAGTGTTTGTATTCATACAATGAATACAATACACTGTCTCACGTACCACACTGGAGGGGGCACCTACATATAAAGGTAGGCAGTTACATACTAGGCAGTCATGTGACGAACGCGGTACGGAGCGGACGTGCGCCTGCGCTCCCGTGTGGTAGTAGTGAGCCAGTGTCTTATCTAAACTCTCCTTGAGGGACTATAAGGTCCTACATTGGCGACGAGGACAAAGGTCAGTAAAATATAATTATATATATCAATGAAAAAAAAAGGAAAGAAAAGAGAGTTAATATTTATGAGTGTCAATTAAAACATTGCTATCAAAATAGTTCATTTTGTAACTAAAACTGAAGTTCATTTGTTGTAGACTTCATTATAAGCAAAAAGATGACAATATGAAGTCCAATATACAAAATAATAATAACCTTAAATAAAATTTATTAAAATATTATACATAGTGTTGGTATATTTGTAATTCTGACAATTATTAAGTTATTGGATTTAGTGTCGATATTGCTCTCATTGTTTAAAACCGGAATAGTACGGGGATGGTGGCGCTATCTTTCGAATGGGTAATACTTATTCATTTACCATTGGCCAGGCATTATCTTTGTGTCTGATTTGCAGGGTAGTTGCACAATAAGTACTGTTAGCATTAAATTTGTGCTTCTAATTTTCTAGTGTTCTTGCTATGATTATTTATTAGTTTTGAAGTACTGGAAGAGCATAAAAAAGGAGACAACATCTCCCGAATAGTTAATAGAATTTTATGATTGGTCAGTCGCCATCTTTGTCATGTATTGGCGGGATTGCCCTCTAAATATGAAAATTGGTAAGTGAAGATGCAGTTGTTATTTAATTATTGTGCAGCCAACGTTGCTACTCGATAAATGGCGTACTTACAAGTGATAATCAAAATCAAAATGTGATATCAACTTATTTGATGTAGTTAAAAGTGTGTGTCGTGAATGAATAACTATAGATTCAAAGTGCATAAGTGTTTCGTGAGTGTTTTCAGTTGGGTTCTACAAAATAATATAATATTCGATTTGAAATAATAATCGATTTTCTTTAAGAAGAGTCTTTAATCGAATTAATGAAGTATAGTAAGGAATATGTCCGCCAACCCGCATTGGAGCGGCGTGGTGGATTGGGCTCTGATCCTTCTCCTGCATGGGGGGAGAAGGCCTGCGCCCGGGTGTTACAGGCCGAGGCGAGCGAGGTATGTGATTTTCCAAGTATATTTGCTCGTAACTTTTGATATAAACTTGATTTAGATTTTATAACCAGGCGGTTTAAAGTTAAAATTTCACTGACGCGTGCAGCTTAAGGCAGCCGTCAATGAACAGAATTATTGTCTTTTATTTTGGGTTTTAAGTAAAATTTCAAGATTTCGACTTGATTCCTTGTAAATAATCTTGCGAGTCAAAGATACTATTGTAATTATAATTACATGACGTCAAAATATTTTTATCATATTTCAAGAACTGTCTCATAGTCTATGGTTGTCTGTTATGCACAGAGCACTCCACTCAATCAATCAAGCCGTCAATAGAGTATGACATTACTGTAGAATTTTATGGTGCGTTATTTCGAAACAGTAAAAAACTGTAAGTTATAGGCGTGAGCTGTCAAAAGGAGGATAGAGGTTGGACTAGGTATAATTGCCAAATAATGTTTACAATGTTACTATGATAAATAGCGGAAAACTTTATTCGAAGGGACCTGGTTGATTGATTGAAAATTATTACACCTTCGGGTACTTACAATAACAGCCTAGTATCCACTTGCCTATTTTCTTTTGTTTATAAGGAGTTATTTTCCTGGTAGGTATTTGTGTATCAAACAAAGTTATTTAATACCTTGAAACTTCTTTTAAGGACACGGCAGAATATATTTCGCAATTATAAAATTTAGAGGTATATTAATGATATACAATTAGACGTTTGCAACTGTAAAGTTGCATTGAAATTTAAAAATTACTTAAGCAAAAGTAAGGCGCTTTATACATGTTCGTTTACGTTCACCGCTTATACGTGTATAGTATTTGTTTGTACCTACTATTGAACAACGAGACAGCGTTTGTAAATTTAAATTTCGGGAAATGGTTATTGTCGTATTAAATAAATTGCTATATCGCAATATAAAACAAATAAAATCGTGTCAGTACCTAATGAGTAATTGTTTTAAATGGTATATAATAACAATTTAGCATTCCAGTGAATGTAGATTCAATAGAAAAACTGTGTTTATAAACCCAGAGGTCAATATGAATTCTTGACTATCCCCTTTGGTTTAAAGAACGCGATCTCTGTATTTCAACGAGCAATAACGAATTCTCTGGGTGACTTGGCTCATAATTATGTTATCTTATACGTCGATGACGTATTGATTAGTGGTGGTTAATAAAATGACTAGCATCAGAATATAACACGATATGTATTTATAGCATCTAGCGTTTTGTACCGACTCTGACTTGGCGCTAGAAATATAACGTCTCTACAAACTAGGCGTCTCAAATTCTAAATATACAAATGTACATAGCGAGGCTAGAGTTAGACAGCATTATAGTTTTATAAATTTTATAGTCTCACTCACAGATATTGTTATATTATTTTGTGTACAGCGCGTTGCGAGTTAGCTAGAGTGTTGACAAATAAAATGATAATGTCTTCGCGTTCAGCCAAGTTTTATAACATGTTATAATGACGCGCTAGGAAAATATAGTTTGTAGTCTTTAACACGTCTTTGGTTTAAAGCGGATTTGAACATCCTGATGTTGATTACCTCTCCAGCTATTTAATCAGGGCTAGAGAGACTCAAGGTTGTGTTAGCAACTTTGACTGAGGCCGGTTTCTTTTAAAAAACATAAGGAATGTTTCTTCCTTAAAACAAGAGTAGAATTCTGTTCTGTGTTTATTCGGAATAAGTGCGATAAGCATACATTTTATGATGGTAGTAGGTAATACAAATAAATAGATCATTCAGATACTCGCGTGGTCCGTGGCGCGTGGTTTATAGTCGTATGTGAAAGTTGTATAGGAAGTTATTTTGATTTATCATTTGATAAAGTTATTGTAATTGTTGGGTACAAATGCACCCCCCTTAAATTGGATGCTCTAAGGAAAGCTCTAAATTGTAAACGTACCTACAAATTTGCTCACGATAGGTTAAGGAAAATGCCAGCAAGTCATGTACCAGACGATATTGATGTAATTTATGATCTTGTTGATAATGATGATGTTCAAGTTTAAGTAAATGGAGAGACTCGAGTGAATGACTCTATTGACCGTAATTTCGTGGTCTGTTGAGGCCGTAGCGTGTAGTCACAGAGGTGACTGACACGGGTGACCCATTCGATGGAACTGCGTACTGAAATGTGAGAAAGCAATGTGATTGCTCTTCGGCTAGAGAACCGTGGTGTTAAGAGGTCTTTACTCGAGGTTTTTGCAAGCTTGGTTGTAACTTTTTGTAGAAGTAGAGTACCTACGTCTATAGTTTTGGATGTGATGACGTCGATGGTACATGGCTGTGGTATTTGTGTGTTGGGTTAATGACAATCATGTTTCAGATTAAAGCTTTGCTTACAAATGCGCACAGTCATGATAGATTAAGGAAGATGCCAGAAGGTCATGTACCAATTGAGTTTAATGTAGATGACGATCGTAATGGTGAACATCTTAGTTGATGTGACAGAAAACTGATGAAGCACTCTAAAGACCGTAGTGTGTAGTCATCAGGAGGATGATACACTGTGACATGGTCCAAGAGGGATACACGTGGATTGTGGAGCAATTATAATTGCTGGTTGGCTTAGAGTGACTTACATAGTTGTTAGTTTTGTGGAAAATGTGTTTGATTATTGAAAGTTTGATTGATGTTGGTACATGACTCTGGATAGTTATATCTGCTTTAAGGTAAATTTTGTGTTAATAAAGTTCTTGAAACAAACTAAGTTTAGAGCGTAGAGTTTTATTGAGTACAAGTTACTGTTATGGCTTTTCTTCTACTTCAGGTTGACCATCACACAAGGGCCTGTGCTAGCAGGTTGGTCCTTTGTTACTTATAGTTTGTTAATAGAGATGAAACAGGCCCACACTGACCCATACAGGCCTATTCTGATTAAAATTAATTCGTTCTTGAGTTTAATGGCTTTCAGTTGTGCCAGGGAGCACTGTCGATTAGGTACTTAAAATTTTCTTTTGTGTATAAAGAGGTGTTTTTGTGGTAGGTATTTCGAACATCTTTTCAATGAATCGGTCTAGAATCAAGGCAATGTCTATATTTAATAACCTACCTAAATAAAAGAACGGGTACAGGAAATAATACAGATAGGTTGTGCCCGGATTTTCATTAAATTAGAAATATTTTTTAGTTTGGACATCCATTAAATTGGGTGTGAATAAGGTGTTTAAAGGTACACACTTATTTCATTTTGGAATTCATTAGATTGAAATTAAGAACTCGGACTTATTAGAAATATTTTTTAGTTTGGACATCCATTAAATTGGGTGTGAATAAGGTGTTTAAAGGTACACACTTATTTCATTTTGGAATTCATTAGATTGAAATTAAGAACTCGGACTTATTAGAAATATTTTTTTAGTTTGGACATCCATTAAATTGGGTGTGAATAAGGTGTTTAAAGGTACACACTTATTTCATTTTGGAATTCATTAGATTGAAATTAAGAACTCGGACTTATTAGAAATATTTTTTTAGTTTGGACATCCATTAAATTGGGTGTGAATAAGGTGTTTAAAGGTACACACTTATTTCATTTTGGAATTCATTAGATTGAAATTAATGACTCGGACTTCTTTTAAATAAGAGGTATGACTCGGACTTCTTTTAAATAAGAGGTATGACTTGGACTTCTTTTAAATAAGAGGTATGACTCGGACTTCTTTTAAATAAGAGGTATGACTTGGACTTCTTTTAAATAAGAGGTATGACTCGGACTTCTTTTAAATAAGAGGTATGACTTGGACTTCTTTTAAATAAGAGGTATGACTCGGACTTCTTTTAAATAAGAGGTATGACTCGGACTTCTTTTAAATAAGAGGTATGACTCGGACTTCTTTTAAATAAGAGGTATGACTCGGACTTCTTTTAAATAAGAGGTATGACTTGGACTTCTTTTAAATAAGAGGTATGACTTGGACTTCTTTTAAATAAGAGGTATGACTTGGACTTCTTGACTTGGACATGTATGACTGGCCCGTTGGCGCAGTTTGTGGTGACCCTGCTTTCTGCTCCGGGGGTTGTGGGTTCGATTCCCAGTCGAGTCTGGGTGTAAAATATATTTATTAATATTTATATATGTCGAAAAAATATGTGGCTGTACCAGTCGGCTGTTACCTGTAACACGGGCATTGGGTTGCTTGCTTTGGGAACGGACGACTGTGTGTGTGTGTGTGTGTTGTGTGGACATTTATTTATTTATGTCTCAGACTTGCTGTTAAAAAGTAAGTAAAAGTTGAAAATAATAATAAAACAAAAGCTTGGAAAAAGGAAGGGATGTAGTGTATCAGTGTAGTGTTTGTATTCATACAATGAATACAATACACTGTCTCACGTACCACACTGGAGGGGGCACCTACATATAAAGGTAGGCAGTTACATACTAGGCAGTCATGTGACGAACGCGGTACGGAGCGGACGTGCGCCTGCGCTCCCGTGTGGTAGTAGTGAGCCAGTGTCTTATCTAAACTCTCCTTGAGGGACTATAAGGTCCTACACTACCTAATAATTGTGTTTGCCAGCAAACGAAAAAAACCGACTTCATTTACATCGACAAGTAATACAACGTAAGTAGACGAAAAAAATTAACAAATGCACTAGTCGTCACTACGATTTTCGAAGGTTTCCCTCGATTTCTCTGGGTTTCCATCATCAGATCCTGGTTTCCTTATCATGGTACCAAACTAGGGATATCTCCTTTCCAACAAAAAAGAATTATGATGAGAATATAATTATATGTCGCAGATCAGAAGTAGGTAGGGAGGGTAGGGAGGAGGAGGAACACAAGATAGTTACACAGATTAGTTAACGGGTGGAGACCGAACTACTAAGTATTAAATGGACTCACCGAGCGGGTACCGGATCTATCGCGTGGCAGAGAGACAACTCAAAGTCAGTACCCGGGACTTGTGACCCGAGTGTAGGGTTAGGGCGGCGCCGCCTCACAATGCGCATTGGCACTCGCCTCCACTGCTAGAGTTGCCCAATAAGTAACAATTAATTAATTCGTGTACACAAACTAACCCTTACAAGAGTCGAGGTTAAGCTACTAGCACGATACACAAGTGCACCGTGTCACGCCAGAGCCAAGACTGCCCTAGCTGCGGCCGCATCGGTCTTTTATGCACGAAGGAATGACTCGAATAATAGAGTGAGGGTAGTTGAATATCGACAATAGCGCAGGTACCGACATACACGTCGGAATAACTCAAATAATAGAATTATTGAGGGTAGATGAATATCGGTAATAACGCAGGTACCGACATTAATAACTATCTGCATTGACTCTCCGACACATATATATATATATATATATATATAATATGTATATACGGTCGAATTGAGCAGAACGAGAAATGCATTCCCTACTATTTTATTAACGATCAACAGGTGTATATGATAACAACCGAGACCGAAGACCGACAGCTTAACTTGCTATTCGAGGCACAGTGACATCCGCTAGGACAGACATTCAAGCCGGAAAGAGATTTATTTATTTAATTTTATTTTATGTTACTAAGTCGACAAACAAGCGTACGGCTCACCTGATGGTAAGACCGTAGCCTATAGACGCCTGCAAGACCAGAAGCGTCGCAAGCGCGTTGCCGACCCTATCAACAATCCCCCCAGGAGCTCTGGTCACCTTACTCACTAACAGGAACACAATACTGCTTGAAAACAGTATTATTTAGCTGTGGTCTTCTGTAAGGTCGAGGTACTACCCCAGTCGGGCTGCAAAGAAGAGATGAATGAGAGCTGCAGGATAGAGATGTTTGTACAAATACAAAAATCCAACTCGAATGGGAATCTAAATCGAGAACCATCGGTGTTTAGGGGCATACTTGGTGTATGCATTACTACACCAGCCCCCCTAGACAAGTGGCATAAAAACTAAACGAATAGAATAGAATAGAATTCTCAATGTATGGGAATGACACTAGCTTTCGATATGTGATTTGAGTCAACGCATAGAATCTAAAATTGGTAGCCAAATGTCAATTTAGTCTATTCGTATAATACAAAACGCTAGAGAAGTACAAATTCTCCTTAGAAATCCTAGCCAAGTGGCACTTTTGACAAACGAATTCGCCTGCTAGCGTTCGATATCTAGCGTACGCTAAGACCTTGTAGATAACGCTAAAAATTTACAAAATGGCGGATCTTTGATCATCTGACCGTGGAAGTGTCGTGATTGTGTTTGTGATTTTGTGTAATTAGTTGTCTTTTAATTTTTATTTGTGGTAGTTGTAATTCGTATTATTTTATTTTTGTGTTAGTTGTATTTTTATTTTTATTTTTAGTGTATTTTTGTGTTTGTGTTAGTTGTATTTTTATTTTTCGCTAAAATGTATAAGCTTGGACTATTGTGGGCTGCACACAATGAAGACATGTGGCTAAGGCGAAACCGAAGAAATATTAATCGAAATCGCTTAGAAAATGTTAATGACATGCCCGATCTTTTGTTCATCGAAAGATTTCGACTGGACAAAGTAACATTCCAAAATCTTTGTCGGGATTTACGTATTCATACGTCATTGCGAGGAACTAACGAAATTACCTTGGAAATAAAGGTAAATGAATAAAATATAAATCATTACTTCTAACAATGCTGTGACGAGTAAGATAGGTAGATACATATTTACATGTTTGTTGCTTTTTCTAGGTCCTTTGTACTCTGAGCTTCTTAGCTACAGGGTCCTATCAAAGGATCGTGGGTGTCACTCAACATTTAACGCAAAGAACCGCGAGTCGGTGTATTAGACAAGTTGTGGAGGCACTGAACAGCAGTTATATGTTGAGACACATTCACTTTCCCCAAACACCACAAGAAAGGTCGAGCATAAGACAAGAGTGAGTAGCTAATACTTATTTAACATACCTATTGCATCTTCTTTTATTTATAAGTAGCTGACCCGGCGACGTCACCGTACGTCGTACCGCCTAACAGTTGATTCTTTAATTAATTTATTTTTTAATACTTAAACCCCCTTTACCCCTCCACTAACACTTAAGCTTTATGGTATGGTATTTAAGTTCAAATTGACTTTTAAATATAATTACGAATCTTTTGTATGAAAATATAGAAAAGTGTTGTTTTTAGACATTTTCAGGCATTTTTTGAATTTTTCTCTCCGTAAGAACCATCCTCGTACTTCAAGGAATATTATAAAAAAAAGAATTATCGCAATCGGTTAAGCCAGTCTCGAGATTTGCGCTTAGCAACACATTCAGCGATTCATTTTTTTATATAAGTATAGAGATCATTAGATATATTTAAATGGGTCCCTTTTTCCTAATAAACTTAATAATTATATTTTTTATCAAGCAGGTATCATTTTAATACTGAATAAACTTCAGACTGAAGTGACTGAATATATTTCTAATTTATTAACTTAATACTGAATATTTTTTAGGTTCCAGAGAAGATTTAATTTGCCTGGTGTTATAGGCTGCATAGACTGCACCCATATAGCCATTGTTAAACCGGACCATGAAGAACATTTGTTCTTTAATAGGAAAGGGTACCACTCTTTGAATGTACAAATGGTAAATTTTATATTATTATGTGAATCAGTAGGTTATTAGGTATACTTCATTACTAATCTTAAATTCAATGAAGCTGTTTTGTTTAATAAGAAATAGGGATAGAATAATTATCTTTTAATATTCTTTATAATAAGTTATGTGGTTTTTCAGATTTGTGACCATAATTTAAAAATTTTGAATGTGAATTCAAAATATGGTGGAGCCACTCATGATTCTTTTATATGGGCATCCAGTCAAGTTGAACCATACATGCGTGAACTTCATCGACATGGTGAACAAACATGGTTACTAGGTAAGTGTGCAAAAGTGTAAATTTTTTTATGTACATATATAGTATTTTTGACTACCAACACGTCTACCACTACGTCCTGGCTTTGCACTGGGTAAAATAAAATGTAGGTAGGTACTATATAATTACATTAGGTATACATTCCTTCCAAAATTTTCTGATAGTGAAAACCCATCAAAATCTGTAGTGTGGTTTAAGAGTTATTCGATATACAGAGAGACAAATGTGAAAAGCAACTTTGTTTAATACTGTGATAAAAGGATACTCTATTCATTGTAACTAATGTAACTAAACAAAATTCACCACTAAATAATTTAAATTATTTAATTTGTTTTAGGTGATTCTGGATATCCTCAGAGAGCATGGTTAATGACACCCATTTTAAATGCTGCACCAGGTTCTCGGGAAGAAGTGTATACCACCCGTCACATACAAGCAAGAAACTGCATTGAACGTTGCTTTGGGTTACTTAAAGCACGTTGGAGATGTTTGCTGAAACACAGAACTCTTCATTACCATCCTCATGTGGCCAGCAAAATTGTACTAGCATGTTGTGTATTGCATAACATTGCATTGCAAGCTCGTCTACCACCACCAGTTGATGTAGTAGCTGAACCACGTGATGATGGTGATGATGAAGCTCCTGTTGGTCTGTCTTCTGCCAGCAGTCAAGACGAGCTCATGCATGGAAGAGCAATACTTAATTGCTTAGTAAATAGATTGTAAGATACTTGTACTTTCATATTTTTTAAAATTTAATTTATTGCATAATATATAATAATATAACTAATAAGCTCTCTTTACTATCTTTCTTTTTAATTTTAATTGTTTATTGTCAGTCTAATAGTCAACTTATACCAAAATCTATATCTATACTTATAACTCTGTAATTACCTATGTAACTTATTAAATCTCCTGTATCTTAATTGTAAAAAATATAATTCATATACTACATAATTATATTGTTATTATAATTCATATATATTGATTAATAATAACTATCGTGATGTTGTAATAATGTGTCTTAATTGTAATTATTTTTTATTTTTAATATCTATACTTTAATTGAGGGGGGTTAAGAAACAGTATTAAAACTCGAATCTATTTTATCTATAATTCTATACAAATAAATAAAATTGGAGTGTCTGTTTGTAATATCAAAATACTGCTTTTTACTAAATGCATTTGGATATAACAACATTTTTTACAATTTTTGTCTGTCAGTTCGTTCCGGCTAATCTCTGAACGGCTGGGTCAATTTTTACGGGACTTTCACTGGCAGATAGCTGATGTAATAAGGAGTAACTTAGGGTATTTTTATTTTAGAAATTTATTTATTTAATGTCAACGTCAAAATGTTACAATGTTAGTTACCATACTCCTCCAAAACGGCTGGACCGATTTTTATGGAATTTTATGTACATATCAGATATATATAATTATATTCATATTATAAAGTATGGTATCTCTTATAGCAGTAGTTTTTTATTATTTTATTTTTTGTGTAAAAATGTATGAAGAAAAATTGTAAAATAAAGACTGTTTTATTCAGAGCAACACATAGTTTAATTTTCCGGTTCCAATTCTGAGGATTCAACAAGTGTCTTATATATTTATTTATTTATTTCAATTGGACACTTACAACACATAAAAAATTTAAAATTAAACAATATATAATAAAGTATCTAATATGCATGTCACTTACAAGTGTACACAGCACTTTGGAATACATTGATTAAAAACACAAAAAATCATAAATAATTAAAATATTTGAATTTTAAATATAAATTAACACAGTTCAACATTTATAATATTTAAAAAAGAAAGTGACATTTTATCATCATCATAACCGAAATAATCAAAATCAAAAATAAAGAACAATTATTATCATAATAAAAATTAGGAACAAATTATTATAATCAAATATACATTAATTGATACAATTTATATATGTTGCAGTCAAAACTCTGAACCAGTCAAAAGTACTTTTGACCATTTGCTTTAGTCAATAATACTTTTGACTAAAATAACAGTTAAAAGTACTTTTGCCCACTGGAGCTGGTTAAAAGTACTTTTGACTAAATGATTCCGTCAAAAGTGGTTTTGACTGGTTGTATCAGTCAAAACTCTTAAAAAGTAAGGTGGTCGATCAAAATAACGACAAACGCACATATAAACTTTGAAAGTCTTTAGATTAAGAACGGTTGACTGTTTATCGGCATATTTTTGTCAAAGAAACAATAAAAAATAACCCTAACCTATCTAATTTCAATATTAGACTGTTTATCGGCATATTTTTGTCACAGAAACAAAAAAAATAACCCTAACCTATCTAATTTCCGACCGACCGACCGACGCCGTTCTTAATCTAAATACTAGCCTAAACTTTTATATTACTCATTATTAGTGGAGAACGTGCTGATATTAGAACAAAAATGAGTGACCTACGAAAAGAAAGACGGCTTTTTGCAAAGAATTTTAGCGATGGAAGATATGAAAAATAGTCATTTCAATGTGATGACAAAAGAAAAATTTGAAAAGTTTGCAATGGATGTGGAAGACGCGAAATTTAATGAAAAGAAAATAAAAATTTAATAAATATCTTTTTTATTCACATCTAACGACTTAATAGTGCTTTTGACTGACGCTTTTTTGCAGTTAAAACTACTTTTGACGGAGAGCGTCAGTCAAAAGTACTAATAACCAATAATTTTCAGTCAAAGCCACTTTTGACTGATTTTCCTAGTCAATAGTACTTTTGACTGGTTAAGAGCTTTAACTGCAACATATATACGCTAATAATTCCACGGAAGGTTTTTATGTGGTTTTTATACAAAAATAATTGTGTTTGCTCGCAAACGAAAAAAAACCGACTTCAATTACATCGACAAGTAATACAACGTAATAAGACGAAAAAATAGTCAAGTAAATACGCGCTATTAAAGATTACTCAAAAAGTTGTAATCAGTTTTCAATCTAATTTAAACAAGACTACAAGACAAGTATTAGCTTTCGATTAAAGTAAGAATCATCGAAATCGGTACACCGAGTAAAAAGTTATGCGGTATAATATAACGTAGGTCGACGAAAAAGTAGTCACGTAAATACGCATTATTAGATATAACTCTAAAAGTACTTGTCAGATCTCAATTAAATTAAAATGGGACCACATGACACGCAACACCTTTCAATTAAAACAAAATTGATCGAAATCGGTCCACCCAGTTAAAAGTTCTGAGCTAACATACATAAAAAAAAAAAAACGTACGTGTCGAATTGAGAACCTCCTCCTTTTTTGGAAGTCGGTTAAAAAACAACAGACAGAACGAAGTCTTTCCGGGCAGCTAGTACATTAATAAAATGAAACAATTGGAAAATTTCAAAAGGAAAAAGATTACACCCTATCACCACAACGAAAATAGCCAAAAACAGAATTAAGAACCACTACCATAATCAAAATAACTAAAAATAAAATGATTGTAAATTATAATTACTATCACTTATTAAAAATAAAATAAAAAATATTATCAAAAAAATTAAAACTAAAATGACCTAAAAATGAACCTAAAAAAAAACCTTAAAATGACCCAATTTAATAATACCAATAGGTATTAAATAATTATTAAATAATACCAGTAGGTATTATTAAATAGGGTCAGTGGATGGCAAACTGCTTGGTCGCTGCTGCGTTATTAAATCAATGACCTGTTGCCCAATTAGGCTCAATTGATGCAATAAATCGTTCTGCTGTCTTGTTACAGCAATCCTCTCCATCTCCCTTTCATGAAGGCGCTTGTCACGTGCCTCTTCATGCACGAGGCGCCTTCGCTCAACATCGGCAAATAAATCTGCCGCCCGTTCGAATGGAGTTAAACCTCTATTCCGTCGAGCTCTTAATAAAGCCCGACGCGGAGTAATTGATGTTGAGCGTGGAGAGCCTGACGCCTGACGTCGTCTCGGAGGAGTATGTGGAAGCGGTGGTTGTGGTGCTGGTGGTGGTTGTGGTGGTTGTGGTGCTGGTGGTGGTTGAGGTGCTGGTGGTGATTGTGGAGGTTGAGATGGCGACGGTGCTTGTGTATCCTCCACCGGTTGCGGTAATGAGGCTAAGGCTGGCGAAGCATGGATAGTTATTGGAACTGAAAAGTAATAGATTATATTTTATTTATTTCCAAGTCGTAAAAGGATATTAAATAATAATAGTTTGAACTCTGGAGTTGGATATATGCTACATATTTTTTACCAATCTGCTCCAAACGCACGGGTAGAGATGCAGCGAGCAACAACAACCTTACTACCATCTTATTAATTAAGTTTAAATATTATGCATAGTTATTTTGTTTTAACCAAAGATTGCATAATTAATGGTTAACTTACTAGTCTGGCTGTTGTGGTCCTCTAACACACTATCATGTGGATATTGTGCATGCTCCAATGGAAGGTCTATAGCACTTTCACGCTAAAAACAGGTGGTAATTTAAAACACAAATTAACGAGATTCTGGTGCAGATAATAAGAAGCAGCTAGTAAATACGGAAGGGTTTAAACTAACATGAAAACCTTGCTCCTGAACCCCAGCTTGGCCAACCACCGCAGAAACTCCAATGACCGCCACCACCCTTTCTTCTAAAGCATTCAATGACATTCGCCTACTTGGACCACCACCAGTGCGATTTGCTTGAAGATTTAAGCTTAAAAATTTTTTTTTTGTTTTTGTCTTCCAGTCAGCCCATACTAGGGAATGCAATCCAGCACCTAAAAGACAATCCGCAAATCCGCAAGATTGAGACCATCAGTCCCGCGGATCCGCAAGATTTGCAGGATTGTACAATATTTTAGAATTATTAGTCCACAAAATTATTTTTTAAGTCAGTAAATGAATCAATAGAATTTACTTAGACGAAACAAATAGTATAATTATATTTTGATCAGAAATAATGACAAAAATCAAAACTATGTATATTATGTGAATTAAAGTCTGAAAAAAAATATTAATGAGATTCGGGCACTTGCTTCTAAAATTGTTTTTGTAGTATACCAGTGGCGAAGCGATGAGGGGGGGGGGGGTATAAAAATTGCTGGATATATTATATGGTTTTCGAATGAGGGGGCGCTAAAAAGGTATTGTACCCCGGGCGCGAGTTAAGCTCGCTACGCCTCTGTAGTATACATAAAGTATTTAAGGTTTCATCTTTTACATTTGATCATATTTTGCTGCACATGTAGCCAGCAGATGAAAATTCGCGTTCAGATTCGAAAATGGACATTGATTGATGCTATTTTGTCACAACGACCGAGATAGTAAACAAGGAATTTGTATACTAAGTAAGTAAGTACAGTAGACAAATTACTTGGTAAAGCATTACATAGGGAATCCCCGGATCTTCTTGACGACTGATTCGTTATTGCCTGATAAATAACTTATTTATATTGAAGGATAAACAATAAAAACAAAATGTTTTGACCAATAAATGAAGTCAATCGACCTGAAGGTACAATTATGGTATTTTCGCGTAGTATCCTTGCTTTACGATACTACATACTCTACAAGTCATGAAATAATGGTACAAATAGTATAATTATACTACGATATCCAACACTGTTCGTGCCGTACATATGTTGTTATGCGAATTCAGGCTGCAAAAAATATAATCTTGCAAATCTTGCGGATCCCGCAGGTGTAATCCCGCATTTGTAATCCCGCTAATTTTATGCGGGATCCCGCATTTGCGGGATTGCGGATCCGCGGGATTGCATTCCCTAGCCCATACCTAAATAAATATAGTTAATTAAAAGCAGTTTATATGAAAATAAATATGTAAATAATTAATAATTGTGTTTGCTCGCAAACGAAAAAAAACCGACTTCAATTACATCGACAAGTAATACAACGTAATAAGACGAAAAAATAGTAAAGTAAATACGCGCTATTAAAGATTACTCAAAAAGTTGTAATCAGTTTTCGATCTAATTTTAACAAGATTACAAGACCAGTATTAGCTTTCGATTAAAGTAAGAATCATCGAAATCGGTACACCGAGTAAAAAGTTATGCAGTATAATATAACGTAGGTCGACGAAAAAGTAGTCACGTAAATACGCATTATTAGATATAACTCTAAAAGTACTTGTCAGATCTCAATTAAATTAAAATGGGACCACATGACACGCAACACCTTTCAATTAAAACAAAATTGATCGAAATCGGTCCACCCAGTCAAAAGTTCTGAGCTAACATACATTAAAAAAAAAAAAAAAACATACGTGTCGAATTGAGAACCTCCTCCTTTTTTGGAAGTCGGTTAAAAATAGAAAAAGGTATAATATAATTATTAAATGGTTAATTACTTTTTTCCATTTATCTGGTGATTTTTGAACACCACCACCAATAGAGTTCAAAATATCAGATACTTGCTGCCACAACTGGTCACTCCTAATCCTTCCTTGAGGACCTGACTGGGGTCTAGCTAGATCTCCATGTCTAAAATAAATAAAAAAATAAGTATAGTCCATACGAATTAACTTGAGACCCGGGCAGGCGATATTCAATAATAATAAAATTGTAATACAAGTGGTTTATTTCGGACTGTACATACATCCAGTGTATTAGTGTGTTAGTAACAATATTTACTTATAAACTATGTTAGTTATTATTAGTAGGATTATAATAAAATTACATCATCGGCCCGGATTTCAAATTAATTCATACGGGTTGTACCAACGTATTATAAGTGCCTCCCCATAGGTAGGTAAGTGTTGTGTGAATTGGTGATGTCATTGTTTATATTACGGTATAAGTAGTGGTTTTAAAAAATCGGCCAAGTGCGAGTCGGACTCGCGCACGAAGGGTTCCGTACCATTGACTAGGTACATTGATTGTAATAACGGGCAAAAAGCGGCTAAAAATCACTTTTATTGTATGAGAGCAAAAATAGGCAAAAATGACGTTTTTTGTATGGGAGCCCCCCTTAAATATTAATTTTATTTTAATTTTATTATTTATTATTAAAGTAAAATACAACTGAGTACTTTGTGAATATTTCAAGTGCCTACCTGTTGCCATTATTAATATCGAGCAAAAAAGGGCAAGAAAATCGCGTTTGTTGTATGGGAGCCCCCCTTAAATATTTATTTTATTTTGTTTTTAGTATTTGTTGTTATAGCGGCAACAGAAATACATAATTTGTGAAAATTTCAACTCTCTAGCTATAGCCGTTCTTGAGATGCAGCCTGGTGACAGACGGACGGACGGACGGACGGACAGCGAAGTCTTAGTAATAGGGTCCCGTTTTTACCCTTTGGGTACGGAACCCTAATAACACAAAAATGAAATATAGATACCTTTCCATAAAGTCTATTAAAATTGAAAATTGTTCTGGACTTGCTCTTTGCCTTGGTTCCATTACTAAAAATAAATAAATTGCTTACATAAGTAAATTTACAAACTTTAAACGTCCATACGAGAATACTGTACATAAATTGTATAATGAAATTAATGAATAGTGGTAAATTGCAGTAGAACGACAACGGTTACAATGAAAATAATAAGATTTCATTCAAACTTTTAAATATTAGTATTGTACTTACCAAATATTTTAAAACTTCTTTTGAAGAAAGCTTGAAAAAGAGTTTTAATAAAATCGGGGATAATACACACTTCACAAGTTCACAACACAGAGTACATTGAATATACGGGTAGTCGGGTACAAGTTGAAATTTGAAACTGTTAAGTGTTAAATGACGTTTTCAAACAGTGCTCCCAATGCTTGAAAAACTTTTCCCTAAATATTTTAACAAGTCCGTAAATTAAAAACTTTAACTAAAATTTAAAAATCGGTCAGATTATTTTTTTATATAAGTTTTTACTTTTCAAACGGTTTTAAAATAAAAATAAATTATTTTGTATACATTGCTTTAGTATATTCATTGAACAAATTCTTTTAAAAATTGATAATTAAGGAATTGTTATTTTTATTAGTTTTTCATATTGATATATACGTATGATATATTACGTTCCAACGAATAAAAAATACCCTAAAAAAATTTATCCTCTAAAACTTTCCCGCTATTTGCAAAATACATTTCTAAATTTAGGGGAAAATGAAAATCCCCCAAGTTGGCAACACTGTATTTTAATCGAAACCATAGACTACGTTCGCTTTTTAGCTTGTAATACAAAAGAATGAGCGTTCGACAAGTCCTTGTACACTTGGCTACCAAATTGTTAGCGACATCGTTAAGACGTTAGAAGTGAATAGATTCGGAGCGTTTGCCACTTGTCTAAGCCTTCAGAGCTGTCTACGACAATAATCTTCTATGTTACCCCAAAAAGAACACAGATGGTTTCGCCAATATCACATCGTAAGACTGACTACTGATTTTGACGGGACTTTCATTGATGTTTGTAATAATGTTTTGTAATTAAGGCAACCTTTATTGAAAATAATTCAGGTTCGAAATTACGAGTATATTATCACGCGGACGAAGTACCGTGTAGCTCATTACATGTAAAAATAATAATGAAAAAAAGCCTTTTATTTAATTACTGTATTGTTGCAGGACATGTAACAAAGCTCAAAAGGTTTTTTTTTTGAGTTTACTCTGTAAGAGTCGATTTTTATAAAAGGAAAAAATATGAGGTATAAAATCTACTGAACGAATGATCTCGTTACGTTTCTCGTAACGCCATCTATCGCGTAAACTCTCTTCTCGTCGTAACGTATCATCGATAGATGGCGCTATAGATTCGTTTATTTACCATTTGATACGGTATTAATCTTTTCTTATAGGTATACTGTTTTTTTTGTGCGCATTTAGGCAGTCGATCTGAAGAAGTAAATTCCAGTAGTGCGTCAGAGCTGACACACACACTTTTTTTTACATACAATAATGAGATCCCTGGTTCTTGTGACAGGCAAAAGCCTGAGCCACAATGAACCAGTGTGCTCTCCCAACAATATTTTTGATTTTTTGAAGAGACTAATGTGATTTAACTAAAACCTATACAATAGCTTAAAATAGAAAAGTGTTAAGGAAAACAAAATAAACGTACAAAAATATAAAATTTTATTTTTCAATTTTCGTTATTGGTTACTTAATAAAATAATTTAATATTAATTCATTCATTATTGCACATTCACCAAATATATTACAATTATATACATTAATATCTTATAATATACATACAATTAATATCTGTTCTTTAAAATTTAAATTCTCAATATGTCTTATTCGGTTTTTTTTTATGTAACTAGGTTGGCAAACAAGCGTACTGCTCACCTGATGGTAAGTGACTACCGTAGCTTATAGACGCCTGCAACACAAGCATCGCAAGCGCGTTGCCGACCCTATCCCCAATCCCCCCCAGGAGCTCTGGTCACCTTACTCACCAACAGGAACACAATACTGCTTGAAAACAGTATCATTTAGGTGTGGTCTTCTGTAAGGTCGAGGTACTAGCCCAGTCGGGCTGCTCCATATTTTGAGCAGGAAATTTCCTGCTGTGCCCTACCTCAGTTAAATAGTTAGTTATTAATTAATATTGTACCAACTGTCAAAAAAATTAATAATCTTATAGTGACTAAAGTACTAAAAATATGTTCAAAAAGACAATAAATTATAGTATCATTGGTCCTCACACACACAAACAGACACAAAATTATAAAAAAATGTACAATTTAATTTATTACAACAACATTTTAATACAAGTTTTTTTTTAAGTCAAAATTTACAATAATTTATAAATTATAATTATGATTTATCCTTGCTTGCGACTTACGGAAAAATCTATTGAACATTATAGGCTTTACCATCCAGATTCTAATCAGGCCATCTAGTTCGTATATAAATATGTACCTATAAATATCATTAGTTTTTTGTGTTAAGAGTTGCGTGAGTAATTAAAATTGTAAACGAATAGGATTTTTTCTCAAATGTTGTCGAAAATTATAAAAAAGACTTTTATATTTACTTTGTTTTTCAACTATTCATTTTTTAAAGTAACTGCACCAGATGTTTCTGGAGCGCATTACTAGTCACTAATAAGGCTAAAACTATTATTTAATTATAAATAAATTTTAGTAGTAACAGTATAAGTAATAACACTCCACTGTTAGTCATATTGATGTCACTGTTTTGTGACCGTCTTTCAGCAGTTATGTATTGTTCTAGACAGTTCCTATCAAGTGCTCTGTTTTTGGCCAAGCACCCGTAGTATAGAGCGGAAGCACGCGGCCTTCTCTTACGCTCAGGATCTTCAAAGTCCACTTCGTAGAGACCAAACTTTATACTGAAATAATATATAAAATATTATAATTCAGAGTGATTAAATATGTCTATATCTATACTAATATTATAAAGAGGTAAAGTTTCTAACTTTGTTTGTTTGTAGGGGGTAATCTAAAGGTGCGTACGGATTGCGCGTTCCTGTGTTACGCGTAGTTGGGAAACACTGTCCACGCGTACATTGGATACGCGTACAGCTCCTGTACGGACCGCCGCGAACCTGTACGCGAGGTCAATCGATCCAGAGCGCTAATGCTAATAAAGTTGTCATCTTTTTTTTTAATTCACCTATTGGAATTTTCAGTTCATTTGAAATTGCCTTCCATGCATCTTGGCGTAAATCGTTATTTCGATAATTAGTTAGTGTGCTATCCCACAAGACTCGGTGAAATTCATAAAGTTGAATCAATCTGATAATATTTTCATTATTGAAACTCGAAGAACACGCGTGTTTATTCATTTTGCCGTCCAAATACAGCGTAGCCGGCCGCGTGAGTCCTCTTTGAAGCGCGACCAAAAACCGACCGACGATGGCTCGCGCTGCGAGTTGGCTCGCGCGGTACGCGTACCCTAGAGTGAACGCGTAGCTGCAGGTATGGACTAGGCGTTCCGAATACGCGTAA